>CP092878.1:40123660-40208126 GCA_030710605.1 Cordylochernes scorpioides
AAAGCAGCTTAATTTTAAATTTCATTATCCTTTCCACAGGAAAAGCATCAAAATACTGCATAAGTACGGCACTTTTGCGCCGCATGATTACGGCAGTCCATAGCTTCCCTGACAAAAATTCACCAAGAAAGTTAAATATTCAAAATATTTTCTGTGTGTAAATTGCTAAATATGTAAAACACATGTATACAAAAAAGCAAAGCCCAATTCCAAACCCAAATATTTTTTTTATGAGAAGAACATCAACATAATGCATGATTACGGCAGTCCATAGCTTCCCTGACAAAAATTCACCAAAAAAGTTAAATATTCCAAAAATATTTCTGTGTATATATTGCTAAATGTGTAATAACATGTATATAAAAAAAGCAAAAGCTTAATTTTAAATTTCATTATCCTTTCCACAGGAAAAGCATCAAAATACTGCATAAGTACGGCACTTTTGCAGCCGCATGAGTACGGCAGTCCATAGCTTCCCTGACAAAAATTCACCAAGAAAGTTAAATATTCCAAAATTTTTCTGTGTGTAAATTGCTAAATATGTAAAAAACATGTATACAAAAAAGCAAAGCCCAATTCCAAACCCAAATATTTTTTTTATGAGAAGAACATCAACATAATGCATGATTACGGCAGTCCATAGCTTCCCTGACAAAAATTCACCAAAAAAATTAAATATTCCAAAAATATTTCTGTGTATATATTGCTAAATGTGTAAATAACATGTATATAAAAAAGCAAAGCTTAATTTTAAATTGCATTATCCTTTTCACAGGAAAAGCATCAAAATACTGCATAAGTACGGCACTTTTGTAGCCCCCCTGACAAAAATTCACTAAAAGAGGTAAGTATTCAAAAAAATATTTTGGTATATATATTGCTAAATGTGTAACAAACATGTATATAAAAAAGCAAAGCTTAATTCTAAGTTCTAATATTTGTTTTATAAGAAAAGCTACAAAAGCAAATAGGGAGAAGTGAAGCCATTTAGCCATTTTCAAAATCTGATTGTGAAAGAGTAAAAAAATGAGTAAATAAGAGCAAATATAAAGAAAAAGTATTGCTAAATGTGTAATAAACATGTATATAAAAAAGCAAAGCTTAATTCTAAGTTTTAATATAAAGAAGAAATAAGACACAAAAATGGAGCTAAATTCAAATGAAAAACTATAACAAATTAATAAAAAAAATAAGACCTAATTCAAATGCCACCATCATCAGACAAAAGAAAAAATGAGATTTTATTCTTTAGTTCATTTATTCTTCTGTCTGATGCTGTTGCTGAAACGTCACACACTATTGAAGACACTATAAAAGATGGATTAAAAGTAATAATTCAATCTACAAATCGAAAAATAATATGACCTGGTGAGTTCCCAGAAAAGATAAACTTTGGTAGGCGGCGCTGTACGTTGACACCGCCGTACCTTCGAGCCGTTTTACACGAGTTAAAGCGAAGATTTTGGACATAGTGATTTCTACATTTCGATCTTTTATATTAATATATATACTTACTATTTCGAATTATTTTTCTAAAAACGAACATTATTTTTTTTAATTATCTGAAACTAACCTAATTCAACTTATCTAAAACTAACCTTATTTAGCGATTAAACTAACATAATTTAACCTATTTGAATCTAACCTCATATACACTTTTACACTACCTTTTCATTTCAAAATTAAATTAAAATAAGTTTATATTAAATAATAACATTTTTAAAAATCGACTTTCTGGTTCACACTTTTGTATCTAATCAATTATGTATTTCTTTATTTCTCTCTATAAAAGTACGCAATTGTAAACAAAAGAATTGATGATGATAAATGCAAAAAATCTACGATTGTAAAATAGATTAAATTAAAAAATAAAAATAACTGTTAACATTAGGAAAATAAAAACAGGCCTATCATACGAAGAAAAAAATAACGAAAATGTTGGTATATAGATCGTTATGTGTAGTTCAGAATCTTCGGAGGAGATAGCTCACGACTTTACAATGGAAAACTCTGTTACGGTATTATCTATATAGATGATTCAACGCTCTAAGGTTACTACCAAGATTATATACTGGAGCTTGAAAACAATTTTCTTTTGCCTTCCTTCTCTCTCAAATTCTTATAAAAGCAAAATCTGAAACTTTACTCATCGCTTCCTTCTCGATTATGCTGTTTGCTTTCACGATTTTTGTCCCACAATGAACTAGATATATTTTCCCTCAATAGTTTATAAGTCAAAGGATTTCCCTAATTATACTCAAATCCCAAGAAATTCATATATAGCATCAAAGAATGCTGTATTCGCTACAGCTAAACGGAATCAAATTATTATATAAAGATCTAACGCTCTAAAGTTACTACCAAGATTATATACTGAATGTCTAAATACCATTTTCTTCAGTGCGTGCCCCTGTCTTCCTCTCAATAACTTATAAAAGAAATAAAATCTGAAACTTTCCCCATCTCTTCCGTCTCAATTATACTATTTGCTTTTACGACTTTTGCTTCACCATGTATTAAATATATATCGCTATCCATTTTATATCAATTTTATCTTATACATTCGGATCTCAAACTTCTTTATTTGATATTCGAAGACATCTAGCCTATAAATCACGAAGAAACATTTGAAAGCGCCTTATACCATCCTGTAAATTAATACTCCTAAATCTAAATACAAGTATATAATTATTTGAAAACATTTTGATGTCAATTATCGAGTTTCTTACCTTATGGTTTCTTTATCGCTCTAAATGATGCGTGTCAAATCTTTACTTTATTCGAAGAAATTCCAGATTACACTCAATGCAAATAACAACAGAATGAGAATTCAAATAACTCTTACAAATGCAAAAAAAAAATCTTATCTAAAGTTTTTTATGCAAAATTATTCCTAATCACGTGTTGGAATTCTGCATCAAAATAAAACTGAAAACAATATTTTTTTCTTTAATTATGAAAAATGAACAATCATTATTCATGCTTAATTAAATCCTAATATATAAAAATTCCTTTATTATTGATTGAAAAATAATTTCCAATATTTTCCTCCTTCCTGATCTAAACATCAGAGGTTCCTATCAAGATTATATGCTGAAACTTTCCAATATGCTCTTGCCCCAGTCCTCTCAATGATTTCATGAAAAGAAAGAAGCCTAAAACGTTTCCAATCCATTCCTGTTCAATTTTAAGATTTGCTCTCACATTTTTTTTCCCGCTATGAACAACATTTAATGGACCCAATAGGTTTATAAAGCAAATAGTGGCCTCTAATTGCACTCAAATTTCCAAAAATATCAGAAAACATACCGACAACTTCTCAATTAACTACAGCTGATGTGAAAAAATAAATATCCCTCGAATTCTTTATTACTCTTTGCATTCGCCTTTCAAGCCTCTTTATTAGAATTCAAAGACATCTGGGACTCATAATCATATTTTATACCATCCTGTGAATAAATACCCTCAAGAAGCACGTTCAAATAATTGATATATACGAGAAAATGGAAAATAATGGGAAATCAACGAATATATGAAATAAAAGAAATAAAAAGGAAATTTACATTAGTGTATCTCTTTCTTATATACTAATTATTACACCTAAGTTTAAAAATCTACTCTATATATCAAAAGTTGCTAATAAAGTTTTGAATGTCTTCACATACCGCTAATAATAAAATCATTACGCGCCATAAAAAAAAAAAAAAACATAAAGCATATATTTTCCTTTTCGAATAGAGCAATCATTTCCTGTATCCTTACTGTTCAATATCTTTCATTGCATTTGGTAAGGTAGTAATTTATTACTTTATTTAAAAAAGAACATTTAATACTTAATAGGTCATATTAATATATATATATATATAGCTTTTAAAAAAATAATTTCATTTTTATTTAGTCATTCATTACAGGCTACCCTTTTGAATTATGAACCCATATTTTTCACGTTAAACATATATTGTGAGCCAATGTATAGTAGAGAGGAATGATGTGGAGGATTATTGTTGTATTCCGCAGTATGGCCACTGTAATGAATCCATATTCTGGAAATTGTATATTCCAATGTGTTTCACCTTTGACATTCGACAGTAGTAGTTATTACTACTAACCTTTCTCAGGTGGTCTTATCGTCTTCACGGCCTATATTTGATATTAGAAACCATTTCTAACAATATTCTGTCAATGAGAACACACTTAATCTCGAAAAAGTGTGTATAGGGGCACAAAGATGCAATGTACATTTATATATAGTCCGAGAAGCTTCCTAAACTATGAATTTTTCTCTCTTCCGAACAATCAGAATGACTTCATTTACTTTCTACACTCTTAATCTCAGAAGCACTGTAATTAGATGTTATGTTCTATCGTGTGAATGGAGTGAGAGTTTCACTCAGTCTTTGCCTGAAGAGCTAGCCCGGCAAGTCGAAGGCCTTCTGTATGCGAGGTTAGCGGAATGGTGGCCAGCAACAGATCACTGGAGCTAAAGACTGAGAGGGATTCTCGGACAGAGGCCGGATGTGGAGGGTGAGGTTGATACAGACAGATAACTAGATTGAACGTCAAAGTGAGAATAATGCAATAAATATTACTTCGAGAAATGCTATTCCGAAACCATGAGAACAAAACTAGTTAAGAAAAAATAAATTATAAGGAAATAATGCGCCATTTATACACAAGAAATGAAACCATTAAAGCACGAAAAAGTTTATTTAAAAAATTTTTAGTGTCCTTACTGCGATGAAAAATAAATTAGGAGGGTTTGGCTCATCAGAATCCTCCAAGCTGTTTCTCCTATTTTATCTACCAGACTTCTCATTTCTCTTTTCTTAAAGTTCTAATACTGTATTGGACGATTCTGTTCATATGTAAATATACTGTCCTTAAAGTTTGATGTCAATAGTTTTTCTGAATACCATATTTAAGATTCCACCCTTTAGTTTAGCATATATAAGCCTAATATTGTCCAATATAGAATTAGAGATTTAAAAAGCGGTCTTGTAGATAAAATTGGAGAAACCGCTGATAGGGTTTACGACTGATTCAAACCATCCAATATTTTATCATTGCAGTAAGGACAGTTGAAGTTTGTTTTGTTTGAAAGAGGCATTCGTCTTTAATGGTTTTATTTCTTGTGTATAGAGGCGCACACTTGCTTTTTGATTAAGATATATGTTCCATGTTTCTTATTTTACAGTAAAATTATGTAGAATTTGGTCAAAGTCATGGTCTAGGTATAGAAAAGGTTAATGATTGAATTTTAGAACTTAAATTGTACCCCCCTTCATTCTAGATAAGATGAAGACTGTGTCAAGTAAACTCTTGTGTAAATTTCAGTTTACAATTCATCGATATATTATGTGATTAATTTTGAGATTTTCCCATTTAAACCAAAATTTCCAATTTGCTTTTGTTCAATAAACGCCGAAGATTCGAACAAGCAAATATTTTTAAATCCGAGATTTGCGTAAAATTCATAAGTATATTACAGTAATATTCACGTGAAAAATAGTACAAAAGTAAAATTGTCTCACGAGAATTCCAGACTTTATTACAAACTAAATCCTTCTCCACCATCTTGAAATAGCAATTTTATTTATAAACCTATTTATAATAAAGTATATAGATTTAAGATAATAGAATATATATATTTTAGCATGAAAATTTATTCCACACATAAACAAACTCTACTGTCCTTACTGAGATGAAAATATATATTTGGAGGGCTTAGTTCTTCAGCCAAAGTTTATCTTTGAATACTTTAATATATTTCTGATTTCTTTCAGAATTTGAACCATGCTAAAATATTAAACCGAACTATACTCGTATATTTAGTATACAGGTGTATATAGGTTAATTTATGTAGGGCCGGTATAACAAAGTGGGCCAACATTGATATCAAATGAAATATTTTATGGTATTCCACATAATTCTGTTGTAATTTTTGTTTCTACTATATTAAAATCAAAATAGCTATATATTAGTTACATATTTTGATGTTGTTTTACACAAGATTTAAAAAATTTGGATATAATTGCTACATCCTAACTAAAGTTTACAGCGAAGCCCACTTATGAAATTTCGCATTTATATACCTACTAGACGAATGACCCGGGCAACGCCCGGGTTTACACGATTAAATGTATTATTCAAACACATAAAACATAGGAAAATAAAACATAGCAAATATAGCAAGAGCCGTTATTTTAAACGACGAATTAGATCAGTTATAGCAAAAAAATGAAAATATATATATGTAAATATGTGAAATAGTTATAAATTAGAAAACCTGTAAATATAGTTAAGGCTTTCATTGTAATTAAGAAAAAGCTTCCGTCTAGAACGCTCAGGCGACCTGCCGCGCGGTCACGTGGAACAGCCCTCGCCGACAGCCATGCGCGCGCACAGGGAAGTCACGTGCTCGCCGGCAGCCAACGGGCGCGCGCCGCCGGCAGGTCGCCTGAGCGTTCTAGAGGGCGCTGCTCGTGAGCTAAGTAGAATAATTTGAATATATAATTTTAATAATTGATTTATATATTTTTTAAAATCGCCTATCGTCATCCCCGTTATTTTTTAGTATATTTGAGGAGGTCATATTCTAATGAAAGGTTAGAAGAACCTAATTAGAATCAGTAAGAGGGTTTACAAAAGCATCAAAAAAGAAAATCGTAAAGTAACATCTTCGGTGAAGTGAGGCGTACCTCAGCGCAGTTTCGGCAAAGGAATATACTTAACGGCTTCGATAGCTAACACCACTGGGCAAATCTGAAGATTTAATCAATTTCATGTTAATCACACAAAATCAAAGAACGCTTCGGATTGATTAGAGCATGGAACCCTGTCCTCCAGGTGAGCCGCAATGAAATTGTCAAAGTTGGTGTTTATTGGTGGCTTTATCTCCGACCCTAGAGTTCTCTAGGTTGTAGACACGTTAGAGAAATGTTTCAGTTTTTATGGCTATTTTGACGGATGATGTGATCGTTCTTATTATAACCAAGCTTAATACAGTAGGTATTAAGAATAATATTTTGATGTTAAATTCCCAAGATTGAAGAAGTGGAACTTATTCTTCGTAGTCAGCATTCAAGAAATAATAAAGTAGATCAACTCTCTACAACATGATTTTTCAACTAAAATCATTAATCATTTCACTTTTATGATCAATTCAGAAGTTTATTTTGTAGATTTATATTTTGATTTATGTTACGACATATAAACTTGATTATAAACTAAATATGAAACATCGGGATATCTTGTTGAAATAATATTCATATTAGAATGTATATTTTATATTTATTGATTTCGATTAATTTATAATTTCTAGGTTACAGGATTTTCTAAACTCACAATAATCGAAACTTTTGAAAGTATCGAAGCAAACAGTGAACTAAGGCAAACAGCAAACGAAAGTACTAGCAAATTAAAGCAAACAGCGAAGCGATGGGATTTCTCAAGTTTTTTAAAAGAAGGAAGTAAGTGATTAAAAATTTGACAAATATTTTGATTCTCTTCGTTCAATAAAAATGTTAAAAGAAAATTTGAGAAAGACTTATTTCAAAATATAGATAAATTATTACATGTGCGTGCAAACACACTTACAAATATGTGAATATTAAACTACAAAAATGAGAATTATTGATCATATTATATTCTGATATGTTGAAAAACGCTAAATTCCTTTGAAATATTGGTTTATAAAGCTATAATTGGTTATCATGATTCTAGTCCATGTTTTTTATAATTGAAAATAATTCTACCTTTAAAAAAATTGGAGTGGCATCAAAATCTATTGAGCGTTAATACACCTTACCATATTATGGGATAAACAAATTAAAAGTATACATTAGCATAAATAAGTGTAACCGATTACTAGTGTTATATATTTCAAATATTTATTTTTAATTCACAAAGGTATGACGTATTACTGAGCAAACAAAATGTTTTTTTCATTTCAGAAATCTACTGGTAAAAACTGGCAAGTTTCCTCACAGATATTATTGACATTTTAAATAGAGTTTGTTTTAATAGTTGATGAAAAGTTGCAAGGAACGGATTTATAAAAAGTGGAGAATACTCCAGAATTGGGGACAGGATCTGCTGCTGATATTGTCTTAGTGCTGGTCCACAGTCCGAGACCGCAGTGAATCAGAAGACGACCAGACCGGCTTTAATATTACTGGGAAAGGAATGGTGTTGCCTATTTACATGTTTGATTTTGCTTTGGCACTATTTTGCATAGTTTTTGATTATTCTCATTGTTTTTATAAATACTACCTTGGAATTTAATATGGAAGAGTTTATGGCATTCAATCCGGTGGCAAATAATTATTATAAATAGGTATTATCACCTTTTTGCTATAAATGAAATATTTTTGACAACGCCGTCATGGTCGTGGTAGTAGAGTACTGTCACGCCAAACACACAGATGAGCGTCAATTAAAAACCCTGAATTCATTTCAATGAAACTGTCATTCCACATTATTTTATCAAACACCAATAAATGAAAAAGTTAGGTATCAATGGCTATCAAAAAAAAGCAACAGAAATCCCATTTTATAAGTTAAATTAAAGGAAACTTTTGTGCTATCCCAAATTCAAAACTGTTTATCACGCTAAAAATACAATCTGTGAATTTTATATGGAAGAGGTTGTGCCATTCAATTCAGTATCAAATCATATTCAATAGTGGTTTTATCTCTCATAGATTTTCTAGAAATAAAATATTCATTGCTAACGTCGTCGTGCTCCGTCATTCTAAAGCAGAACCACGACAGAACACAGATGAGCGTCAATTAGAGGAATCTGAACATATTTGAAAGGAATTGTTATTCCACATTCTTTATTCAGACATCATTAAATGATACAGTTAGGTATCTAGAGGGCTATCAAAAGAAGAAACAGACATTACCTTTTTTAGATTAAAGCGAAGGACCGTTTGTTTCACCCCAAAATATAACATTTGTCTTTCGTAAGAGGAAAAATGTTTTTTGACATATTTTATTTAAGAACAACGATTAGTGTACTGCAATTATATTGAAAGATCTTTTAATTCAAATTAATTAGAATATTACCGAGTATAGACACTTTATTGATTCCTCTAAAAGAGGTTTGAAGCTTGTTTGCTATACACGATAGTAGTGTATTACCTCACCCACACCTAAATTAAAGAAACCTATTCGACTCCTAATCTTATGCTTGTTGAATTATACCAAACAATGTTGAAAACTTTGCAGTGATCTTATAGGATTTTACAGAACTTATATGAGTTGATGTTATGAGAAAGCAACAGTGAGGAAACGAATCATTATATGCAAAAGGAATTGTTGACTGATAGGAATATGTGAAAAAATAGTACAAATGTAATATTGTACTGGGATAAGGTGCATAAATTAAGAAAAGGCTCTCCTTATCGTGCAACTGAAAGTTGCTGATGGCTTGCGCCATCTATCGGAATAAATATAAACTATTCTCGATGATTTTTAATTATTCCAGAATTGGCCAAATACCAATTCTTGATTAATCAAGTAGAGCTAACCACGGACGCGTTTCGGGCTGTTGGCCCTCATCAGCGTGGTGCAAGCTGTGCCTCAACGACCAAAAAATTGGTCATTAAGGCATCCTGAAAAATCATGAAACGGGTATTAAGGTCAGAATTGCGTGAGAACGCTACACAATGTGAAAAAATAGTACAAATGTAATTATGTACTGGGATAAGGTGCATAAATTAAGAAAAAGGCTTCTTTCACATTTTGTAGCGTTCTCACGCAATTATGGCCTTAACTACCCGTTTCATGATATTTAGGATGCCTTAATGACCAATTTTTTGGTCGTTGAGGTACAGCTTGCACCACGCTGAAGAGGGCCAACAGCCCGAAACGCGTCCGTGGTTAGCTTTTCTTGATTAATCAATAATGCGTATTTGGCCAATTCTGGAATAATTAAAAATCAACGAGAATAGTTGATATTTATTCCGACAGATGGCGCAAGGCATCCGCAAATTTCAGTTGCACGATAAGGAGAAGCCTTTTTCTTGATGATAGGAATATGTTTCGCTTATAGGCCAAAAATAAAATAAAATAAAACCCGTTTCTTTTCAAACTAAACTATACTAAGTCTTTGAAATCCAAGTAAGGAGGCCTAAATTAGTTGAAATACGATGCTTAATGTCAAGCAAAAACAATAAAAAAGACACAAATATATTTAAATCCATGAATATAATTTTCTCTATCTCTCTCTCTCTCTCATTAGGTCCTTGAATATTAATTCTTCCTTATAACTAGTGTTTATTAAACCATATATCACTTAGTATACACAATTTTTCCTATAACTTATATCTTGTAATAAGAGCAAACTCCAATTATGTCAAGCAATTTTAATAAAAACCTTAAAATCTGTTTTTAGAATTTTAATTTAGTTCTGGGAAAAGTGCAATCACAAAGTAGATTTAATTTTAATACAGTTTGAATAAAACAGCGGTTCGTCAATACCTAAAACTCATATTTTCTATTTAAATATAATGATGATGCTGTTATAGGATATTCAATACATTGAAATTATATGCAACCAAGCATTATACAATATAAAACATTTGACAAACATCCTCATTAACAAACCTCTACACCACACACTTATTCATTTATACATAAATCTATTTAAAATATTTTCACACACATATACATATCAATGAATAAAATGAAACTAAAAAAACAACAATTCAATTGAAAAATATTTTCAAAAGCATAAACTGTCACACACCTTCTTCCTTAAAAACCATAGTTCAAGAGATTCCTACCTGAATTAAAAATATCAATCACATTCTTTCTCAATACATACTTTTTCAAAAATATTTGCTATTTATTAATTTAACTTACTTGAGGTGATAAAATTTTATCTCTTAACTCCTTTTACATATATTTAATTAAATTAAGCTGATTATAACAAAAACAAAGCAAAACCATACTTATATACAATTACTCACTACAACCAAAATTAGTTTTCAACTCCTTTTACATATATTTAATCACTTAAACAAAATTATCACAAGTAATTTTTATCCACATTATATATCGTGAAGTAGCGCGCCATCTCTAGATGAAATTTGTAGCTTTTTAGAGAGAATATTTTTTATTGTAAATTAAATAACCTTTCTGCAATGAAGGAAAATATTAAAAAGGAATTTTTAAATGTCGTCAACCTTTCCAATAGTTTTGCCATTTTAGTTTTTAAGACGATATAATATTATATTAGGATGTTTTTCTTATATATCAGGCACTAGTCTAGACATGTGGGAAACAGTTCGACTTTTGCACTTACAAGTGTTCCAGAGACTGTTTGGTTATTTGTATTTATTGGTGGTGATGATATTTATTTAAAAAAAAAATGAGCTCTTGGAAGGTTTTTCAGAAAAAGTGTGTCAAATGCAGGATTCTATCTTGGGTCGTGTATGTCGAAAACGACAGTGTATACCACAGTTCACAGACTTCAATTTAAAAAGGGATTTGACTGAATAAAATTTTATTGGAATGAAAATTTAGAAATGCCAAAAGCACGTTTATTTTAAATAACAGTATAGTAATAAAGGATTGTAAGCCTTGAAAAAATTATAAACTGTCGCTTTAGACAGGTAGATGTCCCAAAATGCTTAGGATTACAAACAACCTTTACAGTTAAATAGTGTAATATTGATGAAACGACATATGCTGATGGTTCCTTATTGTGTTGTCAGGAAGTTTAATGGGGAGGGGCTTCACGGTTACATTAATTACGGTTACGTACCTACACCTCCACGTACACCCCCCACCCCCGGCTCGCCACCACCACCTTTTAGAGCCATAGACCCAGTGTACCACGAGCCGGGGTTCGGATACACTAGGATATACAACCAGTACATATTGGGTGGGTCACTTCCAACACACCTCACACCTGCCACTCACTCTCCTACATTTGATAGCAACACCTCCACAGGCAGACTGGTGGTGGCAGAGTGCTGCCGTGTCACTCTCCACAGAGATGTGGATTGGGGCACGACAGGCTCTATCCCCTCCCTTATCTAGGGCCCCACATACACAGTGTTAGGTTCAACGGCACACTTTACAGTACAACATATTTACATAACCCGCTACACTCACACCAACACACCTTCTTCCTTCTTCATGTGGAGAGGCCCTTGTTTATTGAGGTGAGTCATTTTCTCTCTCTTTCTTACCATAGAAGTATTTTATTTCTATTAATAATATATTATAGCAAAAATATATTTTCATGAATGCAATAATTTGAAACGATTCTCCGTACCTATATGACTGTGCATATTTATATATATATGGATTATATATAATTGGACAAGAAGACACCACCACCACCTTTTCGAATTGTTTTTATATTTACTTTAAAAAGTAAAAATAATAATGACCTAATATTATTCTGATAACACATCTCTTATAGTTTAAGATTTCTTATCAATCAGGCGGCGGTTCATATAGAATATCAACAAATTTATTGTTCATTGGAATGAAAACTGTTCCCTTTTAAATTGTAAAATTGAATCATAGATAAAGTAATTTATATAAATGGTGTAATATAAAATAATTTATTGAAATAACTCAAAAATATATTTTATCAACTCTATGAATACTTATTTAGGAATTTTTACATTTTAACATTGAATAATCATATTTCCCCCTTTGAAAATATAAAATAAATGTTCTATATAATATCAATATAAATATTTATATCATATCTAGTAGTGTGATATAATATCTGAGGACTATAGTTGATATGAATCTTTTTACCCTTATATAATATATACCTACTTATATATATTTCAAATAAAAATATTAATAAATATATTAGCAAATCTAGGTCATTCTTCTTGTACTATACACATATATATATTTGTTTTGAAAATAGAGCAATCCATATTTAATTCATTAGAATATGCCTTTTATTATCTAACATATATATATATATAATAATAAAATCGAAAATTTATTTATATATATAATTAATATTTTATTATTAAACATTATTGATAACAATTTAATATACTTCGAAATAATATATCTTCAAATTGTATTTATGTAAATTCAATCAATGTGAATATATATTTATAGTTGCTGTGTAATTGTGTAGGGACATCAAAATTCAAGCGTTGCTTTGGGCCGGCAACCCTTAACTGGAGCATTCTCCAGACCTGTATTTATTCTGGGGCATTTATTGATATAGGTAAGTCTTAATATATACTTTAATATATAATATTAAAATAATATTATATCACTTTAAATAGTATTATTCATAATTGAAAAGGAATATATTGGATAAAAATAATTTGATCTAATATATATGCCTTTCTAATTCAAGATCTATTTATTGATTGCCCTATTTTCAAAATTATTCGTAACATTTTGATTTACTATTTAACTATAATAATATAAAACTTGTATTTTTTATGAATAAATATTTGATGTGAATGTATATTTACTTTGTAATTATGTAGGGGCACCAAAATTCAAGCGTTGCTTTGGGGCGGCAACAATCCACACTGGAGTATCTCCAGACTTCATTGACGAGATATCAAAATTCCGGGGCATTTGATCCAGGTAATTCTTAAATATTGTATTGTTCTTACAATGAATCGAGACATGCCATATCAAGGCCTTAAATATTTATTATTATATAATATATTATGCCTGATATTTACAGGCCTTAATTTATTATTAGTAATAAAGATTCGAGACATATCACTTATTGATCCTTTCAGATACGACTTAGGTAGAGAGAAATTAATTTATCTCCATACATTTTCCAATTTATGTCATATAACAACAAGACTATTTAATTTTTAGAAATATTCAAGAATCTGAATTTTGATTCTCTATAGAAATCGTTTAAATCGATAAACGCACTATTTTTCGATATTTGATGTAGATCATTTCTAGATTTATGGGCCATCTTAATAAGACCTTTTCAGATGCATTCATCGAATTAATTTGTAAAAAATATAATGCGTAGGTGTTCCCTGGGCTTATTGAAATTATATTCTCTTTTAGAGGCTATTTCCAAATTAAAAGGTAAGTGATTGTCTTCTTCAATATCAGAATTAGTTAGAGATTTATCCCCTCAATATGGTCTCTTCCAGATAGTCACTCTAGGGCGTTATCTACATTTGCCAGGTGAACACCTTGGATGAGGATTTAAACTTCCTAGAAGATGTATAGTCTTTCATAGAGTGCTCCATAGTGAGGCATATTTTCCAAATAACTTTGACTACTTTGATATTAATGAAACTGAATTCTCCAATTATTTCAGTAAAAATTCATTAATAATTTTCTGTGTTGTGCTGTAGGGCAACAAAGCGTTGCTTCGGGAGGGCGAATATTTGTATCGGGGCATCATCCGATTTTGGCTTCGTGAATCAATGTCGTTGGAGACTGGGCAACTTCATCGGCATGAATTTATATGGACAATGTCTACTTTTACAGCACTTTGTTGATGAGAGGTAAGTTTGAAATATTTTATTGGTTGCATGATGATTCAAACCTACATTTAAAAAAAAAACGATTATTTTAGATGATATAGAGAGCCTAATTTATTTTAAATCAGGTGAAAACGGTTTTTTAAATATTCAAGTATATGAATTTCAAACTACTTGTACATTTAACAATAATGTACTTTTATAAATAAATTAAGAAATCGATGGTTTTGATCACCGCACTTTTAATTATTTTTTCCTTTTAGTTAATCCTAGGCTGATGTGCCACTTCAAACAGGCCTTTTCAAATATATGCATTTAGAAATTTGTAAGAAATATAGTTTACTATAAAAACAATTGAAAATAATAAAAATTAAGTGGGTCAGTTGTTGGTATTAAAAATAAAGAAAGAATATCCTAACCAGGCGCACATGTGCTTTACAGAAGACAGAGTGCCATCTGGTGGAACAGAAATCAACTAAACAATAATTTATCCTTTGATGGCGTTCTGCCTTCTGTAAAGCACATATGCTCTTGGTCAGGATATGCTTCCTTTATTTTTAATAATTTACTATGTCTTTATGTGTGATTTCTGCATTTATATCATCTTTTAAAGCCTGTTTCTATGGATAAAATATGGATATGGAGTGAATGTTCTCTTAGATATCTGGATGAAGTCAGATTTATCCCAGCTCAGTTAGGCCCCTCTTGACTAACAACTCTAGAGCGGTTCAACTGCTCTCGGGCAGGTGAAAATGGGATTTTAAATGAGACACATTTAATACCATTTATATATTCGACTACTCAGCATATTAATTTAAAATTGTTTTATCAAATCATATCTATGAAATTGTTTATAAACACTATATTTGTAATGTCGTAGGGGCAACAAAGTGAAGCGTTGCTTCGGGGCGGCAACCATCATTGGCAATATTAGCGTCAATATTTGAGCAATTTCTTGATGACTGGTAAGATTCAAATATTTTTTTGCTTGTATAGTTACTCGAAAAATATGTGTCAAATATCGTTTAATTTGAAGGATATATATAGAGCTCAATATATTCATTGTCACACATAATAAATTCTTAAATTTCTTATTTAACTTGGAAAATAAAATTCACAATATTATAGTATATAAATTCAACCTATATTGAAAAAAAATGAATTTATGAAATATTTCAAGAGAACACTGCTTTTAAAAAAATGTTTTTTTGAAATATATATTAATAAAAGACAATTCGCTGAGGGAAGAATATCTTTTTATTCTATAAAAAATTAAATTCATCTCTCAGCGAATTATTTTATTTATAATTTTACCAAAAGGATTACAATGTTACTTATTAAACTAAAACTGATGTTTATCATCTCAGAGTTCAACAAATATTATCATCGAGGTATTTTAATAAGAATAAAATACGGCGATTTTCTTTTGAATGATGAATTACAATAGTATGTTAGCTACACTGAATGCTTCATATATTTTTAAGGATGATTGTAACTAACTCACACAGTTAATGATTTCCTTCGAATTGGATGGAGTTTGACAATTATTCTGTAATCAGTTTGGCTCACTTAGTTACTTTAAGTCGTCTAACATTAAAGCCCCAGGTTAGCGAATTTTTCCTATCCAAAAGATGGGACCTTATAACGAGACACGTCTTACTTTCTCCAATACTTCAAGAGCATACAGTGGAATCTTTAAATAGAGAACTGAGAAATCAATGTAAATTCTCTATCAAATAGTTTAGAAAATATTAATTTGAAAATATTTATTTTATGATAAATATTTACACTTTTTTGTAAATAGTATGTTTTGTGTTTTTAGAAACATCACTTTCCTGCGGGTCGTTCGCGATGGGCGGAGCCTCAACCTGAAGTTGTCGTTCGTGGAGTAGACTCTTCGAAGATTGGGGCATCTTCATTGACAAAGCTTCATGCCGCGACTTCTGGGATTGAGGCTGCCTAGAGAACGCTGTAAATGCGAAAAGATCTATGCAGGAATTGTTCTCTCTATGGAGGATCTTGCTGGCCGTACTCTGACGCATCTACCAATCTTGCGCTGGAGGTATTCTGCCATTATCGAATCTTGTTATATTTGGCCTATCATCGTGAAATCGTGCTAAAAGCACTTTGTCGACGGGAAAATCGAGGTACATAGTCTGTCATCGGAGAAGTACGATGTTCTTGGCCTGTCATCGATGAATCTTGATGAACCAAATCTTTTTCATCGAGGAATCTTGAAAGACGCAGTCTAATATCGGAGAAACATGCTGTTCGTGGTCTGTCATCGCGGATTATTGATGAAAGCAGTCTCTTTCATCGAGAAATCTTTATTGACGCAGTCTGATATCTGGAAGCATGCTATGGTCTGTCATCGAGAACTATTGAAAGACGCAACTTATCATCGTGGACAATTGATCGACGTAGTCTGTCATCGGAGAAACACGCTGATCGTGGTCTGGAATCGAATAATCTTTGTGGAAACACCCTGTCATCGAGAAACTTGATGGGCGAAATTTGGATTAATAAGGTTGGACCTACTCCCCCCATCGATGATTCGTGCTGGAAGCAGTTTCTCAACAAATATATTGATGATAAGGTGGTCTATAATAGAGAAGTCTTGCTGCACCTAGTCTGTCTTCGACGAATCTTCCCTAATTTAAGTATTTTATTCAAGCATCTTGTGATAGAAAAAGTATGTTATTGTGAAATCTTGCGCGCTGCACGAGGTTTTTGATCGAAATTTCCTGGTGGGACGCAGTCTGTTTTTGAGTTCGTTGCTGAACAATTTTTTCATCAAGGAACTTGCTGGACGTCGTCCTCCATTGAAGAAAATATCTGGGAGAAATCTGTCATCGATTTTAAATGCAGCATGTGGTTCTCAAATAAGAGGTCTTGCTAATGTAGTTTGTCACCGAGGAATCCTGCTGGATCTAATTTGTCTTCGAATAATCTTGCTGGACGGAATCATCCTTTCAAATGCGGGAGACACAAATTTCACTCACCTAATCTACATGTTGAAATATTATTTCTATTCTCATCAGAAATTCAGATCGAATTAAGGCTTTAATAATCAAATTATTTTTATCTTATTTCAATATCGAAGAATCAATAAAGAAACATAATAGTGATGCACTACTCAATAATATAAGAGTACTTATCATTGGATAAATGGAAATTTCAAATTTTAGATATTTCTGGCTTTATAGAAAGAAGGCTTCAATCAAGATTACATACTGAAACTTTGAATACAATTTCCTCTTGCCCCATCCCTCAAAATAAATTCAACTAAAACAAAGTCTTAAACTTACCCCATCGCTTCCTGTTCAATTATACAATATCAATTCATGGCTTCTCCCCAACCATGACAAGATATATTGCCCCTCAATAGTTTATAAGCAAAGTTTGGCCCAAAATAATTCTCAAATTCCGACGAATTCTATACATATTATCCACAACATCTGTATTGCCAACGCTAAAATGTGAATAAATATTCCCTCGAATATTTCTTTGAAGAACTAAGACTTCAACGATCAAAGGTTTCTACAAAGAATATATAAAGAAACTTTAAATAACATTTCCTCTTGCCCTTTGCCATTTCTCAATAGCTTCATAAAGAAACAAAACCTAAAACTTCCCCCATCGCTTACTGTTCAATTATAACATTTTATTTTAAGAATTTTGCCCAACTATAAACAAGAAACTATCTCCCTCAATACTTTATACAGTAGGCCCTTAATTGAATATGAAATCCCACGTATTTCAAAAATATTAACCGCAACTGCGGTTCAAGCTATAGTAAAAATGGAACCAAAGAATATAACTTGAAAATTTCTCTCAAGATATATGGCTCTCTAAGGTTTCTACCAAAATTATATAGTGAATCTTTAAATACCATTTTCTTAAGCCCCCCCCCCCCCCCTCACCTTTCAATAACTTATAAAATAATCAAAATATGAAAATTCCCCATCGCTTCCTTTTCAAATATGCCATTTGCTTTCACAGCTATTGCCCCACTATGAACTAGATATATTGCGCCTCAATAGTTTATAAAGCAAAGGATGCCCCTAATTATACTCAAATTCCCAAGAATTTTAGAAATATTATGAACAACTACTATATTTGCTAAAATGGAATCAAATTATCACTCGAATGATTGGTATAGATCAAATGCTCTGAGGTTTCCACCAAGATTATATATTGGAGCTTGAAATACCATTTTCTTCTGCCCCCTTTCCTTTCAATAGCTTATAAAAAAAGTAAAATCTGAAACTTTCTTTACCCATCGCTTCCTTTCCAATTATGCTGTTTGCTTTCACAATTTTTGTCCTACTATGAACTAGATATATTGCCCCTCAATAGATTTTAAAGCAAAGGATGTCCCTAATTATACGCAAAAGCCCAAGAAATTCAGAAATATCATCAAAAAATGTAATCGCTACAGCTAATGGAATCAAATTATCCCTCAAATCATTCTCTAAGGATATATAAAGCTCTGAGGTTTCTACCAATATTATATACTGATTCTTCAAATGATATTTTCTTCTGCTCCCTGCCTTCTAAATATTTTATAAATAAGCAAAATCTCAAAATTTCCCCATTGCTTCTTTCCCAATAAGAATATTCGCTTTTACAACGTTGTCTCACTGCGAAATAGATATTTTGCACCTCAATAGTTTATAAAGCAAAGGATGCCCCTAATTATACTGAAAATCCGAAGAAATTCATAAATATCATGAACAACTGTTGTATTCGCTACAATTAAAATGGAATTAAATTATCATTCGAATCATTCTGTAAAGATCTAACGCTCTGATTTATATACTGGATTTTTGAATACCATTTACTTCTGTGCGTTTCCCTGCCCCCTCTCAATAACTGTCTCTCTCTCTTTTGTGAAACAAAATCTAAGACTTTTCCCATCGCTTCCTTTTCAATTTTGCCGTTTGATATCATGACTTTTGCCCCACTGCGAACTAGATATACCGCATCTCAAAAGGTTATAAAGTAAAGGATGCCCTTAATTATACTAAATACCCCACTATTTTCAGAAAATCTACCTACAAATGCTCTATCGGCTACAAATAAAATGAAACCAAATTATCTCTCTCAAATTATCAAATCTATCTGTTGCATTCTAATCTCAAACTTTTTCACTAGAAATTCAAAGGAAATCTAGCCGAAAAATCACGAAGAAATATTCAGACGTGCCTTATTACCCTCCTGTGAACAAATTCCTATATCTGAATACAACTAAAATTGTACATAAATATATTTTGATATTAATTATCGAGTTTTTACATCATGTTAACCTCATCTCTCTAAAGGATGCGTGTTAAATCATCACCCAATTACAAAGAAATTCCAGATTACACTCAATGTTATTAACAAGAGAATGGCAATTCAAATACCTATTTCAAATGCAAAAAAGTAAAATGCCAATTTAATCTTTTTTATGCAAAATTATTCCTAATCAAAATCAAACTAATAATGAGTTTTATTTTAATTCTAAAAAAATGATCAATCATTATTCATGCTTAATTTAATATTTCTTTATAAAAATGCCTTTATTATTGATTGAAAATAATTTCCAATATGTTTACCCTTCCTGGTCTAAACAGCAAAGGCTCATATCAAGATTATACGCTGAATACCTCCAATTTGCTCTTGCCACAGTCCTCTTAATAATTTCATGAAAATAATCAAGCATAAAACATCTCTAATCGCTCCTGTTCAATTATAAGATTTTTTTCACATATTTTTTTGCCCCACTATGAACAAGATTTATTGTTCCCCTATTGGTTCTGAAGCAAATCGTGACCTCTAATTGCACTCAGATTTCTACAAATATCAAAAAACATACCTTAACAACTTCTCACTTCGCTACAACTGATGTGAAAAAAGAAATATCCCTCGAATCCTTTGTTACTCTTTGCATTCGCTTTTCAAGCCTCTTTATTAGAATTCAAAGACATCTGGGACTCATAATCATATTTTATACCATCCTTTGAATAAATACCCTCAAGAAGCACGTTCAAATAATTGATATATACGAGAAAATGAAAATAATGGGAAATTAATGAATATATGAAATAAAAGAAATAAAAATAAAGTTTAATTCATTCTATCTCTTTCTTATATGGCTAATCATTAGAACTAGCTTTAAAATTCTATTCTATATATTAAAAATTTGAATGCCTTTACATATCGTTAATTATAAAATCATGAAGCGCCATAAACGAAAAAAAAAATCAAGCATACATTTTCCTTTTCGAAAGAAACAATCATTTACAGTATTCCTACTGTTCAATATATTTCATTGCATTTGGTAAGGTAGTAATTTATTGTTTTATTTAAAAAAATAATAATATTTATTGCTTATTATTTCATATTAATATATATAGCTTTTGAATTTTTTTCCCTTTTAATTTAGTCATTCATTACAGTCTACCCGTTTAAAATTATGGACTTATATTTTTCCACGTCAAACCTATATACTGAACCAATGTATAGTTGGGAAGAATGATGTGGAGGGGTATTGCTGTATTGCGCAATATGGCCACTGTAATGAATCAATATTCTGGAAATTGTAAATTCCAATTGACTTTACCTTTGACACTCGCCATTAGTAGTTATCACTATTAATCTTCCTCAGGTGGACTAATCGTCTCACCAATCTAAATTTGATATTTGGAACCATTTCTAACAATATTCTGTCAATGAAAACACACCTAATCTAGAAAGGATGTGTAAAGAGAGCACAAAGATGCAATGTACATTTATATATAGTCTGAGAGGTATCCCAAACTATGACGATTTCTCTCTTCCGAACAATCAGAATGACTTAATTTACTCCCCTTACTCTAAATCTCATAAGTACTGTAATTGGATGTCTTTTTCTATCGTGTGAATAAAGTGGGAGTTTCACCAATCCTTTGCTGAGGAGTCATCTCTGCAGGTCGGAGACCTTCTGTATGCGAGATTATAGTAATGGTGGGCCAGATGGAGCCACTGACTGTGAAGGATTCTCAGACAGGGGCCGGATGTGGAGGGTGAGGTTGATACAGACGGATAACTAGATTAGAACGTTAAAGTAAGAATAATGCAATAAATATTGCATCGAGTAATGCTATTCCGAAACCATGAGAACAAAACTAGTTAAGAAAAAATAAATTATAAGAGAATAACCCGCCATCTATACACAAGAAATAACCCCATTAAAGCAGGAATGTTCATTTTTAAAAAGAAAGGTATATTGTCCTTACTGCGATGAAAATAATATTAGGAGGGTTTGGCTCATCAGAATCCTCCAAGCTGTTTCCCCTATTTTATCTACCAGGCTTCTCATATCTCTTTTCTTAGAGTTCTAATACTGTATTGGATGTTTCTGTTCATATGTAAATATACTGTCCTTAAAGGTTGATGTTAATAGTTTTTCTGAATACCATATTAAGATCCCACCATTTAGTTTAGCATATATAAGCCTAATATTGTCCAATATAGAATTAGAGATTTAAGAAACGGTCTTGTAGATAAAATTGGAGAAACCGCTGATAGGGTTTACGACTGATTTAAACCATCCAACATTTTATCATCGCAGTAAGGACAGTTGAGATTTGTTATGGTTGATAGAAGCATTCGTGTTTAATAGTTTTTATCTATTGTGCATAGAAGCGTACAATTGCCTATTGATTAAGATATATGTTCCATGTTTCTTATTTAAACGTAAATTTGTGTAGAAATTGGTCAAAGTCACGGTCTAGGTATAAAATAGCTAAATGATTTAATATATTCTATATAGAATAAAAGACTGTGTCAAATAAATTCTCGTCTAAAATTCACCTCCTTTCATTCATCAATATATTATGTGACTGATTTTAAGATTTTTTCATTTTAAACTAAATTCTCCGATTTGCTTTTGTTCAATAAACACCGAAGATTTGAACAAGCGAATATTTTCAAATCCGAGATTTGCGTAAAAATCATAAGTATATTACAGTAATATCCACGTGAAAAAATAGTACAAAAGTGAAATTGTATTGAGGTGCTTTTTCTCAATTTAGTAATATTCATGTTATTGTTTTCTTTATAAAAGAGTGATCATTGAATTGTTGATGCTATTGGTCAAAATATTTTATTTTGTAAAGATTAAAGAGAATAATCGAAATGACGATTTAAGCCATCAAATATAGAGAGGCTTATATTTCTCTCAAAGATATATAATATTAAATTTATATCACAATAACTCGCAAATTTTCGAATTCATGCATCAATAACGTCTACCAAATATTCAAAATGAAATTGATTGAAACTTTTCTTTAAATTATAATAAGATTTAATATTGTATGTTCGTCTTAATCGTGACTTACAAAATTGGAGCCTCGTTCTAAAGGATCTATATAGGCATTACGAGGTCATTGCATAGAGAAGTGTTAAGAAGAACCAATATATTCTAGTTGCAATTGATTATTTCTCCAAATGACCTCGAGCATTTCCGCTTGTCGATAGAAAAGGTAAAAGAGTTGCTGGAACCATGTTCCAGTTCCCAGTTCCTTAGAAGATTCGGTGTTCCAAATGCATGACCACAATGATAAAGAGAGAAATTTCGAGTCGAGGCGCTATGTACGAAGGTATAAAATTACCAGAAGCAATAATAAAACAAGAAGAACACATCCTTCTACCTTCAGTCCGACGGTATAGTCAAAAATCTGATGAGGCATTTGCAAGTCAACCTAGTCTTGACTTCGAACAGAATAAAGTAACTGAAACAGTCAACTGTCTAGTCTGATGGCCTACCGATTCTTAGGTAGGTCACCAGCCAAATATTGGCAGTTATTTGAAGCTTCCCTGTGGACTTTGGATACCCCAATAGTATAAAGAAATGCTCGGATGAATTCGGAAGACTCTCGCATAAGATATCAAATACTAGAAAATGTTTCAAAATATGAAGAAATAAAAGGGTGTCGTATTTAGAATTTAGCGGTAATCTCATTCTTAACCAACTATTGTCAATTTAAACAAACTAGCCCACTTTCCGGTCAGCCCTGACGGAGGTAATCAGTATTTTCCAGGACGAAAAGAATTGATGAGTAGGCGGTGTGATTATGGCGAGAGTATAGTGCAAGTTGCGGGGATAGCGTGGGCTTGGTCTCACGAGAATTCAGACCTGATTACTAATTTAATCCATTTCTACCATCTTGATATAGACATGTTATTTGTACCTTTCATAATACAAAATATCGCTCTACGGAAAATATATATATTTAAGCACAAAATTACCTTTCACACATAAAAAAAAACTTTTGAAGACATTACTGCGATAAAAAATATGGGGAGAGCTTAATACATCAGCCAAAGATTATTTTTGAATACTTTAATAGAGTGCTGATTTCTTACAAAATTTTAACTTATGCTAAAATATTAAACCAAACTATACTCGTATATTTAGTATATACAGGTTAATTCATGTAGGGCCGGTATAACAAAGTGGGCCAACACAGATATCAAATGAAATATTTTGCGATATTCCACATAATTATGTTGTAATTTTGGTTTTTATTCAATTAAAATTAAAATAGCTATATAAGTCAAATGATTTGATGTTGTTTTACACAAGGTTTTAAAATTGATACATTCTAACTAAAGTTTACAGCGAAGCCCACTTATGGATTTCGCATTTTAATATTGTAGCGAAGTTTTTTTTTAATTTTATTATCGGAGTATTATTTTTTTATGTTTTTATTTTGCTACTCTGTAATCTTCCCACATTGCTTATATTTTGTTTATCACTCATAGTTTGTTCTCGCCTGAAATAAATTGCTGTCTCATCCCGAAGTTGGTCTTTCCTTATTTTCCACGTGGCAATATAATATATATATATATATATATAAATAGATCTCATACTGATTAAACTAACTATTGGGGTGAATTGATAACGATTTCAGTTCGTTTGCCGGTTTGATAGTGAATTGAAAGGTCACAAAGAACCCAATAGCATCATAAAGAGGGTTTACAAATGTATTGAAAAAGAAAATTGTAAAATAACATCCTTGGTGAAATGAGACGCACCTCAGCACTGTTCTGGCCAAAGAATAGGCTTTGCGATTTCGATTGCTAACACCACTATGTGATTCTGAATATAAAATAAATCCTATATTAATCTCACGAAATTAAAGAAAGCTTTTGATCGATATGAGCACGAAACCATGTCCTGCAGATGAGCCGCTATGAAATTGCCAGAGTTGGTTTTGGGGCTTTTACCTCCGACCAGAGAATCCTCTAGGTTGCAGACAGGTTGAAGAGATGTTTCAATTTTTATGGCTATTTTTGATGGAATTTGCTATAGTTCTTCTTATAAACAAGCTTAATACAATAGGTATTAAAAAATATATATCGATGTCAAATTCCCAAGATTGAAAAAAATTGTATTTAATCTTCGTAGTCAGCATACAAGAAATAATAAAGTGTATCAACTACTACAGCATCATTTTCAACTGGAATCATTAATCATTTCACCTTTATCATCAATTCAGAAGTTTCTTTCATGGATTTACATTTTGATTTATGTTACGAACTATAAATTTGATTATAAACTAAATATAAAACTATCGGGTTATCACATTAAGATAATATTCATATTTGAATATATATTTTATATTCAATAAATTCGATTAAATATATGATATTTCTAGGTTACAGGATTTTCTAATCTCACAATAATCAAAACTTTCGGGAGCGAAGCATATAGAAAACGAAGGCAATCTACGAAGTAAAGCAAACAGCGAATTAAAGCAAACAGCGAAGCGATGGGATTCCTAAAGTTTTTTAAAAAAAGGAAGTAAGTGATTGAAAATAATCATTCGACAAATATCTTGATTCTTAATTCAATAAAAATGTTAAAGTAAAATTTGAAAAAGTATCCTTTGAAAATATCAAAGAAATATTACATATGCGTGCATACACACAATATATAATGAATATTAATCTACATAAATTAATTTTTCGAACATATTATAATCTGATATATATATTAAAAACGCCAACTTACTTTAAAACATTGGTCTATAAAGCTAGAATCGATTATCATGCTGCAAATTCTCATGGAATCAGAATTGAAAATAATATTTCCGCTTATAAATTTGAGTGGCATCAAAATCTCTTGAGCGTTAATACACATAAAGCTTTTACCACATTATAGGATAAAAATTACAAGTGTGAATTAGCATAAATAAGTGAACGATTACTAGTGTTATATGTTTCAAAATTTTCTCAATTTACTTATTGATATTAAAGACATTTTAAATAGAAAATACTAGTTTTGATAATTTTAAAAAATATTCATTTTTTTTAAATATTCTTCTTTTAAAAATATTTTTGTCAATATATGGTTCTAAAATATCATACTGAGACCCCTGGTTGGAAATTCTGGAATACATCTGCCAAGTTCCAATGAAATATATACTCGGGACCTGTGACATCCTATTTAATGACAAGAAACATCTCAATTTGACAATTCAACCTCTTGAAGAGGTCTAAATTTGATATTACAGTGCTTAAAAACATACATTGTTGCAAAACAAGACAAACACCTTTCATCTATATATAGACATTTGCCCCCTGTCGGCTTTAATGAGTTCTTTGAAAATCAAGTCAAATGTGTAGACACAACCGACCAATTACATTAGAAAAAAAAAAAAAAATATATATATATATAAGAAAAATATCAATACATAAATATTTCACTCGTCCTAATGTATAGATAGGAGAAGAAATGTGAGATAGTCCGTTATTTGAAATAAAAGAACGTTTGTAAATGACGTGTGAACGCAATGTATTTCAAGAATAGACTAGTATGCCGCCTTCCATCATTCAGGAATGGATTTAGCCATAGAAGCCGTGCCATCTTTTCCATTACGAATATCTGTGAGCTTATTATGAGAAACTATGTTCATTATATATTAGAGGAGTGTATACAAAATGACAGAAGTTTTTATTCGGAAATAAATATCAAGTAAGTTCATTATCAAAGAGTGTTTTCTCGGATTGGCTTGCCAGATTTCTTAGAAAGGAATAATGAAAAGCAGTTTTGTTTGAAATAATTTTAAAAGTAAAAGAAAATGATGATATATACGTCATAGAGCAACAGCTTCGTTTGATAATAGCATAAAGGATCTATAGACGAATCTACAAAGATTTGTATCCGCTCATAGAGAATTTCCCCAAACAGTAGTAAAGGATCTCCCGTGGAACGTGGAGAGGTATCTCATGAGGCCTTGAGATGGCAGGAAAAGTTCTCTGCGAGTAGCTATGTATATGGAAAAGGAATTGGAATGGAAAAGGGTTATCGTCCTGACACTTTTGAGCTCTCGCCACTACCTTATAGGTTGTGAAGGCCTAGGGTTTAAAGGTGTGTTAACCAAATTCTGCTTGCGAAGATAAAACAAGAAGTTGAGACAAGGGATTTTATTCTATCTAGAACCTCCAAAAATAATTTTATGGGCTATGAAGAGAAGAGAATTATTTTAAAGAAGACCCTAAAAGTAATGAAGATTAGCAAGAAATTTATTTCTTAAAACTGGAAACTACTCTAGGATTAGAGACAGAACCTGCTACTGTTATTGTCTCAGTGCCCGTCCGCAGTCCGAGACCGTATTTGCTCAGAAGACGTTTGCATATACTGGCTGCAATATTACTATGAGGAGAGAGGTGTTGTATACATATATGTTGTATATACTTTGTATACATTGTATGTATTTGCATGTTCGATCTTTTGGCACTATTTTGCATAGTTGTGGATTTCTCTCATTGGTGCTCTGATAAGATCTGTATATTTGATATGAAAGAGTTTGCGCTGTTTAATTTAGCATCAAATCATATTTAATAGTGTTGTGCTCGTGGCATGATAATAGAGGCATGACAGAACAGATATGCGCATCAATTAGAAGACCCTGAATATATATCAAAGCAATTCTCACTCCACATTATTTGAGCACAGAATGATCCATTTAGGTATCTCGAGGGCTATCCAAAGAAAATACGGAAACTATTGTTTCCAAATTAAAGCAAAGGAACCTTTTGTGTTACCCCAAAAATATTTTTTTTTGTAAAAAAAAAAAACTATATTTTGGCCTTGATTACTGAAAAAAACAAGAATATTAGTTTACTGCCATTATATTGAAAGATATTTTTAAATTGTAAATAAATAACGATATCACCGAGTATAGATTCCTCTAAACGAAGTTTGAAGGCTTGCTTGCTTACACGATGGTAGTTTATTACCCTCCACATACCTGTTGCCAATTTAAACCCCCCAAAAAAAAAACGATTCGAATCTTAAGAAAATCTTATGTTTGTTAATTTATAAAAAACAATGTTGAAAACTTCGTGTTGATCTAATAATTAAAGAATTTTACAGGAATTGCAATAGTGAAACACAAAGGATACTAGTATTTTACACAAAGGAGCAAAAAATAATCATTATATGCAAATGATATGTGGCATGAAGTACGAGGTGTGTTCAAAAAGTAGCGCGACCTTTGTGTTTTTTTCAAAAATTATTTATTTATTCATGAATACCTATTTTTTCGCTTCAAAGTAATCCCCATGAGATATTATACACTTGTGCCAACGGTTTTTCCAATCTTCGAAGCACTTCAAAAAATAATTTTTTAAAATCTTTTTCAGCTCCTCCTTCGATGCCGTCTTTATCTCGTCAAGCGTAGCGTAACGTCATTTTTTTCATTGGCCTCTTCAGTTTAGGAAACGAGAAAAAGTCACAGGGGGCCAGATCTGGGGAATACGGTGGCTGCGGCATCATTAGTGTGTTGTTTTTGGCCAAAAGGTCGCGCACAAGCAACGATGTGTGAGCAGGGGCGTTATCGTGGTACAAAAGCCAATTTTTTGGTCTTTCACAAATCCGGGCGTTTCTGGCGGATTGCTTCGCGCAAATTGCGCATAACTTGCAGGTAATATTCCTTAATTGACCGTTCTACCCTGTGGCAAGAACCAATGGTGCACCACGCCCCTGCAATCGAAGAAAACTGTCAGCAAAACCTTCACATTCGACCGAACTTGGTGCGCTTTTTTCGGTCTTGGTTCGTGCGGCAGCTTCCATTGAGATGATTGAGCTTTGGTTTCCACGTCATAACCATAAACCCACGCTTCGTCACCAGTTATGACCCTCTGGAGCAAATTTGGGTCTTGGCGGACAGAGTCCAACATCTCATTAGCAATGTTCATGCGATGCTGTTTTTGGTCGCAATTGAGCAATTTTGGTACGAATTTCGCGGCGACCCGTCTCATGCCCAAATCATTGATAAACATCGAATGGCACGAGCCAATCGATATGTTTAGGTCCTAAGCAACTTCTCTAACGGTGATTCGACGATTGGCCAATATCATTTTCTCCACTTCATTAATTTTTTCGTCTGTTGTTGAAGTGCTCGGGCGTCCGGCACGCTCTTCGTCGTTCATATCTTCTCGGCCTTCTGAGAACGATTTGTACCACCGATAAACGTTGCCTCGGTCCAAGGTAGCTTCTCCGTATGCCACAGTCAACATTCGGAATGCATCCGCGCACTTGATTTCGTTTTTCACACAAAATCTTATACAGGTTCTTTGATCCATTTTTTTAATAGGTAAAAATCGAAGACGATCCAAAACACCTGCAAGCAAAGCAGCTGTCAACAATTGAGTGAACATTCAAAATGGCCGAGCTTGTCGGCATAAGCGAGAGACATGAGTACCAACATAAAGCCACAAAAAGATCGAAATTCGAATATACGTAACCCGCGAAAATTCAAAGGTCGCGATACTTTTTGAACACACCTCGTATGTTTTTCTTATGCAAACAAAATATTGAAAATGAACCGCTTATCCCCAAACTAAAAAATATTTTTTCCGTTTTTATATCAAATTATAATTAAGGAAAATTTTTCAAAGGCTTTAAAGAAAGAAAGGTTGCTGTTAAAAGTGTAATGAATGAATTTCCAAAAAATGTTTGTACTAAAATAAAGGAAAGCAATTTCAATGGACTTCAAATTAATTCAATAATATTTTACGTAGGGTTTTTATTAAAACATCGAAATATTAAAATATATATTTTTGGTATTCATTCATCAACGTTGTCAAACACATTTAGGCAATAATGAGTCACCGTTTTATATAAAAAAATACTTTTCAGTTCTGGTGTCTAATGAACCTAAAATTATATTCTTTGGATTCACATTTGAACTTTTCCAAATAATTTCTTGCTAAGAGCGTAAAACATGGTTTACAGACCTCCACTAAGATATCAAAAAATTGTCAACGATACAATGGTCTTTGGAAGGAGTGGCCGAAATTAGTTGGTACTTATGCTCAATGCCTAACAAACAAAATTAAAAATACCTTATACACAAAAATCGATAATTCTATGAATATATTTTTTATTAGTCCTGAATATTGATGCATCTTTATACTCAATATACACATTTTTGTTAAAACCTCCATCTTGTAATGAAAGCAATCCCCGAATATTGGAGATAATTATAATAAAAATCTTAAAAAACCGTTTTGAGAATTTATATTTGGTTCCGGAAAAAAATTTCGTTTGCAACACAGGTTTATTCGCAAAACAGTTTGAATAAAGATAGTTCATCAATACCAAAATCTCCTATTTCCTATTCGAATATAATGTGATGTTGTTGTTATAGAATATTCAATACATGGAATTTATATACAACCAAACATTATACAAAATAAAACATTTTGACAAACCTCTTCATTAACAAACCTCTGCACTGCACTCTTATCCATTCATAAATGAATATATCGAGCAGATTATTCCACACACATATCAATGAATTAATTGACGCTTATAAAATAACAATTCAATTGAAAAAATTTAAAAGTATCAACTGTAACGTTTTTCCTTGAAACACAATAGTTTAAAAAGATTAATATCTGAATCGAATATATCAATCACATTCATTTTCAATACATACTCTTAAAAATATATTTGGTCTACATTAAATTAACTTACTTGAGGATATACGAATTTATTTTTAAACCCTTTTCTCAAATATTTATATATATTCAACTCAAACAAATTTAGCAAAGTAAATGTATTCATCCAAATTAGATAATGTGATGTAGTGCGCCATCTCTAGATGAATTTGTAGCTTTTTAGAGAACATTTTTTATTGTAAATATGACAACTCTCTAAAACTCTTTCTGCAATAAAGGAAAATATTAGAAGGAATTTTTTTATATGTCATCAACTTTTCCAAGGGTTTTTCCTATTTGATTTTTAAGACGCGTTAATATTATATTAGGATGTTTTGCTTATATATCAGGCACTAGTCTAGACATGTGGGAAACAGTTAGACTTTTGCACTTACAAGTGCTCAAGAGACTGTTTGGCTATTTGTATTTATTGGAGGCGATGTAATTTATTTTTGTAAAATTATATATATCTCTTGAAAAGTTTCTCGGAAAAAGACAGTCAAATGCATGATTCGATGTTAAGAAGTGGCTGTCGACAATCGACAGTTTATACCACTTGTTCACAAATTTCAATTCATTAAGTATTTTGTCTGAATTAAAACATATTGGTATGAAAATTGATAAATACCAAAGGCACTTTTATTTTAAATAGCATTATAGAGAGGCGATTTCGAGATAAAGGATTGTAAGCCTTGAAACAAATATAAAATTGATGCGCTTTAAAAAGGCAGATGTCCCAAAATGCTTAGGCCTACAAACAGCCATTACTGTAAAATAGTGTAATATTGATGAAACGACATATTCTTATGGCTTCCTTATTGTGTTGTCAGGAAGTTTAATGGGGAGGGGCTTCACGGTTACATTAATTACGGTTACGTACCTACACCTCCAAGTACACCCCCCACCCCCGGCTCGCCACCACCACCTTTTAGAGCCATAGACCCAGCGTACCACGAGCCGGGGTTCGGATACACTAGGATATACAACCAGTACATATTGGGTGGGTCACTTCCAACACACCTCACACCTGCCATTCACTCTCCTACATTTGATAGCAACACCTCCACAGGCAGACTGGTGGTGGCAGAGTGCTGCCGTGTCACTCTCCACAGAGATGTGGATTGGGGCACGACAGGCTCTGTCCCCTCTCTTATCTTGGGCCCCACATACACAGTGTTAGGTTCAACGGCACACTTTACAGTACAACATGTTTACATAACACTTTACACTCACACCAACACACCTTCTTCCTTCTTCATGTGGCGGAGGCCCTTGTTTATTGAGGTGAGTAATTTTTACTCTCTTTCTTACCATAAAATTATTTATATTTTCATTAATAAGAAAGCAAAAAATATATATTTGTCAATGCAAAAATTTGAAACGATTCTTTTAAACTATTTATCACTTCTTTTATCACCTCTATATAAATAGTTTAATATATTTACTTTTAAAGAGTAGCAATATAATGCTTAATCTGATAACCTTTCACATTTTTTAGAGTTTTGATTTTTTATTATATAGTCAAATATATATATATATATATATATATATATATATGTATAGAATTTCAATATTTATATATATTGTTCATCGAATTGATAACTTTATATTCAAAATATCGAAATTATTATAAATAAAGGAGTTAATATAAATAAAGTAATATAGAAATATTACTTGAAATTAATTTTAAAATATCTTTTATAAACTTTATTACTAAGTGTTTGAGCATTTTTCCAATACAGCATTAAATCATCAATCATTTTAAAAACACAGAAAATAATCGATCTTTATTCTATCAATATATATCATAGCTAGTAAATTATCTAATAACTAGAGCTGATACAAACCTTTTTACATTTATATTATATATGATTACTTATACATAAATAAAATTTTGAAAAATTGTTAATAAATATATTATATATACACACATTATATTAAGATAAAATATATATATATTCCTTTGAATAATATATTATCTTCAAATATTATTCATCAGACATTAATGTACTTCAAAATTATAGCCCTCTAAATGAATTATATGAAAACCCAATCAATGTGTATGTATTTTTATAGTTTCTTTGTAATTGTGTAGGGGAAAAAAATTCAAGAGTTGCTTTGGGCCGGCAACCATGGAGTATTCTCCAAACTTCATTGGATAGATTTTAATCCAGGTAATTCTTAAATATTGTATTGGTCATATAATGAATCGAGACATGCCATAACAATGCCTTATATATTTATTTTTTTATATATATAATGTTTTCTAGATATTTACAGACATCATTTTCATAAAATTATTCATTAGACATTAATATATACTTCAATATTCCATCTCTCTAAATAAAATATATGTATAATATATCTGAACTATCAATTAATGTGAATGTATATTTATAGTTTCTTTGTAATTGTGTAGGGGGCTGAAAATTCAAGCGTTGCTTTGGGGCGGCAACCAATCACACTGGAGCGTTCTCCAAATTTCATTGGCAAGTTTTCAAAATTTCGGGGCATTTTGATCCAGGTAATTCATAAATAGCCTAAATTTCATATTTAATAATGAAGATTCGAGAAATATCACTTATTGAGCCTTTCGGATACGATTTAAGTAAAGAGAATTCAAATTATTATCATACACCTCCAAATTTATGTCATAAAACATAAAAAACCTGTTTTTTTTTTATACTCAAGTATCCGCCTTTTCGACCCCTATTAAAAAAAATAGACATTAAAAAGTAATTTCAGAAAACATTGAATTTTATAAACGGAATATTTTCTAATATTTCACATCTATAATTTCGAGATTTATGGTATCTTCATTGAAGCTTCTTCAGATGTAGTCACTGAATAAATTTGTAACAAATATAATGTGCAGGGGTTTCCTGGTCTTTCTACATATATCCTCTTCAAGAGGCTGTTTCCAACTTGAAAAGTAAGTGAGAATGTTCTTCTCAATATAAGGATTATTCAAAAATTTATTCCAGCTCAGTTTGGTCTCCTCTGGATAGACACTCTAGGGCGTTAACACCTTGTCAGGTGATTTCTAGGTCCTATTAGATAAACCACCTTGGAGAATAAAAAATATCAATAATTTCTGTGTTATGATGTAGGGGCAACAAAGTGAAGCGTTGCTTCGGGGCGGCAACCCTCAGTGACGAGGCATCTTCCTACCTTGTTAATCAATGTCGGTGGAGATTGGAGCCTCTTCTTCGGCATGAATTCAAATATTATATAGTTTGTATCATGAATCGAGACATATTATTTTTAAGGTATATATGGTAAAATTTATTTGTTTCAAATATTTGGTTTTCATGGTTGGTCCACAGACTTATGGGACGCCCCTCTAATTCCAACATTGAAAAATGAAAATTCAGTAATATTATATATTTTAGGAAAATTCTGTTTTTAAAATTGCATGAGGTATTTATTAAACTAAGCTGAGACTTCTATATCAAGTTTCTTCAAATGCATTCATTGAGGTATTTTGTGAGGAATAAAATGCGTTGGCTTTCATGTGATTTATGTATTATTATGAGGTGTTTAACAATAAATGCTTTATATATTTTTATATGAGGATTATTTTAAATAACTTCAATCGTAAGTGATTGCCTTGAATGAAATTGACAATTATTCCATTATCAGTTTGGCCCACTTAGTTAATTTGGGTTTTGAAAATTTTTGAACACATGTTAAAGCCCCAGGAATGGTATTTTCACTATCTAAGTGGGCAACTCCAGTACTTTTAGAGCATACATTTTAAACATTTTAATTTAAAAAGTGTGGAATTATTTTTACTTTTCTATAAGTTATATAGAAAAAAGAATTAGATATTAGTTATTTCAAAAATAATAGTTACAATTTTTAGTAATATATTGATTTGATGTTTTTCAGAAGCATAACATTTATGCTCGTCGTTCGTGGTCGACGGCGTTTCTCCTGGGGCTTCATCCTGAAGTTTCTTACCATGGAGTAGAGTCGTCGAAGATTGGGGCATCTTCGGCGACAAAGCTTCATGGCCGCGACTTCAGGCCTTGAGGCTGCCTAAAGAACGTCGTTACCTTGAAGAAGGCTACTGGCGTTTGTCTTCCATTGGAGGATTTTTTTTGGCCGAAGTCTGCCACTTCGAGCAATCTTGATGTATTCTGCTATCGACGAATTATGCTAGACTTTGTCCGTCATCGTGGAATTGTGCTGAACCCACTTTGTCTTCGTGGAAAATTGATGGACGCAGTCTCTCATCAAACAAGGACGGTTGTCATGATCTTTTATCGAGAAGTCTTGATGCATGCAGTCATTATCGAGAAAATTTGATGGATGAAGCCTGTCATTGTAGAAGTAGTTGTTTGTGTTCTTTCATCGAGGAATCTTGATCAATGCAATCTATAATCGAAAACGGACGAATTTCGGAGAAATAATGCCGGTCTGACGCAGTCTTTCATCGAGAAACATTGGTGAAAAAGTGGTCTATCATCGAGGAGTCTTACTAAATTGAAGAATTTTGCCTGATTGAAGTCTATCACTCAAACATCTTGTGTTGGACGATGTTAACGTTAAATATCGCTGGAAAAGATCTGTAATCTGATAATCTTGGTGGACGCAGTCTCTTTTGGAAGTCCATTTCAGACCAATGTTTTCTTCGAGGAACTTGCTATATGTACCCTTTCATTGAAGAATAATTATGAATGTAATTTATCATCGATATGTAAAATTCAAGACGTAGTCTTTAAATAAGAATCTTTGTAATGTTGTCTGTCACCGTGGATTCTTCCTGGATGTATTTTATCCTCAAGCATTATTGCTGGACATTTTCTGTGATTGACTTATTCATATTATTTATCATTCTAGCTCTATATATAAAAGGCTCTTTACCAATATTATATACTGATGCTTCAAATACCATTTCTTTGCCCTCTGCCCTCTCAATACTATCATAAAAGAAACAAAGCCTAAACTTGCCCCATCGCTTCCTGTTTGATAATACCAATTAATTTCATGGCTTCCAAGCCACTATGAAAAAATTATATTACCTCTCATATGGCTCTTAATGCACTCAATGTTATAAATATTACCCAAAGCTTCTCTATTCGCTGAAGCTAAAATAAAATCCATCTTATATTTCTACAAAGTCCTGAGGCTTTAAATATCAAAGTTGTCTACCGAGATTATATTCTGAAGCCTCAAATACTTTCACTCTTGCTCTATTTCTTTCAAAAACCTAAATAGAATAAAGGAAACAAAGCAAATCATTCCTTCATCGCTTCAATTATACCATTTACCTTCATTGCTTTTATCCACAATGAAATATATATTGCCCCTCAATATTTTATGTATCAAAATATGGCCCTTAATTGCACTCATAACCCCACGAAATATAGAAATATTACCAAAAACTACCCAAGATCAAAGGTACTACCAAGATTATATATATTGAAGCCTCAAATATCAATATCTTCTGCCCCCAGCCCTCTTAAAACATTATGAAAGAAACAAGTACTGAAACTTTCCCATCGCTAGCTTCTCAATTATGCTGTTTGCTCTCACGACTTTTGTCCCGCTATGAACTATATATATTGCCCTTCAATAGTTTTTATTAATATTATTTTATTAAATATAGTAGCAAATATGCCCCTTATTATACTCAAAACCCCCAATATTCCGGAAATAGTGCCTACTACTGCTGTATTCGCTACAGCTAAAATGGATCTAAATTTACCCTCGAATCTATCTGAAAATATTAAGGCTCTGAAGATTGAAAGTTGCTACCAAGATTATATACTGTAGAATCACATATAATTCTAATTTGCCCCCTTACTCCCCCCTCCCCCTCCTCAAAATCTTATGAAAGAAACAAAGTTTGAAACTTTCCCTATCGCTTTCTTTTCAATTATGCTGTTTTCTTTCGCGACTTTTGCCCCATTATGAACTGAATATATTGCCCCTCAATAGTTTATAGAGCGAAAGATGCCCCAAATTATACTCAAAACCCCAATATTTCAGAAAGTTCCCAACTAATGCTCTTTCAGCTACAGCTAAAATGGAGCCATATTATCTCTGGAATCTGATTATATCAGTTGCATTCGTATCTCAATTTATTTTCATCCAAAATGCCTCGAAGAAAAATTTGAAACCGCTTTATACCATCTTTTGAATGAATACTTATCTCGAAATACCACTATGTAATCATATAAATTTTATTCATGTCGACTCTCAAGCTTCTATACATTATGTTCTCTTCATCACTCTAAAGGATGCATGTCAAATCGGTACCTTATTCAAAGTAAATTCTAGTTCCTACACAATGTTATTGAATAAATATAATGGCAATTCTAATAATGTTCTTAAATGCAAAAATACGCAAATGTTACTCACCTCAACTACATAGTGCAAAGAAATTCCTAATCACGTAGGAACTTAACATCAAAATAAGACTAACAATTTTACTTTTGTTTTTTCTATTTTCATAAAATGATCAAAATGAAACATCCTAACAGTGCAATCCTTATTTATAAAAAAATATTACAATTATTGATTGAAAAATAATTTTCAATATGTTAACCCTCCCTGTCCTAAACATCAAAGGTTCCTATCAATATTATATGCTGAATAATTTCAAATCAAGCTTTCACAAGCTCTTTAAATAACTTCGTATAAGAAATAAAGCATAAACCTTTCCCATCGCTTCCTGTTCACTTATAAAATTTGCTTCAACAGATTTTGCCCTACAATAACAAAAATTAAATGTCTCCAAATAAATAATTGTGAGGACCTCTAATTGTACTAAAACTTTACAAATCTTGGAAAAAAATACCCACATTTGCTCAATACACTACAGCTAGAATGAAACCAAATTATCCCTCGAATCTCTTATCTATCTGATGCATTCTCTTCTCAAACTTCTTCACTCGAATATCCAAGGAACTTAGCCCTCAAAGTCTTGAATAAAATCATCCCTTGAATAAAAAACTATTAAGAAATGTTGAATAATAATTCATTTAAATGAGAAAAATTGGAAATAATGGGAATCAATGAATATATGAAAACTACCTCACTTTGTTTGAAAATAAATAAAAAGGAAAATTACTCGGTGATTTCTCATATGACTAATTATCACATCCAATTCTACACGAAGTTACAGCCTTTAAAATGTAAATTAAGACATCTACATTACCATGACTATATTGTAAGATTATAAACTCAAAAGAAACCTCTTCCACAGAACATGTTTATTTCGCTAGCTAATTGCACACCTCTCACATCACACCTTGTCTTTACGCCCGTCGAAGAAAGATGTCGTTCGAAAGCTAGCGAAATAAACATGTTCTATAGAAGATGCTCCATTCGAGTTTATAATCTTACAATAAAATGTAAATGTCTTTATATATCGCTAACATACAGAACTATTAAACGGGATTTTTATTTACAAATATATATAAAACCAAATCTTTACTCTATACTTACAGTTAATTGTTTTTTAAAAGGAATAATTCATTCTTAATATATAGTTTGTTTTCATATACAAGGTTGGGTCAATAAGTAATGCACATCATCAATATTATTATATGACAAACCATAAAGATGAAACTTTCTATATATGAATACCTAACTATATATAAACCTTCCCTCTGTAAACATTTGGTCCAGTGTTCTTTCCAACTAACAAAAAAACTTTGGTAAAATGCTACATCTTGCTTTCTGAACCTCTAACATCATGGAGTAACATTTCATCATTTTCAAATGTCACCGACCGCTGTCGGTGTCCTGTGTTCACATTAGGCTCTATATCTGAAAAATATACAAAGATGAATCTATTATTATTGCTGATATGAAAGGCAGAATGTTTTGTTTACCAGAAAACATGTATTTTATGATAATATATTATTTATATATTTTTCTAGGAATGATTGTGCATTATTTATTGACTCAACCTTGTATAAAGCATTCAAAATGGGAAAAAGTAAATATTTTGTTAATTTAGTGTTATAATACAGAAATAACCTTCAATATTATGCGCCCATATATATTATGCACACATATTCAATAGCGATCCAATGTAGAGTTGGAAGATAAATGTGGAGTGTTATTGTTATATTCCGCAGTATGTCCGCTGTAATGTAACAATATAAGCTGTATTATATATTCCAATTACCTTCACCTTTGACTCTAGCCAGTAGTGGTAGTCATTTTTTAATTCTTTCCAGGAAGTTGCATCTACACTCGAGCCTAATTGTCTTATTGTAATCCATTCCTAATATTATTCCATCTTTGGGAAACACAGTCAATCTAGAAAGGGTTTGAAGAGGGTAAAAAGAAACTGTATATTTATGTATAGTCCGAGAGGCTTCACAAACGACAAAGTGCTGGCATCAAGATATATTTGGGTTCTTCTTTTTTATTTCTCTATCTCTTAGACTCAAGTTAGGTGGTCGCTGGATAGTATCCAAGGCCTTCTGAATGAATCAATGATCAATTTATCATTCTTGAACAGAGTGTCCCATGTGTAGGATCTGCGGGTACAAACAGCAATATATTCCATGTTTTTCATTTAGAGTAACTTCGTGTAACATTTGGTTAATTACAAGGCCATGGTTTAGGTAGAGTAGAGATTAGTTCATTCAATTCTGGATTGATCCAAGATGTGATGATCTGTGTCAAATCAACACTTATCTATATAATTTAGTTTATTTTCTACACCTAAATATATTCTTAAACTCTAAATTAAAAGGTTTATTTTTTTCTTTTTAAACAAATTTGACCCATCTCTATCTTTTCAATAATTTGAAGCGAGTTGAACAAGCTAACATTTTAAAATCCAATATTTGCTTCTAATCAGGAGTTATATCAAAGTAATATTCAGTATTAGAAATAATATTTGTCGAAATTACATGATATTTTTTCTCTCGAAAAGTGCCGATTGTAATTCTCAAGCGAGTTGTGAAAGTAGGGTACAACACCCACGCGTGCACAATGAATTTCAAGAGAGATAGTCTAGATGTACTACCCAAAAAAAGAAAAAACATGTTCTCGCATAAGCTATTAAATACTGGAAAGGCTCGTTTCAAATTATGAAGAAATTAAAGAATGTCGTATTTAGGATATAACGCTATTCTCACTCTTAATAAAATATTGTCCATTTCAACGAACTAACACCGTTCAAAGGATTTGCGGTCAGCGCTACGGGGGCAATCAGACTTTTTCAGGATGAAATGGATTAATGGGGCAGTGTAATTTTTGTCCACTTATGAAATTTTGTAAATATATATATATATACTTGTATATGTTTTGAAAATAGAGCAATCCATAAATATATCTTCAATTAAAAAGACATATATAAAATGATTTTTTGATCCAATAAATGCCTTTTTAATTTAAAACTTGTATATGTATGTACTTGTTTATATTCAAATAGATTTTTATACTGATTAAACTAACTATTGGGGTGAATTATAACGATATCAGTACGCTTGCAGATTATATATCCCAATTAAAGATACAAAGAACCCAATTAGAATCAGAAATAGGGATTACAAAAGGAATTTTGAAAAATAGTGATGTGACATCCACGGTGAAGTGAGGCGCACCTCAGCACTTTTTCAGTCGAATAATAGGCTTTACGACCTGGACTCTTTACACCACTGGGTAATTCTAAAGATTTAATGAATTCATGTTGATCTCATGGAATAAAAGAACGCTTCAGATTGATTATAACACGAAACCCTATCCTCCAGGTGAGCCGCTCTGAAATTGCCAAAGTTGGTGTTGGTGCTTCATCTCCGATCAAAGAGTCCTCTAGTTTGAATACACGTTAAAGAGAAGTTTCAGTTTTTATGGCTATTTTGACGGAAGATCCGATCGTTCTTCTTATAATCAAACTTAATACAGTAGGTATTAAGGAATAATATTTTGATGTCAAATTGCCAGGATTGAATAATTGATATTTAATCTTCGTACTCAGCAAACAAGAAATAATAAAGTGATTAACTACAAAAACCTCATTTTCAACTATAATCATCAATCATTTCACTTTTATGATAAATTCAGAAGTTTTTTGTAGATTTATATTTTGATTTATATTCAAAAATAAATATGATAAAAATCCAAATATGAAACTATCGGGATATCTTGTAAAAATTATATTCATATCAGAATGTATATTTTTATATTTAATAAATTCGATTAATTATATAATTTCTAGGTTACAGGATTTTCTAAACTCACAATAATCGAAACTTTCGAAAGTGACGAAGCAAACTGCTTACTGAATAAAAAGCGATCTAAAGCAAATAGCGAACTTAAGCCAACAGCGAAGCAATGGGATTTCTCAAGTTTTTTAAAAGAAGGAAGTAAGTGATTAAATTCATAATTTCACAAATAATTTGATTCTTGATTCAATAAAGATGTTAAAATAATATTTGGAAAATAATCCTTTTGAAAGTATCAATGATTTATAACACGTGCGTGGGCATACAATAGAGTGATTATTATTCTACAAAAATTAAAATTCGTTACAATAATTTTCCGATATATAAAAAACGCTAACTTTATTCAACACATTGGTCTATATGATAATTTGTTCATATGTTATCATGAAGCTAGTTTGCCTGATATTATGATTGAAATAATCTTTCCTTTTATAAATTGGAGTGGCATCAAAATCTCTTGAGCGTTAATACACCTATGTTTTTATCATATTATGGGATAAAATTATTAAAAATACACATTTAGCATAAATAAGTACAGCCGATTACTAGTGTAATATGTTTAAATATATTTATTTATTTATTTACAAAATTATGATGCATTACTGGGCAAATAAAATGCTTTTTTCATTTCAGAAATTCTATTGGCAAAACTGGAAAGTTTCTTCATAGATATTATAGACATTTTAAAGATAGTTTGTCTTAATAGTTGATGAAATAGTCGAATAGATTATAATTTATAAAAAGTTAAAATACTTATTGTCCTAGTTCCCTTCCGCAGTGATTCAGAAGACGACAAGACCGGCTGCAATATTACTAGGAGACGAGGGGTGTTATGTCTTTTTATGTTTATCTTGTTTGAAACTATTTTGCAGTTGTTGATTATTCTCATTGGTGCTAAAAATACGAGCTGTAAATTTGATATGGAAGTTCATTTCAGTATCAAATCATATTTAATAGTGGTGGTTAATAGTGGTATTATGTATTTGCTAGAAATAAAACATTTTTGCTAACGCTGTCGTGTTCGTGATAGAATACAGGGACGAAAAACACAGATGAGCGTCAATTAGAAAACTCTGCATTCATTTAAAAGAGACTGCCATTTCATCTTATTTAATCAGACATCAATAAATGATGTAGTTTCAAGGGCTATCAAAAGAAGCAACAGAAATCCCTTTTATAAGTTAAAGCAAAGGAGCATTTTGTGCTATTCCAAATTTTAAAACTTTGTCTATCGTGCTATAAATACGACCTGTAAATTTGATAGAGAAGAGTTTGTGCCGTTTAATTCAGTATCAAATCTTATTTAATAGTAGTTGTTATCTCTCATAGATTTTCTATGATTAAAATATTCATTGCTAAGTCCGTCGTGCTTCGTCATAGTAAAGAAGAGCCACGACAGAACACATATGAGAAATCAATGAAAATAATCTGAATTCATTTCAAATAAATTGACACTTCACATTATTTATTCAGACATTATTAAATGATACAATTTGATATCTGGAGGGCTATCAAATGAAGAAACATTCCGATAATTATAAGATAATCGCAAACTTTCAAAGATTGTTTGGTATAATTCAGCAAATATAAGTTTTTTTTTCTCAAGAGTCGAATATGTTTCTTTCATATGGGGTAAATAGACAACAGGTATGTGTGTGGGAGGTAATACATAACCATTGTGTAGAAGACAAACCTTAAACTCCGGTTGTCTTTCGTAAAAGGAAAATAAATGTTGAAATCTTTTATTGAAGAACAACGATTAGTGTGCTGCAATTTTATTGTAATATATATATTTTTTTATGCAATTAATTACAATGTTACCGAGTAGAGATTCTTTATTGGTTCCCCTAACCGGAGTTTAAAGCTTGTCTCCTACACAATGGTTATGTATTACCTCCCACACACATACCTGTTGTCTATTTATCCCATATGAAAGAAACCTATTCGACTCTTGAGAAAAAAAAAACTTATATTTGTTGAATTATACCAAAACAACCTTAAAAAGCTTGCGATTATCTTATAATTATCGGAATTTTATAGGAATTCCAGAAGTGAAACAAAAAGGATCCTGGTATTTTATACAAGGGAGCAACAGAAATAGAAAAAAATCATTTAATGCAAAAGGATATGTGTAATGATTAAAATATTTTCGCTTAGGCAAAAAAAAATGTTGAAAATGAATCACTTTTCCCTAAACTAAATATTCTTATTTCCCTTTTAATATCAAGTTAGAATTAATGAAATGTGTGCAAAGGCTTTAAAGAAAGATAAATATGCTGTTAAAAGTGTAATTATTAAATTTCTGAAGATTAGTTATTTTAAAATAATGGGAGGCATTTTTATTGGCTTCAAATTTATTCACTGATTAATATCGGTAGGTTTTTAGTACAACGTGGAAATCAAAATAATAATTATGTTAGGAATGCGTTCATCAACATTGGCAAACATATTTAGGGAAATAATTAGTTACTGTTTAATATTTTTAAAAGGTGATTTAGAACTAGTGGGCAGAGTGAATCTAAAATTTTATTTCTTGGATTCACATTTGAACTTTTTCCCTGATAATTTCTGTACAGAGAGCGTAAAAACAAGGCAAAGACTTCCACTAAGATATTAAAATAATTATGCCACGAAACAATAGTCTTTGGAATCAACATATTGTGACGGAAATTATTTGAAATATGATGTTTAGTGTAAAAAAATGAAAAATGACGTCACACAAAAATTGAATGAATGAATAAAATTTTCTTATTAATTCCTATATATTGCTACATCTTTATAATTAGTGTTTAATAAATCAAATTTTACTTAGTATTCACATTTTTGTTAAAACCTCCTTTTTGTAATAGAAGCAATCCCTAATTATTATAGATAATTATTTTAAAAACCTTAAAACTATTTTTTTATAGTTTCTATTTGGTTCGGGGATTTTATATTCGCAAGAGACATATTGATTTCTAAAACAGTTTAAATAAAGATGGTTCGTCAATACCTAAAACTCCTATTTCCTATTTAAATATAATGTGATGTTGCTGTTATAGGATATTCAATACATGAAATTATATACAACCAAGCATTATACAATATAAAACATTTGACAAACATCTTCATTAACAAACCCCTACACTGCATTCTTATCCATTTTTACATGAATATATTAAACATATTTCCATACACATAGACAATTCAATCAATAAATTAAAAAAACTAATAAAACAACAATTCAATTCAAATATAATTTACAAAGCATAAACTGTTCCATTTGAAAAACCATAGTTTGAAGAGAATCATAGAATATATTTTCAACTCCTTTTACTTATTTCTAATCAACTTAAAAAAAACTATCACAAGTAAATATTTATTCCAATTACATATCGTGACATAGCGCGCCATCTATAGATGAAATTTGTAGCTTTTTGGCGGAAATTTTCCGATTATAAATATAAGAACTCTCTACTACCATTTCTGAAATGAAGGAAAATATTAGAAGGGCATTGTGTATCGGTCGCCAACTTTAGCAATTGTTTTGCGAATTTATATTTCGAGACCCTACAATATTACAGACACTATAATATATAAATTTGGGAAGCAGTTCGACTATAAACTATTAAGTGCTCCAGATCTCGTTTGGCTACTTGAATTCACTAGTAGTAATGGAATTATTTGTCAAAATCTGCGATTCTTGAGACAGGGTTTTCAGAAAAAAAGTGCTCAATGCAGAATTCGATCTTGGGCAATTGCTGTCTAAAAATCGACAGTTTATACCACAGGTTCACAAACTCCATTTCAAAAAGTTATTTGGATGAATTAAAACTTATTGATATGAAAATTGAGAAATGCCAGAGTTACGTTGATTTTAAATTAAATCAAACATATAGAGAGGTGACTTTCTTATAGAGGATTGTTTGCTTTGAAACAAACTATAAATTGATGCTTCAGACAGACATATGTCCCAGAATGATTAGGACTACAAACAGCCCTTACTGTTAAATAGTGTAATATTGATGAAACGAAATATTCTGATGGATTTCTTATTGTGTTGTCAGGAAGTTAATGGAGAGGGGCTTCACGGATACATCAATTACGGTTACGTACCTACACCTCCACGTACACCCCCCACCCCCGGCTCGCCACCACCACCTTTTAGAGCCATAGACCCAGTGTACCACGAGCCGGGGTTCGGATACACTAGGATATACAACCAGTACATATTGGGTGGGTCACTTCCAACACACCTCACACCTGCCATTCACTCTCCTACATTTGATAGCAACACCTCCACAAGCAGACTGGTGGTGGCAGAGTGCTGCCGTGTCACTCTCCACAGAGATGTGGATTGGGGCACGACAGGCTCTGTCCCCTCCCTTATCTAGGGCCCCACATACACAGTGTTAGGTTCAACGGCACACTTTACAGTACAACATGTTTACATAACACTTTACACTCACACCAACACACCTTCTTCCTTCTTCATGTGGCGGAGGCCCTTGTTTATTGAGGTGAGTCTTTTTCTCTATTTTTCTACCTAAGAGTATTTTATTTTTATTATTATATTGCAAAAATATATATTCATAAATTCAATAATGTGAAACGATTCTCTATACCTATATAAGTGTGGCTATTTGTATATATAAATAAATTTTACCCTTTATATATAATCGGACTAGAAATCGCCACCACCTTTCCAATCAGTTTTTATATTCGCTTCAGAGAGTAGTAAAAATAATAAGTTGATATTATTCTGTTAACACATTTCTTATAGTTTAATATTTCAGGTGACTAATATATCATATAGAATTTCAATAAATATATTGTTCATTGTAATGATAACTGTTCCATTTTTTAATTATAGAATTAAATCATAGAAATAAAGTAGTTAATATAAATAAAGTAATCAAAATATATATTCATATTAACTCAAAATATATTTTATTGACTCTATTATTTGATATTTAGGTATTTGTACAATGAATAATCATATTTACATCTTTGAAAATACAAAAGAAAATCGTTCTATATAATTTCAATATATCATATCTAGTAGAGTGATGAAATATAAGCGGACTATAGCTGATATAAAACCTTTCACCTTTATATCATATATACCTACTTATATATATTTTTTATATAAAAATGTTAATAAATATAATTTATATACATTATATTTAGATCCAATATATATTTATTTTATAAATAACATTATTTTTAAACATTATTAATAGCAATTTAATATACTTCAATATAATATCTCTTTAAATTTTATCTCCACATGTAATTCTCTAATCAATGTAAATGTATATTTATAGTTGCTTTGTAATTCTGCAGGGACATCAAAATCAAGCGTTGCTTTGGGCCGGCAACCATTTCCACTGGAGCATTCTCCAGACCTTGTAAATATTTTGGGGCATTTATTGATAAAGGTAAGTCTAATTTACCCTCCTTTTTACATATATATTTATTTTTGATAATATTATTTCACACACACACACAAACACCTCCGCAATATATTATTCATAATTAAAAAGGCATATATTGGATCAAAAAATAATTTGATCCAATATATGCCATTCTAATTAAAGATCTATTTATAGATTGCTCTATTTTCAGAATTATTCCTAATATTTTAATATATTATTATACTTTAAAATAATCAAACGTATATTTTTATAAATATATTTGCTGTGAATGTATATTTATAGTTGCTTTGTAATTGTGTAGGGGCACAAAATTCAAGCGTTGCTTTGGGGCGGCAACCTACCTCACTGGAGTATCTCCAGACTTCATTGGCGATATATCAAAATTCCGGGGCATTTTTTCCAGGTAATTCTTAATTATTGGTTAGGTGATCTAATTAATCGAGACATGACATAACAAAGACCCATATACCTTTTATTATATAATATTTTAAACTATATTAACAAGAATTATTTTCTTATTTAGTAATAAAGATTCGAGACATATCACTTATTGAGCCCTTTAGAAAAATTTAGGCATAGAGAATTCAATTTATTGTCATATACCTTCAAATTTATGTCATGAAACATAACTTTGAAAATTTCATTTCTCAAAATATCCAAGCATCTGTATTTCCGACCCTTTTCTAATATACATATATCATTTCGAAATCATGAGCCTACTTAATAAGGTTTCTTTAGATGCATTCATTGAATAAATTTGTAACAAATATAATGTGCAGGTGTTTCCTGGATCTATGTATTTTTATCCTCTTCTAGAGGCTGTTTCCCACTTAAAAGGTGAGTGGATGTTTTCTTTAATATCAAGATTAGTTAGAGATTAAAATCAACTTAGTTTGGTCTCTTCTGGATAGTAACTCTAGGGCGTTAAACTACACCTTGCCAGGTGAAGACATTGGATAGGGATTTATTTTTCCTAGAAGATATAGAGTCTTTCCTAGAGGGCTTCCTTAAGAGGCCTATTTCCCAAATAACTTTGTCTACCTTGGCATTAATAAAACTGAATTCTCAAATCAGTTCAATGAAAAATGCATTAATGATTTTTTGTGTTGTGCTGTAGGGACAACAAAGCGTTGCTTCGGGAGGGCGATTATTTGTATCAGGGCATCTTCCGATTTTGGCTTCGTGAATCAATGTCGGTGGAGCTTGGGCAACTTTATCGGCATGAATTCATAAGGACAATGTCTACTTTTAGAGCACTTTGTTGATAACAGGTAAGTTTAAATTATTTTATTGGTTGTATAATGATTCAAACATACATTTAAAAGAACTAATTATTTTAGATGATATAAAGCTCTTAATTTATTTTCAATTAGGTAAAAAAAGGTTTTAAAATATTCATGTATCTGCATTTCATTTAACAATAATGTACCTTTATGAAAGAAATTAGGAATTCGATGGTTTTGATTAACGCATTTTATTTATTATTTAGTTTTAGGTAATCCTAGTCTGATGTGCCATTTCAAGATGGCTTCTTAAAATTTATTATTTTAGAATATTTGTAAGAAATATAATTGCGGTGGACTTATGTGTGATTTCTGCATTCATACCATCTTCCAAAGTCGGTTTCTACGAATTCAAAGGCGAGTGAATATGCTCTTACATATTCACCCCAGTTCAAGTCGGCCCCTTCTGGCTAACCACTCGTTAACTGCCCTCAGGCATGTGAAGGGGTAGTTAGGTATTTCTACTTCTTAGAAAATAGGACTTTGAAGTAAGACACATTTCAAACTTTATTTGACTACTTTAAATTTTAATATAAATTGTTTTCTCAAATTAGATCTATCAAAAAGGTTGATAAACACTATATTTGTAATGTCGTAGGGACAACAAAGTGAAGTGTTGCTTCGGGGCGGCAACCTTCATGGTCATCATCAGTGTCTAATTTCGAGCAATTTCATTGTGACAGGTAAGCTTCAAATATTTTATATTATATACCGAATATTTATATTCATACAAAAATTTCAAATATAGTATATAAATTCACTCCTTTTTGAAAAAGAAAACTAATTTTTTTAAATTATATTATGATTACGCAGTTTTATTTTTTGATGTATATGTTATTTATTAAACTAAAACTGATGTTAATCCTCTTAATCATGCTTTTCCAAATTTATTCATGCGGTGAATTTCCTTCGAATAATGTATTACAATAGTATGTAAGCCACACTAAATGCTTTATCCATTTTTAAGGATGATTGTACTTAACTCACACAGTTAGTGATTTCCTTCGAATTGGATGGAGTTTGACAATTATTCCGTAATCAGTTTGGTTCACTTAATTACTTCTAGTCGTTGAACCTAGAAGCCTCTGGTACCGTTTTTCTCCTATCCAAAAGATGGAACCCTATAACGAGACACGTCTTACTTTCTCGAATACTTTAAGAGCATACAGTTGCATTTTTGAATAGAAAAGTATGAAATCGATCTAACTCTACCAAAAGGTTTAGAAAATAATTATTCTAAAACATTTTATTCATTATAAATATAAAAAATATTTTGTAAATAGATTGTTTTGTGTTTTTAGAAACATATTTTTCCTGCGGGTCGTTCGCGGTGGGCGGAGTTTCTGCTGAAGCCTCAACCTGAAGTCGTCGTTCGTGGAGTAGAGTCTTCGAAGATTGGGGCATCTTCGTTGATAAAGCTTCATGGCCGCGACTTCTGGGATTGAGGCTGCCTAGATAACGCTGTTTCTGCGAAGATTTATGCTGGTACTCGTCCTTCTATGGAGGATCTTGCTGGCCGTATTCTGTGACATCGACCAATCTTGCGCTGGAAGTATTCTGCCATTATCGAATCTTGTTATATTTGGTCTGTCATCGTGGAATCGTGCTAAACGCACTTTGTCGACGAGGAAAAATTGATGGACATATTCTGTCATCGGAGAAGCAGACTGTTCTTGGCCTGTCATCGGAAAAGCAGGCTGTTCTTGGCCTGTCATCTTGAAGAACCCAATATTTTTCATCGGAGTAACAGGCTGTTCGTGGTCTGTCATCACGGATTATTGATGAAAGCAGTCTCTTTCATCGAGAAATCTTGATAGACGCAGTCTGCTATCTGGAAGCATGCCTTTCGTGGTCTGTCATCGAGGACTATTGATAGACGCAACTTATCATCGAGGAAAATTGATCGACGTAGTCTGTCATCGGATAAACACGCTGATCGTGATCTGGAATCGAAGAATATTCATGGAAACAGCCTGTCATCGAGAAACTTGATAGGCGAATTTCGGATGAATAAGGTTGGACCTATTTCTCCATCGATGATTCGTGCTGGAAGCGGTCTCTCAACAAATATATTGAAGAAAAGGTTGTCTATCATAGAGAAGTCTTGCTGCACGTAGTATTTTATTGAGGAATTATACCTAATTTAAGTCTGTCATCCAAGCATCTTGTGAAGGACAAAGTAGGTTATCGTGAAATCTTCCGCGCTGCACGAGGTTTTGATCAAATCCTGGTGGACGCAGTTTGTTTTTGAGTTCTTTGCTGAACAATTCTTTCATCAAGGAACATGCTGGACGTAGTCCTTGATTAAATATATTTTCTGAATGCAATCTGTCATCTATTTGAATGCAGTATAAAGTCAACAAATAAGAATTCTTGCTAATGTAGTCTGTCACCGAAGAATCTTGCAGTATGGACTGGTATTATCCATACCTTCATAAAGGAAACCAAACCTAAAACCTCCCTCATAGCTTCCTGTTCAATTATAACATTTTCCTTCGAGGCCTTTGCCCAACTATGAACAAGATAGAATGTGCCTCAATACTAGATACATAAGGCCCTTAATTGAACTCAAAATTCCTCGAATTTCAGAAATATTATCCTCACTTGCTGTTCACACTATAGTGAAAATGGAACCAAGGTATATAACTAGAAACATTCAAGATATATGGCTCTCTAAGATTCTACCAAAATTATATAGCGTATCTTGAAAAATACATTTTATTCTGTCCCTGTCCCACCCCCCATCTCAATAACTTATAAATGAAGCAAAATTTGAAACTATCCCCATTGCTTCCTCTTCAATTATACTCAAAACCGCACGGTTTTTACAAAATTCATGAACAATTTAGCTGCAGCTAAAATGAAATCAAATTATCCCTCGAAACATTCTATGAGGATATATAAAGCTCTGAGGTTTCTACCAATATTATATACTGAATCTTCAAATACTATTATCCTCTGCCCCCTGCTCTCTTAATATTTTATAAATTAAGCAAAATCTTAAACTTCCCCCATTGCTTTCCTTTCAATTATGCCCTGACTTTTGACCCCTAAGAACTAGATATAATGCCCCTGAATATTTTATAATGCAAAATATGCCCTTATTATTCTCAAATATATAAATTCTCTGAATTATTCTCAAAATCTCAAGAATTTCAGATATATCACAAACCACTCTGCTTTATACGCTACAGCTAAATTGGAATCATAATATCCCTCGAATCATTCTCTAAAGATCTAAGGCTCTTGAGTTTCAACCAATATTATATAATGGAGCTTGAAATACCATTTTAATCTGTTCTTCCACCTTTTCAATATCAAATATAAATATCAATAAAAGAAGCAAAATCTGAAACTTTACCCATCACCTTCTTTTAATTATTCCATTGGCTTTTCCCGCTTCTGCCCCTCTATGAATTAGATATATACTTAATGGACCCAATGTAGTTTATAAATGAATGGTGCCCCCTTAATTACACTCAAAATCCCACGAATGTTATGAATATCACAAATAAAAACTGCTTTATTCGCTACTAAAGCTTGAAATATTTTCTCTGACCCCTGCCCTCTTGATATTTTAAAAAATAAGCAAAATCTGAAACTCCCTTATCGCTTCCTTTTCATATATGCTGTTTGATTTCACGATTTTTGCCACACTATGACCTAATTATTCATTGCCCCTCTATAATTTATAAATCAAAGGATATACGTAATTATACTCAAAATCCAAGAAATTCTGAAATATCATCAACAAATGCTGTATTCACTACAGCTAAACGGAATCAAATTATTCTATAAAGATCTAACGCTCTAAAGTTACTACCAATATTATATACTGAATGTCTAAATACCATTTTCTTCAGTGCGTGCCCCTGTCTTCCTTTCAATAACTTATAAAAGAAACAAAATCTGAAACTTTCCCCATCGCTTCCGTCTCAATTATACTATTTGCTTTCACGACTTTTGCTTCACCATGAACTAAATATATATCGCTCCTCAATAGTTTATAAAGCAAAGGATGCCTATGATTTTATACTCAAAACCCAATATTTTAAGAAATTTCTCTACTAATGCTCTATCCAGTTTATATCAATTTTATCTTATACATTCGGATCTCAAACTTCTTTATTTGATATTCGAATACATCTAGCTTAAAAATCACGAAGAAACATTTGAAAGCGCCTTATACCATCCTGTAAATAAATACTCCTAAACCTAAATACAAGTATATAATTATATGAAAATAATTTGATGTCAATTATCGAGTTTATTACCTTATGGTTTCTTTATCGCTCTAAAGGATGCGTGTCAAATCTTTACTTTATTCGAAAAAATTCCAGATTACACTCAATGCAAATAACAACAGAATGAGAATTCAAATAACTTACAAATGCAAAAAAAAAAAATATTATCTAAAGTTTTTTATGCAAAATTATTCCTAATCACGTGTTGTAATTCTGCATCAAAATAAAACTGAAAACAATATTTTTGTTCTTTAATTATGAAAAATGAACAATCATTATTCATGCTCAATTATATCCTAATATATACAAATTCCTTTATTATTGATTGAAAAATAATTTCCAATATTTTCCTCCTTCCTGATCTAAACATCAGAGGTTCCTATCAAGATTATATGATGAAACTTTCCAATATGCTCTTGTCCCAGTCCTCTCAATAATTTCATGAAAGGAAAGAAGCCTAAAACGTTTCCTTCCCGCTATGAACAATACTTAATGGACCCAATAGGTTTAGAAAGCAAATAGTGGCCTCTAATTGCACTCAAATTTCCACAAATATCAGAAAACATACCTAAAATTTTTCAATTCGCTACAGCTGATGTGAATGAATAAATATCCCTCGAATCCTTTATTACTCTATGCATTCGCTTTTCAAGCCTCTTTATTAGAAATCAAAGACATCTAGGACTTATAATCAAAATTTATACCATCCTTTGAATAAATACCCTCAAGAAGGACGTTCAAATAATTGATATATAAGAGAAAATGGAAAATAATGGAAATTAACGAATATAAGAAATAAAAAGGAAATTTACTTTAGTCTCTTTCTTATATACTAATTATTACACCTAAGTTTAAAGGTCTAGTCTAAATATTAAAAGTTGCTAATAAAATTTGAATGCCTTTACATATCGCTAATTATAAAATCATATGCGCCATAAAATATCAAGCATACATTTTCCTTTTCGAATAGGACAATCATTTACACTATCCCTACTGTTCAATATTTTTCATTGCATTTAGAAAGGTATTAATTTATTGTTTTATTTGAAAAATAATATTTAATGCTTAATAGTTTATATTAATATATATAACCTTTGAGAAAAAATATTTTTATTTTTAATTTAGGCATTCATTACAGGCACCCATGTTTTTTTCACGTTGAACTTATATAGTGAACCAATGTATAGTAGAGAGGAATGATGTGGAGGGTTATTGTTGTATTCCGCAGTATGGCCACTGTACTCAATCAATATTCTGGAAATTGTATATTCCAATGGGCTTCACCTTTGACTCTCGACAGTAGTAGTTATCACTACTAACCTTTCTCGGGTGGTCTTATCGCCTTCACAGCCTATATTTGATATTAGAAACCATTTCTAACAATATTCTGTCAATGAGAATACACTTAATCTCGAAAGGATGTATATAGGGGCACAAAAGTGCAATGTACATTTATATATAGTCCGAGATGCTTGCCAAATGATGAAGCTTTCGGTTCCGAATAATAAGAATGTCTTCCATTCACATTCTTCACTCTAAATCTCAGAAGTACTGTACTTAGATGTTATGTTCTATCGTGTGAATGTAGTGAGAGTTTCACTTTGCCTTTGCCTTGGTCGATGGCCTTCGGTATGCGAGATTAGCGAAATAGTGGGCCAGCAACAGATCACTGGAGCCACAGACTGTGAGGGATTCTCGGACAAGGCCGGATTTGGAGGGTGAGGTTGATACAGACGGATAACTAGATTAAAATGTCAAAGTAAAAATAATGCAATAAATATTGCATCGAGTAATGCTATTCCGAAACCATGAGAACAAAACTAGTTAAGAAAAAATAAATTATAAGGAAATAACGCGCCATCTATACACAAGAAATGAAACCATTAAAGCACGAAAAAGTTTATTTAAAAAAAATGTTATTGTCCTTACTGCGATGAAAAAAAAAATATTAGGAGGGATTGGCTCATCAGATTCCTCCAATCTGTTTTCCCCAATTCAATCTACCAGGCTTCTCATCTCTCTTTTCTAAGAGTTCTAATACTGTATTGGACGATTCTGTTCATATGTAAATATACTATCCTATAGGTTGATGTCCATAGTTTTCTTGAATACCATATCTAAGATTCCATCCTATGGTTTGGCATATATAAGCCTAATATTGTCCAATATAGAATTAGAGATTTAAGAAGCGGTCTTGTAGATAAAATTGGAGAAACCGCTGATATGGTTTACGACTGGTTTAAACCATTCAATATTTTTATCATCCCAGTAAGGACAGTATAGGTTTGTTATGTTTGAAAGAACCATTCGTGTTTAATAGCTTTATCTATTATGTATTGAGGCGCACAATTGCCTTCTGATTAAGATATATGTTCAATGTTTCTTATTTAACAGAAAATTTGTGTAGAATTTGGTCAAAGTCACGGCCTTGGTATAAAGGTGGTAAAAGATTTAATTTTAAAACTTAAATTGTACCCCTTTATTCTAGATAAGATAAAGATTGTGTCAAATAAACTCTTGTCTAAAATTCACCTTCTTTCCATTCATCAATATATTATTTGACTCATTTTAAGTTTTTAACTACTTTAAACCAATTTTTCTTATCTGCTATTTGTTCAATAAATGCAGAAGATTGGAACAATCATAGGTATATTACAGTAATATACAGGTGGAAAAATAGTACAAAAGTGGAATTGAACTGGGATGCTTTTTCTCAATTTAGTAATATTCATGTTATTTTTTTTTTCTTTCTTTTTAGAATTTCATTGGAATTATTGATCCTATTGGTTAAAATATTTTATTTTGGAAAGGTTAATGAGAATATTCGAAGCGACGTTTTAGGCCATTAAATATAGAGGCTTAGATTTCTCTTAAAGATATATAATTTTATAATTCTATCACAATAACTCGCGATTTGTCGAATTCATGCATCATTAACGTCTACCAAATATTTAAAATTATTTTAAATTAACCTTTTCTTCAAATTATAATAAGATTCAATATAAATTCGACGTAACCGTGACTCACAAAATTGGAGCCTCGATCTAAAGGATCTCTATCAACATCATGGGGCCATTGTATAGAGAAGTTTCAAGAAGAACCATTATATCCTAGTTGCAATTGATTATTTTTCCAAATGGCCTGAAACATTTCCGCTTGTCGATCGAAGGTTAAAAAGTTGCCCGAACCAAGTATCACTCAGTTCCTTAGAAGGTTGGATGTTCTAAATGCACGACCACAATGATAAATAAATAAATTTCGAGTCGCGATGTTTTGTATAAATGCATAAAATTCCCAGAAGCCATGATAAAACAAGAAGAGCCACACCCTTATACCTCTAGTCCGACGGCATGGTCGAAAGATTTAATAGACCCTAAGCAAGTCAACTTAGTCTCGTCTTCGAACAGAATCAAAAGAACTGAGACAGCCAACAGCCTTTTCTGATTGCTAATCGAATCTCAAGTAAATCGCAAGCCAGGATTTGGCAGAAAATTGAAGCTCTAGTGTAATCTTTGAATTCCTCAATGAGATAAGTATAAATATAATCTCGGATGAATTTGTCGAGAACTTAACCAATAACTAAATTTTTCATCCAAAGGCCAAAAAAACTTTAAACGAATCCGTTTAGGAAAAGTACGACACCCACGCGTAAGGGAATGAATTTCAAGAGGGCAGGCTAGTCTGGAGGAATAATCCGAAAAAGAAAAAGGATTCTCGCATAAGCTCGCAAATACTTGACAAGCTCGTTTCAAAATATGAAGAAATTAAAAAATGTCGTTTTTAGAATATAGCGCTTATCTGATTCTTAACCAAGTATTGTCCATTTCAATGGACAGGACAATCAGTCTTTTTCTGGGGAGGGGATAAGAATTAATAAGTAGGCGGTGTAATTTTTGCGAGAGGTATACTGTAAGCGGCGTGGGTTTGGTCTCACGAGAATTCCAGACTTTATTACAAAACAAATCCTTCTCTACCACCTTAATATAGCAATTTTATTTGAACCTATTTATAACAAAGTATATAGCTATAAGAAAAAAAAAACATTTGCGCATGAAATTTTATTTCACACATAAACAAACTCTACTGTCCTTACTGCGATAAAAAAATATATTGGGAGGGCTTAGCTCATCGGCCAAAGTTTTTTTGAATACTTTGATAGAGTGCTGATTTCTTGAAAGATGTTCACTTATGCTAAAATATTAAACCGAACTATACTCGTATATTTAGTATATATAGGTTATTTTTTGTAGGGCCGGTACATATCAAAGTGGGCTAACACAGATATCAAAAGAAATATTTTGTGGTATTCCACATGATTTTGTTGTAAAATTTGTTTTTGTCAAATTAAAATAGAAAATTACTAATTTTGATGTTACGAAAAATATTATCAATCTTGTTTCAAACAAAGTTTAAAATATTTTGTTAAAATTGATGCATCCTAGTGACAGTTTTCATCAAAGCTCACTTAGGATATTTCGCATTTATATATACGAAAAAATATTAATAGATTTAAAAACTGATTGAACAAACTGTCGGGGTGAATTGCAACGATTTCAGTACGTTTGCGGAGTTCATATTATAATGAAATAAAGAACCCAATTAGAATCAGAAAAAGGGAATACAAAACCATTAAAAAAATGAAATCTCAAAGTAGTATCTTAACCGCACATCAGCGCCGTTTCGGCCAAAGAATAGGCTTGATGACCTCGATAGCTGACACCACTGGGTAATTCCGAATATTTTATGAATCACATTTCAATCTCATGGAATCAAAGAATGCTTAGGATTGATTAGAACACGAAACCCTGTCCTCTAGGTGAGCCGCTCTGAAATTTCCAAAGTTGGTGTTTATTGGTGGTTTATATCCGACCATAGAGTTCTCTAGGTTGTAGACACGTAGATAGATGTTTCAGTTTTCATGGCTATTTTGACGGAAGATGTAATCAATATTCTTTTAATCAAGTTTAATACAGTAGGTATTAAGAATAATTTGTCGATGTCAAATTCTCAAGATTGAAGAAATTGTACTCAATCTTCGTAGTCAGCATACAATAAATAATAAAGTGGATCAACTACAACATCATTTACAACTAGAATCATTAATCATTTCACTCTTATGATCATTTCAGTGGTTTATTTTGTAGATTATATTTTGATTTATGTTAAGACTATATAAACTTGATTATATAAATATGAAACTATCGGGGATATCTTGTTAAAATAATATTCATATTAGAATGTATATATTTATATTTATTGATTTCGATTAATTTAAAATTTCTAGGTTACAGAATTTTCTAAACTCACAATAATCGAAACTTTTGAAAGTATCGAAGCAAACAGCGAACTAAAGCGAACAGCAAGCGAAAGCAAAAAGCGAATTTTAAGCAAACAAGGAAGCGATGGGATTCCTAAAGTTTTTTAAAAGAAGGAAGTAAGTGATTGATAATTTGACAAATAATTTGATTATAAATTCAATAAAATGTTGGAAGAAAATTTGGAAAAGAATCCTTTTGAAAATATCAATGAATTATTACATTTACGTGCACACACAATTAAGTGAATATTAGAAAAAATTTTCTTGACCATATATTATTCTAATATATATATAAGAACGCTATCTACATTTAAAACATTGTTCTATGAAGCTAGAATCGGTTATGATGCTAGTTTTCATTATTTTAAAATTGAAAATAAGCTTTCCTTTTACAAATTTCAGCATCATCAAAATCTCTTGAGCCTCAATACACCTTACCATATTATGTGATCAAAAATTAAAAGTATACATTAGCATAAATAAGTGTAACCGTTTAATAGTGTTATATATTTGAAATATTTCCTTTTATTTCACGAAATTTGACGTATTAATGGGCAAACAAAATGCTTTTTCATTTCAGAAATTCTACTAGTAAAAACTGGCAAGTTTCCTCATAGATATTATAACCATTTTAAAGAGAGTTTGTTTTAATAGTTGATGAATAGTAGCTAGGAACGGATTTATAAAGATTGGAAAATACTCCATAATTGGGGACAGGATCTGCTGCTATTATTATCCTAGTGCTGGTCCACAGTCCGAGACCGCAGTGATACACATGGCAACAAGAACGGCCGCAATATTACTAGGAGAGGAGGGGTTTATGTATTTACATGTTGATTTTGTTTTGACACTATTTTGCATAGTTATTGATTATTCTCATTCAGGCTAAATATACGTCCTGTAAATTTCTCATGAAATAGTTTTTGCTATTCAATTCAGTGTGTAAAAAATCATAATCAATTATAGGTATTATCATACATTTGCTAGAAAAGATTATGTATTGCCAACGCCATCGTGTTCATGATACTAGAGTACAGGCACCGACAGATCTCAGATGAGCGTCAATTAGAAAACCCTGAAATCATTTCAAAGAAATTGTCATTTCACATTATTTTATCAGACTTTAATAAATGATAAAGTTAAGTATCAAAGGCTATGAAAAGAAGTAACAGAAATGTTGAAACAACGGAACCTTTTGAGCTATCCCAAATTTTAAAAACTAAATAATAAAAATACAACCTGTAAATTTGATATGGAGAGTTTTTGCCGTTAAATTCAGTATCAAATCATATTCAATTGATGTTTTTATCTCTCATAGATTTTCTATAAATGAAATAGTCATTGCTAACGCCGTCATACTTAATCAGAGCCACAGAAGAACACAAATGAGCGTCAATTAGAAGAATCTAATTCAATTTTGAAGAAATTGATATTCCACATTATTTAATCAGACATCATTAAATGATCTAGCTGTGTATCTAGAGAGATATCAAAAGAATAAACAGACATTAATATTTGTAGATTAAGGCAAAGGAACCTTTTGTGTTATCCCAAAACAAAACCTTTGTCTTTCTTAAAAGGAAAAAATGTTTTTGGGCATATTTTATTGAAGAACAACGATTAGTGTACTGCAATTATATTGAAAGCTTTTTTAATGCAAATAATAAATTACCGAGTATAGACTCTTTATTGATTTCTCTAAAAGAGGTTTGAAGCTTGTTTGCTACAAGATAGTAGTGTATTACCTTCCCCACACCTGAATTAAAGAAACCTATCCGACTCCTGAGAAAATCTTATGTTTGTTGAATTATACCAAACAATGTTGAAAATTCTGCAGTGATCTTATAGAAATTTCACATAACATATAGGAGTTAATGTTACAAGAGAGCAACAGTAAGGGAATGAATCATTATATGCAGAAGGAATTGTTGACTGATAGGAATATGTTTCGCTTATCGGCAAAAATTAAAAAGAAATAGAACCGTTTCTCTCCAAACTAAACGATACTATGCCTTTGAAATCCACATTGGTGGCCTAAATTAGTTAAAAACCTATGCTTAATGTCAAGCAAACACAATAAAAAAGACACAAAAATATTAAATCTATGAATATAATTTTTTTATCAGGTCCTTATATAGATACTTCTTTAAACCTAGTGTTTACTAAACCAAATTTCACTTAGTATAAACAATTATTGTTATAACTTCCATTTTGTAATCAAAGAAAACTCCATTTATGTCAAATGATTTTAATAAAAACCTCAAAATCTGTTTTGAGAATTTATTTGAGATTATTTTGTTTCTGTTTGGTTTCTATTTTAGAAAAATTACATTCACAAAACAGTTTGAATTACACTGGTTCGTCAACACCTAAAACTCATATTCCTATTTAAATATGATGTGATGTTGCTGTTATAAGATATTCAATACATTGAAATTATATACAACCAAGCATTATACAATATAAAACATTTGACAAAGATCCTCATTAACAAACCCCTACACTGAACTCTTATCCGGTCATACATGAATATATTAAACAGATATTTTCACACACATTCACATATCAATGAATAAATTGAGAAACTAACTAAACAACAATTCAATTCAAATATAATTTCAAAAGCAAAAACTGTAACTTTTTCCTTGGAACACCATAGTTTAAAGCGAAACATATAATTTATTTTCAACCCCTTTTACTTAAACAAATCAACTTAAATAAATTATCACAAAATAATATTTATCCCAATTACACAAATCGTGACAAAGCACGCCATCTCTAGGTGAAAATTGTAGCTTTTTATCGAAATTTCTCTTAATATTAATATAACAACTCTCTACTACCCTTTCTGCAATGAAGGAAAATATTATAAGGGCATGGTTTATCTATCGTCAACTTTACCAATGGTTTTGCCAATATAAATTTCAAGACCCTATAATATCACATTATTATGCTTTGCTTATATATCAGACACTAATCTAAACATTTGGGAAGCAGTTCGGCTTTGAACAAATAAGTTCTCCAGATCCCGTTTGTTTATTTGATTTCCTTAATAGTTATTGAAATTATTCTTAAAATCTGGGACTCTTGAGACAGAATATTCAGAAAAAGAGTGTCAAATGCAGAATTCGATCTTGGCTCGTAGCTGTGGAAAATCGACAGTTTAAACCACTGGGTCACAGACTTTAATTCGAAAGGTGATTTGGCTGAATTAAAACTAATTGGAATGGATATTGAGAAAGGCCAAAGGCACGTTAATATTGAATGAAATTAAACATATAGAAAGGCGACTTCGTTATAAAGGATTGTATGCTTTGAAACAAACTATAAATTGATACTTCAGACAGACAGATGTCCCAGAATGATTAGGCCTACTAACAGCTTTTACTGTGAAATAGTGTAATTTTGATGAAACGAAATATTCTGATGGTTTTTCATTGTGTTGTCAGGAAGTTTAATGGGGAGGGGCTTCACGGATACATCAATTACGGTTACGTACCTACACCTCCATGTACACCCCCCACACCCGGCTCGCCACCACCACCTTTTAGAGCCATAGACCCAGTGTACCACGAGCCGGGGTTCGGATACACTAGGATATACAACCAGTACATATTGGGTGGGTCACTTCCAACACACCTCACACCTGCCATTCACTCTCCTACATTTGATAGCAACACCTCCACAGGCAGACTGGTGGTGGCAGAGTGCTGCCGTATCACTCTCCACAGAGATGTGGATTGGGGCACGACAGGCTCTGTCCCCTCCCTTATCTAGGGCCCCACATACACAGTGTTAGGTTCAACGGCACACTTTACAGTACAACATGTTTACATAACACGCTACACTCACACCAACACACCTTCTTCCTTCTTCATGTGGCGAGGCCCTTGTTTATTGAGGTGAGTAATTTTTTACTCTCTTTTTCCTACCATAAGAATATTTAACTTTTCATTATTGATAAAAAAATATATATTTGGTAATGCAAGAATTTGAAAGGATTCTCTGTACCTATATAATTACATATTATATATATTATTAAATTAAATTTTATTGCCCTCTATCGTTAAAATTTTACACAAATAATTTACTGGCAATGCGTTTCTTTTTTATTTTTTAAATCTCTACAGACCTTACTGCAATGATATGATTTAATGAATGAGAGGGCTTGGCTCATCAGTAGTGAACCCTCTCAGCGGTTTCGCCAAATAAATTTATTTGTGTAAAATTTTAATTATATATATTATTTATGGATGATTTTTACCCTTTATATATAATTGGACAAGACACCACCACCACCTTTTCTAATTAGTTAATATATTCACTCCAGAGAGTAGTAATAATAATGTTACATTTATTCTGAATAAACAAATTTCCTATAGTTTGAGATTTCTTATCAAGCAGGAGGCGATTTATATAGAATATCAATAAATATATTGTTCATTGGAATGATAACTTTTCCATTTTTAAATTGTAAAATTAAATCAGAGATAAAGTAGTTTATATAAATGATGTGATATAAAATAATTTATTCAAATAGAGTCAAAATATATTTTTCTAACTCTATGAATGCATCTTTAGATATTTTTACATTTTAAAATTGAATAAAAATAATCACACCTTTAAAAATACAAAAATTTGTTCTATTTAATTACAATGTATATATCATATATAGTAGAGTTATTGGATATATGAAGACTATAGCTGATATAAAACTTTACCTTTATATCATATATACCTACTTATATATATTTATTTAAATATTAATAACAAATTATATATGCATTATATTAAGATCGAATATATATTTATTTCTATAAATAATATATAAAATGAAAGGATTTAAAAGCATGAATGTTTCTTTTATACATAACACAAACTTCTACTCCCCTTACTGCTATGAAAACATATATTGGGAGGGCTTGGCTCATCAGTGGTGAACCCTCCCAGCATTGGCGAAACCACTGGGAGGGTACACCACTGATGAACCAAGCCCTCCCAATATGTTTTCATCGCAGTAAGGGCAGTAGAAGTTTGTGTTATGTATAAAAGAAACATTCGTGCTTTTAAATCCATTTCATTTTATATGCATAGATGGCGCGTTATTGCTTTGTGATAAATAATATATATTACTTTCAAACATTCTTGATAACAATTGAATATAATTCAATATAAAATATATTTAAATTGATTTTATGTAAACTCCAATCAATGTGAATATATATATTTTTTGGATTGTAATTGTGTAGGAGCATCAAAATTCAAGCGATGCTTTGGGCCGGCAACCCTTTTCACTGGAGCATTCTCCAGACCTTGTATTTATTCTGGGACATTTATTGATATAGATAAGTCTTAATTTACCCTTTTTACCTATATATTTATTCATTTTTGATGATATTATTTCACTTTCCAACATATTATTCATAATTAGAAAGGCATATATTGAATCAAATTATGTTTTGATCCAATATATGCCTTTCTGAGTGAAGATATATCTTTATTTCTTTTAAGATCTTTTTTCAAATTTATTGTAATATTTTGATATAATACTTTAATATTAATAAAATTGTATTTATATATAAATATAAATTTGCTGTGAATGTATATTTATAGTTGCTTTGTAATTGTGTAGGGGCACAAAATTCAAGCGTTGCTTTGGGCCGGCGACCATTAACACTGGGGTTTTCTCCAGACTTCATTGGCAAGACATCAAAATTTGGGACTTTTTGATCCAGGTAATTCTTAAATAGTGTGGTGGTCATACAATGAACCTTGACAGGCCATATCACGCCTTATATAATTATCAATATGTAATTTTCTAGAAACTTAAAATAACCAGGCTTCAATTACTTATTTATTATTAAAGATTCAAGACAAATCATTTATGTAGCCTTTCATATACAATATATATATAGAGAATTCAATTTATTATCATACACTTTCAAATGTATGTCATATATAAACAGGGGATGTTTTATTTTTTAAAATATATAAAAATCTGCATTTTGATTCTCTATTGAAATAATATTAATTGATAAAATATATGTTTGGAAATTGTTGATATCGTTAAACGGACTATTTCTCAATATTTGATATATGTCATTTCGAGTATAATGGGCCTCCTGAATAAAGCTTCTCCAAATGCACCTATTAAATAAATTTGTAACAAATATAATGTGCAGGTTGTCCTGGGATTTCTGTATATATATCCTCTTTTAGAGGCTGTTTCCAACTTAAAAGGTGAGTGAATGTCTCTTTAATATTAGGAAAAGTTAAGGTATTATTCCAACTCAGTTTGGTCTCTTCTAGATAGTCACTCTAGAGCGTTAACTTCACCTTTCCAGGTGAAGACCTTGGATAGGGATTTCTTCTTCCTAAAATATGAAGAGTCTTTCCTAGAGGGCTTCCTTAAGAAGCATATTTCCAAATCACTTTGACTACTTTGTTTTTATTGAAACTAAATTCTCAAATTAGACAACAAAAATACATTTATAATTTTCTGTGTTGTGCTGTAGGGGCAACCAAGGGTTGCTTCAGGATAGCAACCTTTTGTATCGGGCATCTTCAGATCCTTACTTCGTGAATCAATGTCGGTAGAGCCTGGGCATCTTCATCGGCATGAATTCATAAGGACAATGTCTACTTTTAGAGCACTTTGTTGATAACGGGTAGGTTTCTAATATTTTATTTTTTGCATAATGATTCAAACATACATTTTAAAGAACCAATTATTTGAGAGATATAAAGAGCTTAACTTACTTTCAATCAATAAAAAAAAAAGGTTTTAAAATATTCAGGTATTTGCATTTCAAACTACATTTAACAATAATGTAATTTATAAATAAAATTAGGAAATCGATGGTTTTTATTATTTAGTTTTAGTTAATCCTATGCTGATGAGCCACTTCGAACAGGCTTCTTCAAATATATTTATTTAGAAAATTGTTAGAAATATAAGTTACTGTATCTTTATGTGTAATTTCTGCATTTACACCTTCTTCCAAATTCGGTTTCTACGAAATCAAAGGCAAGTAAATATTCACCCAAGTTCGAGTCGGCCCCTTCTGGCTAACCACTCGTTAACTGCACTCAGCCATGTAAAGGGTTAGATATGGATTTCTACCTTCTAGAAAATGAGAATTTGAAGTTAGACACATTTCAAACTTCATTTGACTACTTAGAATAATAATATAAATTGTTTTCTCAAATTAGATCTATCAAAAAGGTTTATAAACACCATCTTTGTAATGTCGTAGGGACAACAAAGTGAAGTGTTGCTTCGGGGCGGCAAACTTCATGGTCATCATCCGTGTCTAATTTCGAGCAATTTCATTGTGACAGGTAAGCTTCAAATATTTAATATTTTATATTATAACAAAATTTCGAATCTAGTATATAAATTCACCCTTATCTAAAAGAATAATACTAGGTTTTTTTTAATATATTTAGAAAACGCCATTTTAAAAATATATATGTTATATATTAAACTAAAACTGACTTTTATCCTCTTAATCATACTTTTCTAAATATTTTCATGCGGTTATTTTCCTTTGAATAATGTATTACATGCTAAATAAATGCTTCATCTATTTTTAAGGATGATTGTTACTAACTCACACAGTTAATGATTTCCTTCGAATTGGATAGAGTTTGATCATTATTCCGTAATTAGTTTGGTTCACTTAATTACTTTAAGCCGTTGAACATTGAAGCCCCAGATACCGTTTTTCTCCTATCCAAAAGATGGGACCCAATAACGAGACGTCTTACTTTATCCAATACTTTAAGGGCATACAGTTGAATTTTTGAATAGAAAAGTAAGAAATCGATCTAAATTCTCTACCAAATAGTTCAGAAAATAATAATTTGAAAATATTTATTTCATAATGAATATTTACACTATTTTGTAAATAGGATGTTCTGTGTCTCTAGAAACATCACTTTCCTGCGCCAAGTTCGCGGTGGGCGAAGTTTCTGCTTGAGCCTCAACCTGAAGTCGTCGTTCGTGGTGTAGAGTCTTCGAAGATTAGGGCATCTTCTGGGATTAGGTTGCCTTAGAAACGCTGTAACTGCGAAGATTTATGCTGGAATTCGTCTCTTTATGGAGGATCTTGCTGCTCGTATTCTGTCATATTTACAAATCTTGCGTCGGAGGTATTCTGCCTTTATTGAATCTTGTTAGATTTGATCTGTCATCGTGGAATCATGCTAAACACACTTTGTCGACGAGAAAAATTGATTGACATAGTCTGTTTACGGAGAAGCAGGCTGTTCTTTGCCTGTCATCGGAAAAGCAGTCTGTTCAAGGCCTGTCATCGATGAATCTCAATTATCTCAATCTTTTTCATCGAGGAATCTTGATAGACGCAGTCTAATATCGGAGAAACATGCTGTTCGTGGTCTGTAATCGCGGAATATTGATGAACTCAGTCTTTTTATTCGAGGAATCTTGATAGACCCAGTCTGTTATCTGGAATCATGCCTTTCGTGGTCTGTCATCGAGGATTATTGATAGACGCAACCAAGTCTGAAACTTTCCCAATCGCTTTATTTTTAATTATCCCATTGGCTTAGCGAATATCCCCGCACTATAAACAAGATAAATTGCCCCTCAATAGTTTATAAACAAAATATGCCCCTGATTATACTCAAAATCCCACAAAATTTATAAATATCACCCACTACTGCTGCATTCACTACAGATAAAATGGAACCAAATTATTCCTCCATCTTTAAAGATCTAAATATCCCAAGATCAAAGGTTTCTACCAAGAATATATATTGAAGCTTGAAATATCCTTATCTTCTGCCCCCTTCCCTCTTACAACATTATAAAAGAAGCAAGTTCTGAAACTTTCCCTTCGCTTACTTTTCAATTATGCTATTTTCTCTCACGACGTTTTCCCCACTATGAATTATATATATTGCCCCTCAATAGTTTTTAAGGCAAATATGCCCCTAATTTTACTCAAAATCCCAAATATTTCGGAAATAGTGCCTACTACTGCTTTATTCGCTACAGCTGAAATGGATCTAAATTATCGCTCGAATCTATCCAAAAAATCTAAGGCTCTGAAAATTAAAGGTTTCTACCAATATTAAATACTGAAGCCTTAAATATAAATAAAATTTGCCCCCCTTCCTCCCCTCTGAAACTTTCCCCATTGCTTCCTTTTCAATTATGCCGTTTGCTTTCAATAGTTTATGAAGCAAAGAATTCCCCTATATTTATTCAAAACACCAATATCTTTAGAAAAATTTCTACTAATGCTCTATTTTTCACAACTAAAAGGAAGCTATTTTATATTTGAAATCTGATTCTATCTTTTGCGTTCGCATCTCAAGCTTTTTACAAGAAATTCGAAAACATCTAGCCCAAAATCACGAAGAATCATTTGTAAACGCCTTATACCATCCTGTGAAAAAATACCTCTGAATACAACTATATAATTAAATAAATATTTTTGATGTCAATTATCGAGTTTCTTACATCATAATCTCTTTATCGCTTTAGAGGATGCGTGTCAAATCATTACCTTATTCAAAGGATATTCTATTTTCCACACAATATGCTATTTAGAAATTATAATCGCGAATCGAATAACGTTTTCAAATGCAAAAACAGCGAGAGAGAGAGAGAGTTTTACTCACCTATTCTACATTTTGCAAAATAATTCCAAATCTCTTTGGAAATCTACATCAAAATTAGATTAATGATGATCGTTTTGTCTTTTTTTTATGATCAATGAGAAACACCCTAACGATGCAATCCTTATATATACAAATGCTCTTATCATCGATTGAAAAATATTTTGAATATTTTCACCTTCCCTCATATAAATATCAAAGGATCCTATTAAGATTAGATGCTGAATATTTTCAATCTTGCCTCAGCTCTTTCAATTATTTCATAAAAGAAACAAAGCCTCAAAACCTTTCCCATCGCTTCCTGTTCAATACTAAAATTCTCTTTCACAGCTTTTGCCTTACAACCAAAAATATTTCTGTATCCAAATAGATTTATACAGCAAATGAAGCCTCTATTTGAACTCAAAATTCCCTAAATCTTGAAAAATATCCAAAACTGCTCAATTTGCTACAACTAAAATGGAACCGAATTATCTTTCAAATCTTTTATTAGTCTTTTGAATATCTTCTCAAGCTTCTTTACTAGAATTTCAAAGACATTCAGTTCTCAAAATCATGAGCCGACCATCTTTCGAATGAATACCCATTAGAAACACGTTTAAATAATTGATATATACGAGAGAAAAATGAGAAATAATGAAAAATCAAAGAATATATCGAATTCAACCTCGCTCTATGTGTAAATAAATAAAAATGAAATTTGCCTCAGACATTTTTATTATACTAAATATTACACCTATAGCTTTAAAGATCTACTCCTTTTAAAATTCGATTTAGAGAATACCAAACCTTTAAATATTGGTAAAATTTGAGTTAAAGCTGCCATCTATATATACGAAATAAAACGGTAAACATGAATATTACTTCTCAAATTAAACAAATAATTAATAAATTCTCCCTGTTTAATATTTTTCATCGCATTAAGTAAGGTAAGATTGATTTTATTTGAAAAATAATTGATTAATATATATGCAAAAGAGATAATTGCACGCATAATAGTGCATTTCCGTATATAGAGCTTTTTAAAATAATATAAATTAGTAATTAATTATAAATTTTGAATGTCTAATTAAAGGCGAACTTATCCGAAATTTTGCATCCACATTCAATACATCTAACTTTAATAGCTTAATATTTTAGAGATAGAAAGTTTGATGTGGAGGGTAATTGTTATATTCCACAGTATGTCCGTTGTAATGTAACAATATTTAGTAAATTGTATAATATAAGAGTCATAATAACCCCCCCCCTACCAGGAAGTATGATCGACTTCTCAACCTATATTTGATATTATAAACCATTTCTAATAATATTCAATCGATAGAAATCAAACATAACCTAGATGGTGTAAAGGCGGCGCAAAGAGTGAATGTACATTTATATATAGTCAGAGAGTTTCCCAAACGACAAAGTGTTCTTTTCCAAACAATCAGAATGACTTCATTTACCCCCCTCACTCTATAGCTTAGAAAAATTTATGGATGTCTTGTCTTAATCGAGAATTGAATGAGTATTTTAATCCATCCTTTGCCTGAAGACCTAAACCTGCAGGTCAGGTGGCCGCTGAATGAGATCTAAGGCCTTCTGGATGAGAGGTGAACGGAATGACCAGTAATAGTGGACCGATCACTGGAGCCACAGACTGTGAGGGATTCTCGGACATTGGCCTAATATGGAGGGTGAGGTTGTTACAAGTAGAGAGCTAGATAAAACTACTATATTACAAGTGTTTATTCAAAAATAACAATTCAATCGATAGGAAATTCGCATATTGAGAAAGAGGGGTAAAGGCGGTACAAAGAGAGACAATGTATATTTATATATCGTGAAAGAGGCTTCCCAAACGACGAAAATCCTTTTCCAAACAGTCAGAATGACTACATTTTTTCCGCTCACTCTGAGGCTTAGAAAAATTGTAATCGGATGCCTTGTGTATAATCGATAATGAAATGAGCATTTTAATCCATGAAATGTCAAGAAACCTACAATAAATATACGAGAATTCCGAGTAACGCCGAGCACTGATACATGTAATACATGAAGATGGTATCTAAAAATTTATCATCAGGACTATATTGTGGAAATACCCAATAATATACAGTCAATTTTTCATCAGCCTTCCAAATATTGAAATCCTTTACTGCCCTTCATGTTTCACAAATTTATTCTAATTGAGAAAATGTGAGACATGATGAAATAAATAAATTGGCAACGATCACAACTTAATAATATTCAACGGTTTTGCAAATATTGGGCGTGGCCCTGGTCTCATTAAATACCAGACGTTATTACTAAATAAACATTTTTATCATCTTGATATAGTAATTCTATTTAAACCTATTTATAATAAAGTATATTTTTCTAAGAAAACATTTAAGCATTGAAGTTTCTTTGACACATAAAACAAACTTATTGCGAAATAAAATTATTGGAAGGGCTTAACTCATAAGTCAAGATATTTTAAATCCTTAATAGAGATCTTCTTGGTTTAACATTTAAAAAACCTATCTCTAACATTGTTTTGATATAGGCCTCTGATTGGGTTTAAAATATTCACTTATGATTGAATTAAATCAATTTTAAAATAATTTCAAATTCTTTATTATTCTAAAATGGTAAACAGACCTAAATATTTGGTAGACATAGGTTTATTTATGTAGGGGCAGTATAGTTTAGAGAGCCAACACTGATATTGAATTAATTATTTTGTGGTATTCCACAAAATTCTGTGGTTGTGTTGTTTTTTATTGGAATGAATTGATAACGATTTTAGTACGCTTGCGGAGTTCATATTCTTTTGAAAGGTCGAAAGAACACAATTATAATCAGAAAGAAGGTTTACAATAGCATTGAAAAATCATAAGGTAGCATCTTCAGTGAAGTGAGGCACACCTTGACATTGTTCTGTCTAAAGAATAGGCTTGGCGACTTCGATAGATAACCCCACTGGGTAATTCTGAAGAATCAATAAATTCCATGTTAATCTCACAAAACCAAAGAATGCTTCGGATTGATTAGAACACGAAACCCTGTCCTCCAGGTGAGAAGCTCTGAAATTAACAAAGTTGGTGTTGGGGCTTTATCTCCGAATAGAGCGTTCTCTAGGTTGTAGATACGTTAGAGAGATGTTTCAGTTTTTATGGCAATTTTGACGGAAGATGAGATCGTTCTTCTTATAACCAAGCTTAATACAGTAGGTATTAATATAATAATATGTCAATTTCATATTCCCAAGATTAAAGAAATGTTATTCAATCTTCGTAGTCAGCATACAATAGATAATAAAGTGGATCAACTGCTACAACACCATTTTCAACTATTATCATCAATAATTTCACTAATGATCAATTCAGAAGTTTATTTTGTAGATTTATATTTCTATTTATTTTACGACTATATAAACTTGATTATAATCTAAATATGGAACATCGGGATATCTAGTAAAAATAATAATCATATTAGAATGTATATTTTATATCTATTGATATCGATTAATTTATTATTTCTAGGTTACAGGTTTTCTAAACTCACAATAATCGAAACTTTCGAAAGTGACGAAGCAATCAGCAAACGAACCAACACAGCGAACTTAAGCGAATAGCGAACTTAAAGCAAACAGAGAAGCGATGGATTTCTCAAGTTTTTCAAAAGAAGGAAGTAAGTGATTAAAATGATAATTTCACAAATAATTTGGTTCTCAATTCAATAAAATGATAAAATAAAATTTGGAAAATAATCCTTTTGAAAGTATCAATGAATTATTACATGTTCGTGCGCATACAAGAGAGTGAATATTAATCAATAAAAATTAAAATTCCATACAATATTATTCCGATATATAAAAGGACGTTAACCTCCTTCAAAACATTGGTCTATATGATAATATGTTCATCGGTTATCATGATGCTAGTTTTCCGGATTTTATAATTGAAAATAATCTTTCCCTTTTATAAATTGGAGTGGCATCAAAATATCTTGAGCGTTAATACACCTATGTGTTTACCATATTATTGGATAAAATATTAAAAAGTATACATTAGCATATATAAGTGTAAATGGTTACTAATGGTATATGTTTCAAATATTTCCTATTAATTCACAAAAGTTTGACGTTTTACTGAGCAAACAAAATGTTTTTTTGTTAAAACTGGAAAGTTTCTTCATAGATATTATAGAAGTTTTAAAGAGAGTTTGTTTTAATAGTTGATGAAGAGTTGCAAGGAACGAATTTATAAAAAGTGGAAAATACTCCAGAATTGGGAACAGGACCTGCTGCTGTTATTATCGTAGTGCTGGTCCACAGGCAAAGACGGCAGTGATACAGAAGACGACTAGAACGGCAGTAATATTCCTGGGAGAGGAGGGGTGTTGTGTGTTTACATTTTAAATTTTGTTTTGGAACTATTTTGCATAGTTGTTGATTATTATCATTGGTTCTATAAATACAATCTTTGAATTTAATATGGAGAAGAGTTTGTGCCGTTCAATTCAGTTTCAAATCTTATTTAATAGTAGTTGTTATATCTCTCATAGATTTTCTAGAAATAAAATATTCATTGCTAAGTCCGTCGTGCTTCGTTATAGTAAAGAAGAGCCACGACAGAACACAGATGAGAAATCAATTATAAGAATCTGAATTTATTTCAAAGAAATTGGCGCTTCACATTATTTATTCAGACATCGTTAAATGATACAATTAGGTATCTGGAGGGCTATCAAAAGAAGAAACATTCCTGTTCCTAGATTGATTTGTTTCACATTAAATCAAAATTATCGTCTTTCGTAAAAGGAAAAAAATGTTGAAATCTTTTATTGAAGAACAACGATTAGTGTGCTGCAATTTTATTGTAATATAATTTTTTTGCAATTAATTACAATGGTACCGAGTAGAGATACTTTATTGGTTCCCCTTACCGGAGTTTAAGGTTTGTCTTCTACACAATGGTTATGTATTACCTCCCACACACATACCTGTGGTCTATTTACCCCATATGAAAGAAACCTATTCGACTCTTGAGAAAAAAAAACTTATATTTGTTGAATTATACCAAACAACCTTAAAAAGCTTGCGATTATCTTATAATTATCGGAATTTTATAGGAATTCCAGAAGTGAAACACAAACGATCCTGGTATTTTATACAAGGGAGCAACAGAAATAGAAAAAATCATTATATGCCAAAGGATATGTGTAATGATTAAAATAATTTCTTTTAGGCAAAAAAAAAAATTGAAAATGAATCACTTGTCCCTAAACTAAATATTCTTATTTCCCTTTTAATATCAAGTTAGAATTAATGAAACTTGTGCAAAGGCTTTAAAAAAAGATAAATATGCTGTTGAAAGTGTATGATTAAATTTCCGAAGATTAGTTATTTTAAAATAAAGGAAAGCATTTTCATTGGACTATAAATTTATTCACTAATAAATATCGGTGTGTTTTTAGTTCGAAATTGAAATCAAAATAATAATTATGTTAGGAATGCGTTCATCAACATTGCAAAACATATTTAGGGAAATAATTAGTTACTGTTTTATAATTTTAAAAAATGATTTCGACTAGTGGGCCGAGTGAATCTAAAATTTTATTTCTTGGATTCACATTTGAACTTTTTCCCTGATAATTTTTGTACAGAGAGCGTAAAACAAGGCAAACACTTCTACTAAGATATTAAAATAATTAAGCCACCAAACAATAGTCTTCAGAATCAACATATTATGACAGAAATAGTTGAAATATGATGCTTAGTGTAAAAAAAAAAATGAAAAATGACGTCACACAAAAATTGAATGAATGAATAAAATTTTCTTATTAAGTCCTATATATTGCTACATCTTTATAATTAGTGTTTAATAAAATTTTAGTCATTTATCCCTAATTATTATAGATAATTATTTTTAAAACATTAAAACTATTTTTTTACAGTTTCTATTTGGTTCGGGGATTTTGAATTCGCAAGAGACATATTGATTTCTAAAACTGTTTAAATAAAGATGGTTCGTCAATACCTAAAACTCTTATTTCCTATTTAAATATAATGTGATGTTGCTGTTATAGGATATTCAATACATGGAACTTATATACAACCAAGCATTATACAATATAAAACATTTGACAAACATATTCATTAACAAACCCCTACACTGCATTCTTATCCATTTATACATGAATATATTAAACATATTTCCATACACATAGACAATTCAATGAATAAATTAAAAAAAAACTAATAAAACAACAATTCAATTCAAATATAATTTACAAAGCATAAACTGTTCCATTTGAAAAACCATAGTTTGAAGAGAATCATAGAATATATTTTCAACTCCTTTTACTTATTTCTAATCAACTTAAAAAAAACTATCACAAGTAAATATTTATTCCAATTACATATCGTGACATAGCGCGCCATCTATAGATGAAATTTGTAGCTTTTTGGCGGAAATTTTCCGATTATAAAAATAAGAACTCTCTACTACCATTTCTGAAATGAAGGAAAATATTAGAAGGGCATTGTGTATCGGTCGCCAACTTTACCAATTGTTTTGCGAATTTATATTTCGAGACCCTACAATATTACAGATACTATAATATATACATTTGGGAAGCAGTTCGACTATAAACTTATAAGTGCTCCAGATCTCGTTTGGCTACTTGAATTCACTAGTAGTAATGAATTTATTTGTCAAAATCTGCGATTCTTGAGACAGAGTTTTCAGAAAAAAAGTGCTCAATGCAGAATTCGATCTTGGGCAATTGCTGTCTAAAAATCGACAGTTTATACCACAGGTTCACAAACTCCATTTCAAAAAGTTATTTGGCTGAATTAAAACTTATTGATATGAAAATTGAGAAATGCCAGAGTTACGTTGATTTTAAATTGAATCAAACATATAGAGAGGTGACTTTCTAATAGAGGATTGTTTGCTTTGAAACAAACTATAAATTGATGCTTCAGACAGACATATGTCCCAGAATGATTAGGACTACAAACAGCACTTACTGTTAAATAGTGTAATATTGATGAAACGAAATATTCTGATGGATTTCTTATTGTGTTGTCAGGAAGTTTAATGGGGAGGGGCTTCACGGATACATCAATTACGGTTACGTACCTACACCTCCATGTACACCCCCCACCCCCGGCTCGCCACCACCACCTTTTAGAGCCATAGACCCAGTGTACCACGAGCCGGGGTTCGGATACACTAGGATATACAACCAGTACATATTGGGTGGGTCACTTCCAACACACCTCACACCTGCCATTCACTCTCCTACATTTGATAGCAACACCTCCACAGGCAGACTGGTGGTGGCAGAGTGCTGCCGTGTCACTCTCCACAGAGATGTGGATTGGGGCACGACAGGCTCTGTCCCCTCCCTTATCTAGGGCCCCACATACACAGTGTTAGCTTCAACGGCACACTTTACAGTACAACATGTTTACATAACACTTTACACTCACACCAACACACCTTCTTCCTTCTTCATGTGGCGGAGGCCCTTGTTTATTGAGGTGAGTCTTTTTCTCTATTTTTCTACCTGAGAGTATTTTATTTTTATTATTATATTGCAAAAATATATATTCATAAATTCAATAATGTGAAACGATTCTCTGTACCTATATAAGTGTGGCTATTTGTATATATAAATAAATTTTACCCTTTATATATAATCGGACTAGAAATCGCCACCACCTTTCCGATCAGTTTTTATATTCGCTTCAGAGAGTAGTAAAAATAATAAGTTGATATTATTCTGTTAACACATTTCTTATAGTTTAATATTTCAGGTGACTAATATATCATATAGAATATCAATAAATATATTGTTCATTGTAATGATAACTGTTCCATTTTTCAATTATAGAATTAAATCATAGAAATAAAGTAGTTAATATAAATAAAGTAATCAAAAATATATATTCATATTAACTCAAAATATATTTTATTGACTCTATTATTTGATATTTAGGTATTTGTACAATGAATAATCATATTTACATCTTTGAAAATACAAAAGAAAATCGTTCTATATAATTTCAATATATCATATCTAGTAGAGTGATGAAATATAAGCGGACTATAGCTAATATAAAACCTTTCACCTTTATATCATATATACCTACTTATATATATTTTTTATATAAAAATGTTAATAAATATAATTTATATACATTATATTAAGATCCAATATATATTTATTTCATAAATAACATTATTTTTAAACATTATTAATAGCAATTTAATATACTTCAATATAATATCTCTTTAAATTTTATCTCCACATGTAATTCTCTAATCAATGTAAATGTATATTTATAGTTGCTTTGTAATTCTGTAGGGACATCAAAATCAAGCGTTGCTTTGGGCCGGCAACCATTTCCACTGGAGCATTCTCCAGACCTTGTAAATATTTTGGGGCATTTATTGATAAAGGTAAGTCTAATTTACCCTCCTTTTTACATATATATTTATCTTTGATAATATTATTTCACACACACACAAACACCTCCGCAATATATTATTCATAATTAAAAAGGCATATATTGGATCAAAAAATAATTTGATCCAATATATGCCTTTCTAATTAAAGATCTATTTATAGATTGCTCTATTTTCAGAATTATTCCTAATATTTTAATATATTATTATACTTTAAAATAATCAAACGTATATTTTTATAAATATATTTGCTGTGAATGTATATTTATAGTTGCTTTTTAATTGTGTAGGGGCACAAAATTCAAGCGTTGCTTTGGGGCGGCAACCTACATCACTGGAGTATCTCCAGACTTCATTGGCGATATATCAAAATTCCGGGGCATTTTTTCCAGGTAATTCTAAATTATTGGTTAGGTGATCTAATGAATCGAGACATGACATAACAAAGCTCCATATACCTTTTATTATATAATATTTTAAACTATATTAACAAGAATTATTTTCTTATTTAGTAATAAAGATTCGAGACATATCACTTATTGAGCCCTTTAGAAAAATTTAGGCATAGAGAATTCAATTTATTGTCATATACCTTCAAATTTATGTCATGAAACATAACTTTGAAAATTTCATTTCTCAAAATATCCAAGCATCTGTATTTCCGACCCTTTTCTAATATACATATATCATTTCGAAATCATGAGCCTACTTAATAAGGTTTCTTTAGATTCATTCATTGAATAAATTTGTAACAAATATAATGTGCAGGTGTTTCCTGGGATCTATGTATTTTTATCCTCTTCTAGAGGCTGTTTCCCACTTAAAAGGTGAGTGGATGTTTTCTTTAATATCAAGATTAGTTAGAGATTAAAATCAACTTAGTTTGGTCTCTTCTGGATAGTCACTCTAGGGCGTTAAACTACACCTTGCCAGGTGAAGACATTGGATAGGGATTTATTTTTCCTAGAAGATATAGAGTCTTTCCTAGAGGGCTTCCTTATGAGGCCTATTTCCCAAATAACTTTGTCTACCTTGGCATTAATAAAACTGAATTCTCAAATCAGTTCAATGAAAAATGCATTAATGATTTTTTGTGTTGTGCTGTAGGGACAACAAAGCGTTGCTTCGGGAGGGCGATTATTTGTATCAGGGCATCTTCCGATTTTGGCTTCGTGAATCAATGTCGGTGGAGCTTGGGCAACTTTATCGGCATGAATTCATAAGGACAATGTCTACTTTTAGAGCACTTTGTTGATAACAGGTAAGTTTAAATTATTTTATTGGTTGTATAATGATTCAAACATACATTTAAAAGAACTAATTATTTTAGATGATATAAAGCTCTTAATTTATTTTCAATTAGGTAAAAAAAGGTTTTAAAATATTCAAGTATCTGCATTTCATTTAACAATAATGTACCTTTATGAAAGAAATTAGGAATTCGATGGTTTTGATTAACGCATTTTATTTATTATTTAGTTTTAGGTAATCCTAGTCTGATGTGCCATTTCAAGATGGCTTCTTAAAATTTATTATTTTAGAAAATTTGTAAGAAATATAATTGCGGTGGACTTATGTGTGATTTCTGCATTCATACCATCTTCCAAAGTCGGTTTCTACGAATTCAAAGGCGAGTGAATATGCTCTTACATATTCACCCCAGTTCAAGTCGGCCCCTTCTGGCTAACCACTCGTTAACTGCCCTCAGGCATGTGAAGGGGTAGTTAGGTATTTCTACTTCTTAGAAAATGGGACTTTGAAGTGAGACACATTTCAAACTTTATTTGAGTACTTATAATATTGATATAAATTGTTTTCTTAAATTAGATCTATCAAAAAGGTTTATAAACACTATCTTTGTAATGTCGTAGGGACAACAAAGTGAAGTGTTGCTTCGGGGCGGCAACCTTCATGGTCACCATCAGTGTCTATTTTCGAGCAATTTCATTGTGACAGGTAAGCTTCAAATATTTTATATTATATACCAAATATTTATATTCATACAAAAATTTCAAATATAGTATATAAATTCACTCCTTTTTGAAAAAGAAAACTAAATTTTTTAAAATATATTATGATTACGCAGTTTTATTTTTTGATGTATATGTTATTTATTAAACTAAAACTGATGTTAATCCTCTTAATCATGCTTTTCCAAATATTTTCATGCGGTGAATTTCCTTCGAATAATGTATTACAATAGTATGTAAGCCACACTAAATGCTTTATCCATTTTTAAGGATGATTGTACTTAACTCACACAGTTAGTGATTTCCTTCGAATTGGATGGAGTTTGACAATTATTCCGTAATCAGTTTGGTTCACTTAATTACTTCTAGTCGTTGAACCTAGAAGCCTCTGGTACCGTTTTTCTTCTATCCAAAATATGGAACCCTATAACGAGACACGTCTTACTTTCTCGAATACTTTAAGAGCATACAGTTGCATTTTTGAATAGAAAAGTAAGAAATCGATCTAACTCTACCAAAAGGTTTAGAAAATAATTATTCTAAAACATTTTATTCATGATAAATATAAAAAATATTTTGTAAATAGATTGTTTTGTGTTTTCAGAAACATATTTTTCCTGCGGGTCGTTCGCGGTGGGCGGAGTTTCTGCTGAAGCCTCAACCTGAAGTCGTCGTTCGTGGAGTAGAGTCTTCGAAGATTGGGGCATCTTCGTTGACAAAGCTTCATGGCCGCGACTTCTGGGATTGAGGCTGCCTAGATAACGCTGTTTCTGCTAAGATTTATGCTGGAACTCGTCTCTCTATGGAGGATCTTGCTGGCCGTATTCTGTGACATCGACCAATCTTGCGCTGGAAGTATTCTGCCATTATCGAATCTTGTTATATTTGGTCTGTCATCGTGGAATCGTGCTAAACGCACTTTGTCGACGAGGAAAATTGATGGACATATTCTGTCATCGGAGAAGCAGACTGTTCTTGGCCTGTCATCGGAAAAGCAGGCTGTTCTTGGCCTGTCATCTTGAAGAACCCAATATTTTTCATCGAGGAAACTTTATAGACGCAGTTGTTATCTGGAAGCATGCCTTTCGTGGTCTGTCATCGAGGACTATTGATAGACGGAACTTATCATCGAGGAAAATTGATCGACGTAGTCTGTCATCGGATAAACACGCTGATCGTGGTCTGGAATCGAAGAATATTCATGGAAACAGCCTGTCATCGAGAAACTTTATAGGCGAATTTCGGATGAATAAGGTTGGACCTATTTCTCCATCGATGATTCGTGCTGGAAGCGGTCTCTCAACAAATATATTGAAGAAAAGGTTATCTATCATAGAGAAGTCTTGCTGCACGTAGTATTTTATTGAGGAATCATACCTAATTTAAGTCTGTCATCCAAGCTTCTTGTGAAGGACAAAGTAGGTTATCGTGAAATCTTGCGCGCTGCCCGAGGTTTTGATCGAATCCTGGTGGACGCAGTTTGTTTTTGAGTTCTTTGCTGAACAATTCTTTCATCAAGAAACATGCTGGACGTTGTCCTTGATTGAATAAATTTTCTGAATGCAATCTGTCATCTATTTGAATGCAGTATAAAGTCAACAAATAAGAATTCTTGCTAATGTATTCTGTCACCGAAGAATCTTGCAGAATGGACTGGTACTATCAATACCTTCATAAAGGAAACCAAACCTAAAACTTCCCTCATCGCTTCCTGTTCAATTATAACATTTTCCTTCGAGGCCTTTGCCCAACTATGAACAAGATATAATGTGCCTCAATACTAGATGCATAAGGCCCTTAATTGAACTCAAAATTCTTCGAATTTCAAAAATATTATCCTCAACTGCTGTTCACTCTATAGTAAAATTGGAACCCAGGTATAAAACTAGAAACATTCAAGATATATGGCTCTCTAAGATTCTACCAAAATTATATAGCGTATCTTGAAAATTACATTTTATTCTGTCCCTGTCCCACCCCCCATCTCAATAACTTATGAATGAAGCAAAATTTGAAACTATCCCATCGCTTCCTTTTCAATTATACTCAAAACCCCACGGTTTTTACAAAATTCATGAAAAATTTAGCTGCAGCTAAAATGAAAACAAATTATTCCTCGAAACATTCTATAAGGATATATAAAGCTCTGAGGTTTCTACCGATATTATTTACTGAATCTTCAAATACTATTATCCTCTGCCCCCTGCTCTCTTAATATTTTATAAATTAAGCAAAATCTTAAACTTCCCCTATTGCTTTCCTTTCAATTATGCCCAGACTTTTGACCCCTAAGAACTAGATATAATGCCCCTGAATATTTTATAAAGCAAAATATACCCTTATTATTCTCAAATATATAAATTCTCTAAATTATTCTCAAAATCTCAATAATTTCAGATATATCACAAACCACTCTGCTTTATTCGCTACAGCTAAATTGGAATCATAATATCCCTCGAATCATTCTCTAAAGATCTAACGCTCTTGAGTTTCAACCAAGATTATATAATGGAGCTAGAAATACCATTTATTCTGTTCTTCCTCCTTTTCAATATCAAATATAAATATCAAATATCAATAAAAGAAGCAAAATCTGAAACTTTACCCATCACCTTCTTTTTAATTATTCCATTGGTTTTTCCCGCTTCTGCCCCTCTATGAATTAGGTTGCCCCATGTAGATTATAAATAAATGGTGCCCCCTTAATTACACTCAAAATCCCACGAATGTTATGAATATCACAAAAAAAATTGTAGGTTGCCTGTAAAGTCGGTTTTACGGGCGAAGATTTTACGTGACAACGGTAGAATATTTATTGATATGAATATAATTAAATTGCACAATAGGAACAAGGAATTGAATGAAAATAAGAATTGCACAAATTTTAACTATAGAAATATATTGTGTTTACTAAAACATTGTACATGTAAACTAAAACTTAACTAATTCCTATTTGAGTGATTTTGTTGAGGATAGGACGATGATAGGAGAAATATGAAATGAAAGGAAGTGTTTCTGCTGTAATGTGTCTTGCGAAAGTCAAGTCGATAGTTGTTCCTTTTAACGTAGTTGACTTAGAAACGTTTGATACGCAATCAAGATTATACGTATTTTTCATGAATTTAAGAAACGAGTTGTCAGGCTTTACGTTTTTGTTAAAATCACCACACAGAAGAATCGGTATACTAGAATCAACTTGCACGAACGGTGGCACGTACTGGCTGTTGTGAATGTACGGACCGAGTCCTTGCCATAGTAACATTCCAATATCCTGCATACTAGCTCCTGGATGAATATATACAGCACCGAGTATAAACTTGAAGCTAGTATTAGCGGCGAAGCAAGTAACTTCAGTCATGCACATGTCACCCTTGGTTTTAATGGCACGAGTTACGTCTGTAATCGCAACTTGGAACACTTCCGCCGTAGATGTCGATGATAATTTACGATAGATCGCCACTCCACCAGCCGCGTTGGTATTTGAAAATCAAAACACTTATTCAGATCGAAGGTTCAAATTTTTGCTAAATAAATTTGAAACTATTTAAAATTTGTAAAATAATAATTAATTAATTAATTAATTTTAAACTAATAATTTACTTAACACTATCAACATTTATCAATAGTATGACATAACCTATAAACTCAGTTTCTCAACTTTTGTGTCAATCTAACAATTAATCAATCAATCATAGTTTACGATAATGAAATATCAGTGTACAATTATTTACCTTTATTGTTGTAGTTGTTGTAAATGACGAATCTAAGCACTCCACATTTTCACTACAGACACAGCTGACGATACTTTAACCACACGTGTGAACTTGTATTATGACGCTTTCTTGTTTTTCCAACGCCAAGAACGTTCGAGAAAGACAAAGACAGAGACAAGCATGCGCCGATTCAATGCGCCTAATTCTCTAGCGCTGCGCGCGCAGCACTCTCGTTCGGTGACTCATCGTAACGTTACCGGGCGTTACACTTTTTCATAAGTGACTCCCAGCCGCAACCTAATTTAAGACGTTGTCACGTCAAAACTGCTTTATTCGCTACTGAGGCTTGAAATATTTTCTTCTGACCCCTGCTCTCTTGATATTTTAAAAAAGAAGCAAAATCTGAAACTTCCCCTATCGCTTCCTTTTCATATATGCTGTTTGATTTCACGATTTTTGCCACACTATGACCTAAATATTCATTGCCCCTCTATAATATATAAATCAAAGGATATACGTAATTATACTCAAAATCCCAAGAAATTCTGAAATATAATCAACAAATGCTGTATTCGCTATACAACTAAAATGGAATAAAATTATCCCTCGAATTATTCTATGATGATTCAACGCTCTAAGGTTACTAACAAGATTATATACTGGAGCTTGAAAACAATTTTCTTTTGCCTCATTCTCTCTCAAAATCTTATAAAAAGCAAAATCTGAAACTTTACTCATCGCTTCCTTCTCTATTATGCTGTTTGCCTTCACGATTTTTGTCCCACAATGAACTAGACATATTGTCCCTCAATAGTTTATAAGTCAAAGGATTTCCCTAATTATACTCAAATCCCAAGAAATTCATAAATACCATCAAAGAATGCTGTATTCGCTACAGCTAAACGGAATCAAATTATTCTATAAAGATCTAACGCTCTAAAGTTACTACCAAGATTATATACTGAATGTCTAAATACTATTTTCTTCAGTGCATGCCCCTGTCTTCCTCTCAATAACTAATAAAAGAAACAAAATCTGAAACTTTCCCCATCGCTTCCGTCTCAATTATACTATTTGCTTTCACGACCTTTGCTTCACCATGAACTATATATATATCGCTCCTCAATAGTTTATAAAGCAAAGGATGCCCATGATTTTTTTTATACTCAAAACCCCAATATTTTAAGAAATTTATCTACTAATGCTCCATCCAGTTTATATCAATTTTATCTTATACATTCGGATCTCAAACTTCTTTATTTGATATTCGAAGACATCTAGCTTAAAAATCACGAAGAAACATTTGAAAGCGCCTTATACCATCCTGTAAATTAATACTCCTAAATCTAAATACAAGTATATAATTATATGAAAATATTTTGATGTCAATTATCGAGTTTATTACCTTATGGTTTCTTTATCGCTCTAAAGGATGCGTGTCAAATCTTTACTTTATTCGAAGAAATTCCAGATTACACTTAATGCAAATGTACATTTATATATAGTCCGAGAGGCTTCCCAAACGATGAAATTTTCTATCTTCCGAACAATCAGAATGACTTTATTTACTTTCTTCACTCTAAATCTTAGGAGTATTGTAACTGGATGTCTTGTTATATCGTGTGAATGTAGTGAGAGTTTCACTTAGCCTTTGCCTGAAGAGCTAGCCCTGCAGGTCGAAGGCCTTCTATGTGCGAGATTAGCGGAATGGTGGGCCAGCAACAGATCACTGGAGCCACAGACTGTGAGTTTATTTTAATGCGATGAAAAAAATATTAGAGGGTTTGGCTCATCAGAATCCTCTAAGCTGTTTCCCCTATTTAATCTACCATGATTCTCATATTTCTTTCCTTAGAGTTCTAATACTGTATTGGACGATTCTGTTCGTATGTAAATAAACTGTCCTAAAAAAGTTGATGTCCACAGTTTTCTTGAATACCTTATCTAAGATCCCACCCTTTAGTTTGGCATGTATAAGCCTAATATTGTCCAATATAGAATTAGAGATTTAAGAAGCGGTCTTGTAGATAAAATTGGAGAAACCGCTTATAGGGTTTACAACTGATTTAAACCATTCAATATTTTATCATCAGAGTAGGGACAGTAGAGGTTTGATATGTTTGAAAGAGGCATTAGTGTTTAATAGCTAATTTCTTGTGTATAAGGATGCACAATGGCCTATTGATTGAGATATAGGTTCCATGTTTCTTATTTAACAATAAATTTGTGTAGAATTTGGTCAAAGTTATGGTCTAGGTATAGAAGAGATAAATGATTCAATTCTGGATTTATAATTATACCCCTTTATTCTAGATAAGATGAAGACTGTGTCAAATAAACTCCTGTCTATAATTCACCTTCTTTACATTCATCAATATATTATTTTACTAATTTTAAGTTTTTACAACTTTAAACTAATTTTTCCTATTTGTTCAATAAATGCAGAAGATTGGAACAAGCAAATATGTCAAATAATAGGTATATTAGAGTAATATTCAGGCGAAAAAATAGTACAAAAGTGAAATTTTATTGGGGTGCTTTTTCTCAATTTAGTAATATTTATGTTATTGTTTCCTTTCTAGAAAGTGACCATTGGAATTATTGATGCTATTGGTCAAAATAGTTTATTTTGGAAAGGTTAATGAGAATACTCGAAATGACGCTTTAGGCCAGTAAATATAGAGGCTTAGATTTCTCTCCAAGATATATAATATTAAAATTCTATCACAATAACTCGCGATTTGTCGAATTCATGCATTATTGACGTCTACCAAATATTTAAAATAAAATTAAATGAACCTTTTCTTTGAATTATAATAAGATTTATTATTATTATAAATTCGTCTTAACCGTGACTCACAAAGTTGGAAACTCGTTCTAAAGGATCTATATCGACATCATGGGGCCATTGCATAGAGAAGTTTCAAGAAGAACCATTATATCCTAGTTGTAATTGATTATTTCTCCAAATGGCCTGAAACATTTCCGCTGGTCGAAAGAAAGGTTAAAATATTTTCTGGAACCATGATATCACCTAGTTACTTAGAAGGTTGGCTGTTCCAAATGCACGACCACAATGTTAAAAAGAGAAATTTCGAGTCGAGACGCTTTGTACGAAGTTACAAAATTACCAGAAGCCATAATAAAACTCGAAGAACCACACCCTCATACCTCCAGTCCGACGGCATGGTCGAAATGAAATGAAAGTAAAGAACGGCACCATCACATGCGGGAATGCATTTCAAGAGGGCGGGCTAAGTCTGGATGTAAAACCCGAAAAAGAAAAAAAACTCTCGCATAAGATATCAAATACTGGGAAAGCACGTTTCAAAATATGAATAAATTAAAGAATTTCGTATTTATAATATAGCGCTAATATCATTATCGACAAATATTGTCCATTTCCACAAACTATCCCTGTTTAAAGGGCTTTCCGGAAGGATTAATGAGTAGGCAGTGTAGTTTTGGCGAAAGGTATAGTGAAAGCGGCGGGGGTAGCGTAGGCTTGGCTGCTCGAGAATTCCAGACTTTATTACAAAGAAAATCCTTTCTCCACCATCTTGATATAGCAATTTTATTTGAACCTTTTTATAATGGAGAATATAGCTCTAAGAAAACATTTAACCACTAAATTTTCTTTAGCACATAAAAAAACTTTTGCAGACATTACTGCGATGAAAAAATATATGGGAAGATTTGGTTCATCAGCCAAATTTTATTTTTGAATACTTTAATAGAGTGCTGATTTCTTGAAATATTTTAACTTATGCTAAAATATT
>CP092878.1:40213145-40285678 GCA_030710605.1 Cordylochernes scorpioides
AGATTGCCTATCATAAAGAAGACTTGCTGCACGTAGTCTTTCAATGAGTAATCTTACCTAATTTAGGTCTGTCTTTCAAGCATCTTGTGATGGAAAAAGTATTTTATAGTGAAATATTGCCGAATCGAAGAATCGTGTTGGACGAAATCATCCTTTCAAATGCGGGAGACACAAATTTCACTCACCTAATCTACATGTTGAAATATTATTTCTATTCTCATCAGAAGTTTAGATCGAATTGAGGCTTTTAATAATCAAATTATTTTTATCTTATTTCAATTTTGAAGAATCATTAGAAAAACATAATAGTGATGCACTACTTAATAATATAAAAGTACCTTTCATTGGATGAATGGAAATTTCACAATTCAGATCCCTCTGGCTTTATAGAAATAAGGTTCAGTAAAGATCACATACTGAAGCTTTAAATACAATTTCCTCTTGCCCCATCCCTCAAAATAAATTCAACAAAAACAAAGTATTAATCTTACCCCATCGCTTCCTGTTCAATTATACAATATCAATTCATGGCTTCTCCTCAACCATGACAAGCTATATTGCCCCTTAATAGTTCTTAAGCAAAGTTTAGCCCAAAATAATTCTCAAATTGCGACGAATTCTATACATATTATCCACAACATCTGTATTGCCAAAGCTAAAATGTGAATAAATATTCCCTCTAATATTTCTTTGAAGAATTAAGACTTAAACGATCAGAGGTTTCTATCAAAAATATACAAAAATAGTATAGTGAAACTTTAAATAACATTTCCTCTTGCCCCTTGCCCTTTCCCAATAGCTTCATAAAGGAAATAAATCCAAAACTTCCCTCATCGCTTACTGTTCAATTATAACATTTTATTTAAAGAATTCTGCCCAACTATAAACAAGATTCAATGTCCCTCAATACTATATACAGTAGGTCCTTAATTCAATATGAAATCCCACGTATTTCAAAAATATTAACCGCAACTGCTGTTCAAGCTATAGTGAAAATGGAGAACCAAAGAATATATCTTTAAAATTTCTCTCAAGATATATGGCTCTCTAAGGTTTCTACCAAAATTATAGTGAATCTTCAAATATCATTTTCTTAAGTCTCCCCCCACCTTTCAATAACTTATAAAATAATCAAAATATGAAAATTCCCCATCGCTTCCTTTTCAAATATGCCATTTGCTTTCACAGCTTTTGCCCCACTATGAACTAGATATATTGCCCCTCAATAGTTTATAAAGCAAAGGATGCCCCTAATTATACTCAAATTCCCAAGAATTTTAGAAATATCATGAACAACTACTATATTCTCTAAAATGGAATCAAATTATCACTCGAATAATTGGTATAGATCAAATGCTCTGAAGGTTCCACCAAGATTACATACTGGAGCTTAAAATATCATTTTCTTCTGCCCACTTTCCTTTCAATAGCTTATAAAAAAAGTAAAATCTGAAACTTTCTTTACCCATCGCTTCCTTTCCAATTATGCTGTTTGCTTTCACGATTTTTGTCCCACTATGAACTAGATATATTGCCCCTCAGTAGATTTTAAATCAAAGGATGTCCCTAATTATACTCAAAAGCCCAAGAAATTCAGAAATATCATCAAAAAATGTAATCACTACAGCTAAAATGGAATCGATTTATCCCTCAAATCATTATCTAAGGATATATAAAGCTCTGAGATTTCTACCAATATTATATACTGATTCTTCAAATGATATTTTCTTCTGCTCCCTGCCCTCTGAATATTTTATTAAATAAGCAAAATCTCAAACTTTCCCCATTGCTTCTTTCCCAATAAGAATATTCGCTTTTACAACGTTGCCCCACTGCGAAATGGATATTTTGCACCTCAATAGTTTATAAAGCAAAGGATGCCCCTAATTATACTGGAAATCCGAAGAAATTCATAAATATGATGAACAACTGTTGTATTCGCTACAACTAAAATGGAATTAAATTATCATTCGAATCATTCTGTAAAGATCTAACGCTCTGAATTATATACTGGATTTTTAATACCATTTTCTTCTGTGCGTTCCCCTGCCCCTTCTCAATAACTCTTTCTTTTGAAGAAACAAAATCTAAAACTTTTCCCATCGCTTACTTTTCAATTTTTGCCGTTTGATATCATGACTTTTGCCCCACTGCGAACTAGATATACCGCACCTCAAAAGGTTATAAAGCAAAGGATGCCCTTAATTACTAAATACCCCACTATTTTCATAAAATCTATCTACAAATGCTCTATCGGCTACAAATAAAATGGAACCAAATATCTCTCTCAAATTATCAAATCTATCTGTTGCATTCTGATCTCAAACTTTTTCACTAGAATTTCAAAGGGAATCTAGCCGAAAAATCACGAAGAAATATTTAGAAGTGCCTTATACTATCCTGTGAACAAATGCCTATCTCTGAATACAACTAAATTTGTACATAAAAATATTTTGATTTCAATTATCGAGTTTTTACATCATGATATCTTCATCTCTCTAAAGGATGCGTGTTAAATCATTACCCAAATTACGAAGAAATTCCAGATTACACTCAATGTTATTAACAACAGAATGGCAATTCAAATACCTATTTCAAATGCAAAAAAATAAATTTACCTATCTAATCTTTTTTATGCAAAATTGATCCTAATCAAAATAAAACTAATAATGATAGTTTTATTTTAATTCTAAAAAAATGATCAATCATTATTCATGTTTAAATTAATCTTTCTTTATACAAATGTCTTTATTATTGACTGAAAATAATTTCCAATATTTTTACTCTTCCTGATCTAAACAGCAAAGGCTCATATCAAGATTATACGCTGAATACCTCCAATTTGCTCTTACCACAATCCTCTCAATAATTTCATGGAAAATACCAAGCATAAAACATCTCTAATAGCTTCCTGTTCAATTACAAGATTTGTTTCACATATATTTTGCCCCACTATGAACAAGATTTATTGTTCCCCAATAGGTTTATGGAGCAAATGGTGGCCCCTAATTGCACTCAAAATTCGACAAATATCAGAAAACATACCTACAACCTTCTCAAATCGCTACAGCTGATGTGAAAAAAGAAATATCCCTCGAATCCTTTATTACTCTTTGCATTCGCTTTTCAAGCCTCTTTATTAGAAATCAAAGACATCTGGGACTCATAATCATAATTTATACCATCCTTTGAATAAATACCCTCAAGAAGCACGTTTAAATAATTGATATATACGAGAAAATGGAAAATAATGGTAAATTAATGAATATATGAAATAAAAGTTATAAAAAGGAAATATTTTTTAGTCTATCTCTTTCTTATATGACTTATCATTAGACCTAGCTTTAAAGGTTTACTCTATATATTAAAAGTTGCTAATAAAATTTTGAATGCCTTCACATATCGCTAATAATAAAATCATGACGCGCTATATAAACAAAAAAAAAAAAACATCAAGAATACATTTTGCTTTTCGAATAGAACAATCATTCACAGTATCCCTACTGTTCAATATCTTTCATTGTATTTGATAAGGTAGTAATTTATTGTTTTAATCGTTAAAGAGCATTTAATGCTTAATAATTCATATTAATATATATAGCTTTTGCATTTTTTCTTTTAATTTAGTCATTCATTACAGGCTACCCACTTAAAATTATGCACCTATATTTTTTCACGTCAAACTCGTAGTGAACCAATTTATAGTTAGGAAGAATGATATGGAGGGTTATTGTTGTATTCCGCCGTATGGCCACTGTACTGAATCAACATTCTGGAATTTGTACATTCAAAAGTGTTTCACCTTTGACTCTCGACAGTAGTAATTATCACTAATAACCTTCCTCAGGTGGACTTATCGTCTAACCAGTCTAAATTTGATATTAGAAACCATTTCTAACAATTTTCTGTCAATGAGAACACACTCGATCTAGAGAGGATGTGTAAAGGGGCACAAAGATGCGATTTACATTTATTCATAGTCTGAGATGCTTCCCAAAAGATGAAGTTTTCTCTCTTCTGAATAATCAGAATGACTTTATTTAATTTCTTCACTCTAAATCTCAGAAGTACTGTAATTGTAAGTGTTGTTCTTTCGTGTGAATGGAGTGAAAGTTTCAATCACCCTTTGACTGAAGAATCAGTCCTGCAGGTTTAGTGGCCGCCGAATGAGGTCAAAGACTTTCTTGATGAGAGATGAGCAGTATGGTCGGCCTGCGACTGATTACCGCAGCTACAGACTGTATTGGATTCTCGGATGGAGGTCGAATATGGAGGATGAAATTGATGCAGACAGATAACTAGAATAAACGTAAAAATACGAATGCTTATTTTCAAACCAAACAAACTTCTACTCTCCTTTCAGCGATGATAAAATAGTGGGAAGGGGGCTTGGTTCATTAGTGGTAAACTCCCCCAACGATTTCGTCAATTTAATAGAGAGGAACGTTTCTTAGTGTGCTAAAAGGTATTGGACGATTCCTCTTATATATATACTAGACGAATGGCCCGGGCAACGCCCGGGTTTTACCCGAGTGCGAATATATTTTAAAAACGTTGTCTTGGGTGGTCGCTATAGACAGGGTGGTCTGTATAGACAGGTGTATGTATCACACAGCCGATAACAGGGTTGTCTAGAGTGGCCGCTAAAGACAGGGTGGTCTGTATAGACAGGTGTATGTATCACACAGCCGATAACAGGGTTGTCTAGAGTGGCCGCTATAGACAGGGTGGTCTGTATAGACAGGTGTATGTATCACACAGCCGATAACAGGGTTGTCTAAAGCGGCCGCTATAGACAGGGTGGTCTGTATAGACAGGTGTATGTATCACACAGCCGATAACAGGGTTGTCTAGAGTGGCCGCTATAGACAGCGTGGTCTGTATAGACAGGTGTATGTATCACACTGCTGATTACAGGGTTGCCTAAGGTGACCGCTATAGACAGGGTGGTCTGTATAGACAGGTGAATGTAACACACTAATGATAACAGGGTTGCCTAAGGTGACCGCTATAGACAGGGTGGTCTGTATAGACAGGTGGATGTATCACACAGCTGATAACAGGGTTGTCTAGAGTGGCCGCTATAGACAGGTGTATGTATCACACAGCTGATAACAGGGTTGTCTAGAGGGGGGCAGGGAGGTCACGTGTTCGCCGGCGGCAGCCAATGGGCGCGCATTCTATCCGTGAACGGTGGCGGTGAGCTTCAGAATAAGGCAATTATATAAGTAGATACTAGCCGAATGACCCGGACAACGCCCGGGTATTCACCGATTAAATGCTTTTATTCAAACACTATTTGTTACAATTATAAATTGGCGCCGTGGATGTCATTCTTGTATAATATATAAATGAGTTTTAAAAATTGTAAAAAAAATGCATCGGCCGGGAAACGAACCCGGGCCGCCCGCGTGGCAGGCGAGCATTCTACCACTGAACCACCGATGGTTATGAGAAATGGCCATATTTGGGTATTTATTCCATTCACAAAAGCAAACAGTGACAGAATTGATTAAGAAAGAATTGATTATGACGCTGATAACTGTATATATTAATATGCTACACTGAAGAATGATATATTAAATATGAAATTAAAGCAAACTATGGACATAAGCTTTTAGAAGACAATAGACTTATATATAAATATTGCATCGAGCAATGCTATTCCGGAAACAATTAGGACCAAACTAGTTAAGCAAAAATAAATTATAAGGGAATAACGCGCCATCTATACACAAGAAATGAAACCATTAAATCACGAAAAAGTTTATTTAAAAAAATGTTATTTTCCTTACTGCGATGAAAACAATATAAGGGGTGTTTGGCTCATCAGAATCCTCCAAGCTGTTTCCCTAATTTAATCTACCAGGCTACTCATTTCTCTTTTCTTAGAGTTCTAATACTGTATTGGACGATTCTGTTCTTATGTAAATATAGTGTCCTAAATGTTGATGTCCATAGTTTTCTTGAATACCATATCTAAGATTCCATCCTTTAGTTTGTCATATATAAGCCTAATACTGTCCAATATAGAATTAGAGATTTAAGAAACGGTCTTGTAGATAAAATTGCAGAAACCGCCGATAGAGTTTACAATTAATTTAAACCATCCAATATTTTATCATCGCAGTAAAGACAGTATAGGTTTGTTTTGTTTGAAAGAAACCTTCGTGGTTAATGGCTTTATCTATTGTGTATAGAGGCGCACAATTGCCTTTTGATTAAAATATATGTTCCATGTTTCTTATTCAACAGTAAATTTGTGTAGCATTTGGTCAAAGTCACGGTCTAGGTATAGAAGAGGTTAATGATTCAATTCTAGATCTTTAATTGTAACTCTTTATTCTAGATAAGATAAAAGACTGGATCAAATAAACTCTTGTCTGAAATTCACCTCCTTTCATTCATAATATATTATTTGACTAATTTTAAGATTTAACCATTTTAAACCAAATTTCCCCATTTGCTATTTGTTCAATAAATGCAGAAGATTCAAACAAGCGAATCCAAGATTTGCGTCAAAATCATAGGTATATTGCAGTAATATTCAGGTGAAAAAAATAGTACAAAATGAAATTGTATTGGGGTGCTTTTTCTCAATTTTGTAATATTCATGTTATTGTTTTCTTTATAAAAAGTGATCATTGAATTATTGATGCTATTGGTCAAAATATTTTATTTTGGAAAGGTTAATTAGAATAATCGAAATGACGATTTAGGCCATTAAATATTGAGGCTTAGATTTCTCTCAAAGATATAATATATTATAATTCTATCACAATAACTCACGATTTGTCGAATTGATGTAGTAACGTCTACCAAATATTTAAAATTAAATTAACATTTTCTCTGAATTATAATAAGATATAATAAGTATAAGAATTTAAGACATGCGAGGATGTGTTTCTTAAAGGTTTTAATATGGGCGAGCTTTCGGGCTATTAACCCTTCTACAGGACATCATATCTGAGTAAAACTGCATCTTATATACATATCCATATTGAGAAAATTAGCATATATACAAGAAAACTATAAAACATATTAACAAAATTGGTGAAAAAGTAAAAATAAGAAAAATCTGCGTGTTCTGAGTATGCTAAGAAGTAAAATCAAAAATAGTTGTACTAAAAGGATACGGTTCAATTTAGGGCTGCAATAGTAAAACGATCCAAAATAAAACTCTCTGGCAATGGTCACCTGAGGTACACTATGACAATATTGCATTGTATATATCAGGGATGTCTATGTGTCTGTTAATACTGTTATGTCTTAAAGAGAGCAACGCCTCGACGACCAACCTTCTGTATTTGTTCGTGATTCCTGAATAATATGCCTGTGGTTGAGAGGTATCGAAAGAATGTGCTGTCTGTCTAATGTGTTGTACTATAAGGGATCTAGGTTCACTGTTTCTGATGTTTCTATGGTGTTCATCCATCCTATCTTTGATTCTACGGCCTGTTTCTCCTATATACAAACTATTGCAATCTGAGCATTTTAAGGAATATATGGAGTTTGTATAGTATGGCAGGGTAATGGGGAAAACTATTTTGGTGATGGGGTTTCTAACTATTGTTTCTAATTTAGGAGTGTTGGTATAGAAGGTACGTATTCCGTGTTTGTTTTTTAAGTATCTAGCTATGTTGACACTGTGGGCAGAGTAAGGGATGATGCAAGTCGATCTATAAGTCTGACTGCTTAGCTGTTGTTGTGGATTGTAAAAGTGTCGGAGAATGAAGTTTCTGGGGTAGCCTGAGTTCATTAGGTGATTGACCACGATCTGGGTCTCTGTATGTTTAAATTCAGACGTTGAACAGTGAGTAAAAATACGTTTTGAGAGGGTTTGACCGTATTAAATTTATGGCTAAGGGGGCAGTATGAGGTATAGTGTATATAGGAGGGATGAAAGGAGGGCTTATAGTATACGTTGGTAATATACCTGCTATTTTGTTTTGTGATCATGATATCCAAGAATGCCAAGGAACAATTGTTTTCTTTTTCGAATGTGAATTGGATGTCCGGAAATAGTGAATAGTCAACCACAGGCATATTATTCAGGAATCACGAACAAATACAGAAGGTTGGTCGTCGAGGCGTTGCTCTCTTTAAGACATAACAGTATTAACAGACACATAGACATCCCTGATATATACAATGCAATATTGCCATAGTGTACCTTAGGTGACCATTGCCAAAGAGTTTTATTTTGGATCGTTTTACTATTGCAGCCCTAAATTGAACCGTATCCTTTTAGTACAACTATTTTTGATTTTACTTCTTAGCATACTCAGAACACGCAGATTTTTCTTATTTTTACTTTTTCACCAATTTTGTTAATATGTTTTATGGTTTTCTTGTATATATGCTAATTTTCTCAATATGGATATGTATATAAGATGCAGTTTTACTCAGATATGATGTCCTGTAGAAGGGTTAATAGCCCGAAAGCTCGCCCATATTAAAACCTTTAAGAAACACATCCTCGCATGTCTTAAATTCTTATACTTATATTCTTCAGAGGATTTTAACTCTCTTTAAATAAGATATAATATCATAAATTCGTCTTAACCGTGACTTACAGAGTTGGAGCCTCGTTCTAAAGGATTTATTTCGACATCATGGGTCCATCACATGAAGAAGTGTCAAGAAAAAACATTATATCCTAGTTGTAATTGATTATTTCTCCAAATGGCCTGAAACATTTCCGCTGGTCGAAAGAAAGGCTAAAATATTTTCTGGAACCATGATATCACCTAGTTACTTAGAAGGTTGGGTTATCCAAATGCACAACCACAATGTTTAAAAGAGAAATTTCGAGTCGTGACGCTTTGTACGAATGTATAAAATTCCCAGAAACAATAATAAAATAAGGAAAACCGCACTCTTATACCTACAGTCCGACGACATTTATTAGAACATTAGCAAGTCAACTTAGTCGCGTCTTCTAACAGAATCAGAAGAACTGAGACAGCCAACTGTCCATTCTGGTGGCCTAGTGAATCACAAGGCTACTCGCCAGCTAGGATTTGGCAGAGAATTGAAGCTTCCCTGTGATCTTTTGATTCCCCAATAGCAAGTATAAAGAAAGGCTCAGATGAATTTGTCGACCAACTTAACTTAAAACAAAAGATTTGATCTAAAGGCCAAAGAAATATTGAAAAATTAAAACATAGCCACGAAATAAATGGGCGGAACCAACGCGCGCAAAAAAAAAAAAAGAAAAAGTTCTCTCGCATAAGATATCAAATATTGGGAACCCCGTTTCAAAATATAAATAAATTAAATGATGTCGTATTTAGAATATAACGCTAATCTCATTTTGAACCAAATATTGTCCATTTCAACAATCTAGCCCCGTTTGAAGGGCTTTCCAGTCAGCCCTGGCGGGGGCAATTTTTTCAGGGAAGAAAATAATTAATGAGTAGTCAGCGTAATTTTGGCGAGAGGTAGAGTAAGCGGCCCGGGCGGCATAGGCTTGGTCTCACGAGTATTCCATATTTAGGAATCATTTTGGATTGAATAAGTGTAAGAAAAAAAAAAACATTTAGGCATGAAAATTTCTTTCACACATAAAGTAGACTCTACTGTCTTCACAGCGATGAAAGAAATATATATTGGGAGGGCTTAGTTCATCAGCCAAAGTTTGAATACTTTAATAGAGTGCTGATTTCTTGTAAGATGTTCACTTATGATAAACCGACCTATAATTGTATATTTAGTATATATAGGTTAATATATGTAGGGCCGATATATCAAAGTGGGCCAACACAAATATCAAATGATATATTTTGTGGTATTCCACATATTTCTGTTGTAATTTCTGTTTTTATTCAATTGAAATTAAAATAGCTATATAAGTTACATATTTATATGTTGTTTTACCCAAGGGTAAAATATTTGGTTAAAATTGATGCATCCTAACTAAGTTCACAGCGAAGCCGACATATGAAATTTCGCATTTATATATACATACACAGTATGTGCAGTAGTACAGTAGGCATATATATTTATAAATAAATTTTATACTGATTAAACTAACTATTCGGGTAAATTATAACGATTTCAGTACGCTTGCGGAGGTCATATTCTAATGAAAGATCAGAAAAAGAACCCAATTAGAAGCAGAAAGAGGGTTTACAAAAGCTTTAATAAAGAAAATCGGAAAGTAACATCCTCGATGAAGTGAGACGCACCTCAGCACTGTTCCGGCCAAAGAATAGGCTTGACGACTTCGATAGCAAACACCACTGGGTAATTCAGAAGATTTAATGAATTCCATGTTGATCTCACAAAATCAAAGAAGGCTTCGGAAATTAGAGCACGAAACCCTGTCCTCCAGGTGAGCCGCTCTGAAATTGACAAAGTTGGTGTTGGGGCTTTATCTCCGACCATAGAGTTCTCTAGGTTGTAGACACGTTTGATGCATTTTTCAGTTTTTATGGAAATTTTGAAAGAAGACGTGATCGTACTTCTTATAAACAAGCTTAACACAGTAGGAATTAATAATATGTCGATGTCAAATTCCCAAGATTGAAAAAAATGGTATTTATATTCGTAGTCAGCATACAAGAAATAATAAAGTGGATCAACCGCTACAACGTAATTTTCAGATAGGATCATTAATCGTTTCACTTTTATGATCAATTCAGAAGTTTATTCTATAGATTTACATTTTTATTTATATTACGGCTATATAAACTTGATAATATTCTAAATATGAACATTGGGATATCTTGATAAAATAATATTCATGTTAATAATTTATAGTTTATTTTTTAATAAAATAATTCGATTAATTATATAATTTCTAGGTTACAGGATTTTCTAATCTCACAATAATCGAAACTTTCGAAAGTGACGAAGCAAACTGCATACTGAATAAAACAGCGATCTAAAGCAAATAGCGAACTTAAGCAAAAAATCAATGGGATTTCTCAAGTTTTTTAAAAGAAGGAAGTAAGTGATTAAAACCATAATTTCACAAATAATTTGATTCTTAATTTAATAAAAATGTTAAAATTTGGAAAAGAATCATTTTGAAAATATCAATGAATTATTACATAAGGGGGCGCATACACACAATAGAGTGAATATTAATTTAAAAAAAATAAAATTCCTTACAATTCTTTTCTGATATATAAAAGACGCTAACTTCCTTCAACACATTGTTCTATGTGATGATATGTTCATCGGTTATCATGATGCTGCAGTTTGCCGATTTTATGAATTGGAGTGGCATCAAAATCTCTTGAGCGTTAATACACATGTTTTTACCATATTATGGGATAAAATAAATTATAAACACATTAGTATAAATAGGTTTAACTGATTACTAGTGTTATATGTTTCAAATATTTCTTATAAATTCATAAATAATGACGTATTACTGGGCGAACAAAATGCTTTTTCATTTCAGAAATTCTACTGGTAAAAATTGGAAAGTTTCTCCAAAGATATTATAGACATTTTAAAGAAAGCTTGTTTGAATAGTTTTTGAAGAGTTGCAAGGAACGGATTCCTGAAAGTGGAAAATACTCCAGAATTGGGAACGGAACCTGCTGCTGTTATTGTCCTAGTTCTGGTCCACAGTCCGAGACCGCAGTGATACACAAGACGACAAGACCGGCTGTAATATTACTAGGAGAGGAGGGGTATTATGTATTTACATGTTGATTTTGTTTTGGCACTATTTTGTATAGTTGTTGATTATTCTCATTGGTACTAAAAATACGACCTGTGAATTTTTGATATTAATGAGTTTGTGCCGTTCAAATAATTCGGTAGTAAATCATATTTATTAATAAATGTTATCATAGTTTTTCTAGAAATAAAATATATATTACTAACGCCGCTGTGCTTCGAGATAATAAGGTACAGCCACGTCAGAACACAGATGAGCGTCAATTAGAAGCCCCTGAATCCATTTCAAAGAATCTGATATTCAACATTATCCATTCAGACATCATTAAATGATACAGTTGGGTATCAATAGGCCTATCAAAATAATAAGCAGACTTTCCTGTTTTTAGATTAAAGTGAAGGAAATTTTTGTGTTATCACAATACAAAGCTTTCGACTTTAGTAAAAGGAAAAAAATGTTTTTGGCATCTTTTATTGAAGAACAACGATTAGTGTACTGCAATTATATTTCAAGCTTTTTTAATACAAATGAATTACAATATTACCGAGTATAGACTCTTTATTGATTTCTCTAAAAGAGGTTTGAAGCTTGTTTGCTACACGATAGTAGTGTATTGCCTTCCCCACACCTTAATTAAAGAAACCTATGCGACTCCTAATCTTATGTTTGTTGAATTATACCAAACAATGTTGAAAACTTTGCAGTGATCTTATAGGAAATTTACAGAACTTGTATTAGTTCAAGTTACAAGAGAGCAACAGTAAGGGAATGAATCATTATATGCAAAAGAAATTGTGGAATGATGGAATTATGTTTCCCTTATAGGCAAATATAAAAAAGAAAAAGAACTGTTTCTCTCCAAATTAAACGATACTATATCTATAGAATCCATATATGGTGGTCTAAATTAATTGAAATCCGATGCTTATTGTCAAAAAAAACACAATAAAAAAGACAAAAATGTTAAATCTATAAATATGATTTTCTTATAATTAGGTCCTTATATATTTATACTCCTTTATAACTATTGTTTATCAAAGCAAATGTAATTCAGTATACACATTATTTGGTATAACTTCCATCTTGTAATAAGAGCAAACTCCAATTATGTCAAATAATTTTAATAAAAATCTTAAAATCTGTTTTAAAAATTTCTATTTAGTACTGGGAAAAAGTGCAATCACAAGGTAGATTGATTTCTAAAACAGTTTGAATAAAACTGGTTCTTCAACACCTAAAATTCTTATTTTCTATTCGAATATAATGATGTTGCTGTTATAGGATATTCAATACATGGAAATTATATACACCCAAGCATTATACAATTTAAAACATTTTGACAAACATCTTCATTAACAAACCCCTACACTGCACTCTTATCCATTTATACATAAATATATTAAACAGATATTTTCACACACATACACATATCAATGTATAAATTTAAACTAATAAAGCAACAATTCAATTGAAAAATATTTCCAAAAGCATCAACTGTAACCTTGTTCCTTAAAACACCTTCAAACATTCATTTTCAACGCATATTTTTTTTTTATATTTGAAATATATTAAATTGACTTACTTGAAGTGATAAGAATTTATTTTTCAACTCTTTTTTTTATATATTCAATCAACTAAAATGAAATTATCACAGTAAATATTTATCCAAAATAGATATCGCAACGCAGCGGGTCATATCTAGTTGATTTTGTAGCTTTAAAAAATATATATATATAAATATAATACCTTTCAACTACCTTTTCAGCATTCAAGGAAGATATCAGAAGAGAATTTTTATATATCTTAACTTTTCCAAGGGTTTTGCCACATTTTAGTTTTTAAGACGCTATTATATTACATTAGGATGTTTTGCTTATATATCAGGCACTTGTCTAGACATGTGGGAAACAGTTCGACTTTTGCACTTACAAGTGCTCCAAAGCCTGTTTGGCTACTTGTATTCATTTAGAAATGCCAGAGGCACGTTTATTTTAAATATCATCAAAACATTTGAAGTCTAAAACTATAGAGAGCGACTTCGTTATAAAGGGTTGTAAGCCTTGAAAAAATATATATATTGATGATTTAGACAGGTAGATATCACAAAATGCTTAGGCCTTCAAACAGCCTTTACTGTAAAATAGTGCAATATTGATGCAATATTGATGGCTTCCTTATTGTGTTGTCAGGAAGTTTAATGGGGAGGGGCTTCACGGTTACATTAATTACGGTTACGTACCTACACCTCCACGTACACCGCCCACCCCCGGCTCGCCACCACCACCTTTTAGAGCCATAGACCCAGTGTACCACGAGCCGGGGTTCGGATACACTAGAATATACAACCAGTACATATTGGGTGGGTCACTTCCAACACACCTCACACCTGCCATTCACTCTCCTACATTTGATAGCAACACCTCCACAGGCAGACTGGTGGTGGCAGAGTGCTGCCGTGTCACTCTCCACAGAGATGTGGATTGGGGCACGACAGGCTCTGTCCCCTCCCTTATCTAGGGCCCCACATACACAGTGTTAGGTTCAACGGCACACTTTACAGTACAACATATGTTTACATAACACTTTACACTTACACCAACACACCTTCTTCCTTCTTCATGTGGCGGAGGCCCTTGTTTAGGTGAGTCTTTTTTCCTCTCTTTTTCATACCATAATATTATTTAACTTTTCATTATTAATAAAAAAATAAAATATATTTAGTAATGCAAGAATTTGAAAGGATTCTCCGTACCTATATATAACTACATATTATATATATTATATAAAAAATATTTCTACCCTTAATATATAATTGAACAAGACACCACCACCACCTTTTCCAATTACAGTAATCCCTCGTTATCACGAACTCGGATTATACGAACTCTCGGTTTGCGCGAACCGTTTCTTTTCCCCCGTTAAATTTCAATGCTTTCCAAAGAGATTTTGCCGGTTAAGACGAAATATTCGGTTATGACGAAATACGAATTAAATTTAGCCCCCAGCAGAACTAATCAATCGGTTAAAACTAATTCTAATATGTTTTTAAAGGCGAGTTATAAGTAAAACAATACACTATTAAAACAACAAAAACGCCGTTGATATCAAGTATTGGCTCTCTTTGTCTTTTGTGTAAACATTCGTCCTTTGTTTGTTATGATGACTCATTTTGTATGAAACCATCCCCTTGGGGTCGTTCCATGTACTCAATCAGTGGAAAATTTCGACTCTATTGTGCCAGTATTGCTGTTTTTCTCGACTGATAAATGTAGGGGCCATGGTGACCCCTGCCAGCCAGCAGCCAAGGAGCGCACGCTTTCACGGAATTTCACAGAATATTATATTATTCTTATTTTTATACAAAACATATATTTAAAAATATTAAATATAATATAAATAATAAAAATATATTCTGTGAATAATAATCTGTGTAAATCGAGCTCTCAGAAGAAAAAGGACTTATTTCTATTTGTTATATATTTTTTATAACCGACTAATTGATTGTATTATAAAATAATGCGCTTGAAATAAAAATTATTAAATTCTAAATAATCGAAATGTGAATTTTTTTAGTTTCCATAAAAAAAACTACATAAACATGTCATCTAAACCGCGAAAAAAAAGCGCCATTGATCTTGCCTTAAAAAGGACAATTTTGGACGAAGTTGCACGTGGAGTGTTATCTAAGTCGCAAATTGCCGAAATTTTTCAAATTGCGAAATCCACATTATCAACCATTCTAAAAAACAAAGAAAAAATAGATGCGGCTGTTGCCTCAGGGTCTTCGAGCTCTTCAAAACGACTTCGAAAAGCATCCCATCAAGACGTGGAAGATGAGCTTTTAAAATGGTTTAAAAAAAGTAGACAAAATAATATTCCTGTATCCGGAGCACTTGTCAAAGAAAAGGCTAAAGAAATAAGTGTCTCATTGGGTGTGGAAAATTTTAAGTGTAGTGACGGATGGCTCTGGAGATTTCAAAGAAGAAACACAATTGCGTCTCTTGTTGTGAGTGGTGAGATCAACAAAGTAAGCGAAGAAACGGTTACCGACTGGCTGACTAAGTTTGAAGAAATTAAAAATGAATACAAAGATGAGGACATTTTTAATATCGACGAGACAGGTGTTTTTTATAACTTACTTCCTGATCGCTCGTTGGACTTTAAAGGTACCAAGTGTCACGGAACTTCGAAAAGTAAAGATAGTTTAACGGTAGTTCTATGCTGTAATGCTACGGGTTCAGAGATATCAAAACTTTGGATTTTTGGAAAGTACAAAAATCCGAGATGTTTGAATAAAATTAATCGACTAATTTTACCTTTCGATTACACGCATCAAAAAAGTCTTGGGTGGATGCATATTCATTCAGATTGTGGCTCATCAAGTTTCAACGTAAAATGGCAGCTGAAAATAGACATGTGCTTCTAACAATGAACAATTGCAGCGCACATGATACAAAAGACTTGGATCTGCCAAATGTCCGGATCGTATATTTCCCAGCAAACTGTAAAAGCCGAATCCAACCACTTGACCAAGGGATAATAGCTGCGTTCAAGTGCCATTTTAAGTCAAGGCCTGTTAAAATGCCTTACTTGGAATATAATCCGAGCAAACAACAGTAAAATGGAATATTTTGCAGGCAATGCGTGCAATGGCTGCTTCATGGGACTCTGTATCTAGTCAAACAATCAAAAATTGCTTTAAAAAAAGCTTGGCCAACTGTTGAAGGCAAAACAGCTGATTCGTTTTCACTTCCAGAAACAATGCTTGATGAGCCTGAAGAATGGACCAAACTCCTTTCAGCTACAAACCCAGCTGAGACTTTGATTTCCTGGAGTATGTTGCCCTGGATGAAGGGTTGGAAATTTGCGGTTCACCCGAATTAGAAGAAAAGAAGAAGAAGAAACAGAAGACGATGAGGTGAAAGAAGAGATAATGATGCCTACTAGAGGGGAAGTAATCGCGGCCCTCGAAACCCTCCAGAAGCTGTCCAAAACCTCTGCGGATATTGATGTTCATTTTGAAGATGACCTGGATAAAATAAGAAGGGAGTGTCTGAAATAGTGCCCAATCAAATACCACCAAAAAACTATAACAGACTTTCTGAAGCCTGTAGAGAAAACCCAGATATAGGATACTCTATGCATACTGCATATGCTGCATACACATAAACATTGTATGTACCAAGTATATTATGTAAGTTGTTTCTTTTGTTGTTCTTTTTTATTTGTGTTTTAAAATAAACTTATATTCTCATGTTATTGCCTTACATTGTGATTATATTATCCATATTGTCTTTTAAAATAAAATACTTTATGTACATACATATACATAATTGTTGTTCCTTAAAATTATAAAATATTTTCATTAATATTGTTTTCAAATAAATTTATTCATTATTCCTCAAAAATTTAGTTTTCTTACTCATCAGTAGTACATAAGTACAACCCCCGGATACCACGAATTTAATTAGTCTAATACGAATTCGGTTTATACGAATTCTTTTAAGACGAAAAGGGTATTTCGTTCTCCCGTTGAGTTCGTCTTAACGAGGGAATACTGTAGTTAATATATTCACTCCAGAGAGTAGTAATAATAATAAGTTACAATTATTATGATAAAATATTTCTCATAGTTTGAGATTTCTTATCAAAACAGGAGGCGATTTATATAGAATATCACTAAATATATTTTTCATTGGAATGATAACTTTTCCATTTTTAAATTGTAAAATTAAATCAGAGATAAAGTAGTGATATAAAAGAATTTATTCAAATAGAGTCAAAATATATTTTTCTAACTCTATGAATGCATCTTTAGATATTTTTACATTTTAAAATTGAATAAAAATAATCACACCTTTGAAAATACAAAATAAAATCGTTCTATATAATTTCAATATATATATATATATATATATATATATATCATATCTAGTAGAGTGATTGAATATATGAAGACTATAGCTGATATAAAATTTTACCTTTATATCATATATACCTACTTATATGTTCATATTAATATTATGAAAAATTATATATACATTATATTAAGATTGAATATATATTTATTTCTATAAATAATATATTATTTTTAAACATTATTAATAGCAATTTAATATGACTAAATATATCTTTAGAATAAATTTATGTAAACTCCAAGCAATGTGAATATATATTTATTTTGGTTTGTAATTGTGTAGGGGCATCAAAATTCAAGCGTTGCTTTGGGCCGGTAACCCTTTACACTGGAGCATTCTCCAGATCATTCTGGGGCATTTATTGATTCAGGTAAGTCTTAATTTACCAGTTTCACATTAATTTAATATTTTCGATAATATTATATTACTTTCAAAAGTAATAAAATATACAAGTATCAGAGTCATCAATCAATTCTTAATTCTGTCACCGTTTGCTTTTGTGAATGGAATAAATACCCAAATATGGCCATTTCTCATAAGCATCGATGGTTCAGTGGTAAAATGCTCGCCTGCCAGGCGGGCGGCCCGGGTTCGATTTCAGGCCGATGCATTTTTCTTTTTTACAATTATTAAAACTCATTTATATATTATACAAGAATGACATCCACGGCGCCAATTTATAATTGTTACGAATAATATTTAAATAAAAGCATTTAATCGGGTAAAACCCGGGCGTTGCCCGTGTCATTCGGCTAGTTATTCATAATTCAAAAGGCATATATTTGATCAAAAATAATTTGATTCAATATATGCCTTTCTAATTAAAGATCTTTTTATGGATTGCTCTATTTTCAAAATTATGCCTAATATTTTAATATACTATTATACTTTGAAATAATCAAATTATATTTATATATATATAAATATATTTGATGTGAATGTATATTTATAGTTGCTTTGTAATTGTGTAGGGGCACAAAATTCAAGTGTTGCTTTGGGGCGGCAACCAACCACATGGAGCGTTCTCCAGACTTCATTGGCATGGTATCAAAATTCCGTGGCATTTGATCCAGGTAATTCTTAAATTTTGATTTAGTCATATAATAAATCGAGACACGCCATATCAAAGCCATATATTTTTTTCAATATATAATTTTCTAGACATGATATTTACAGGATATTATTTAGTAATGTGAAGATTCAAAACATATACCACTCATTGAGCCTTTCAGATATGATTTAGGTATAGATAATTCAATTTATTGTCAAACACCTTCAAATTGATGCCATAAAACATAACTTTGATTTTTTTTTTCTCAAAATATTCAAGCATCTGCTTTTCCGATGAAATATACATTGAAAAGTATTACAGAAATCAGTGATTTTGATGAACGGCCTATTTTCTAAAATACATATATTATTTCGAGATCAGGGGCCTCCCCAATGTATTCATTGAATAAATTTGTAACAAATATAATGTGCAGGTGTTTCCTGGGCTTTCTGTATATATATCCTCCTCTAGAGGCTGTTACCAACTTAAAATGTGAGTAAATGTCTTATTTAATATTAGGATTAGTAAAATATTTATCCCAGCTCAGTTTGGTCTCTTCTGACGTGACACTCTAGGGCGTTAACTACACCTTGCTAGTTGAACACCTTGGATAGATATTTCTACCTCCTATAAGATCAACCACTTCAGAGTGAGACACATTTCCCACTTTAATTTGATTACTATGAAAATTATTAAAATGATTTCTCATATTATTTCCATAAAAATATATTTATAATTTCTGTGTTATGATGAAGGGGCAACAAAGTGAAGCGTTGCTTCAGGGCCTTTGAACCCTGAAATTGTTTTCAGTAAATTAAGATTCGGTAGATATTTCGAATGAAAAAAATAAATGGATTAAATTTTTTCGTTGTTTAGGAGCGGTGACACCTTTGCGGTGATACCATTCTGGAGATGTCGCACCAAGGAGCAGCGTCGACGAAGATGGGGGCGTCCTCGTCGACAATTCTCAATGGCAGCGACGTCTATCATCGTGGCATCTACCTGGATATTTATGATTTGACGTTTGTCTATACAGCGTCTTTCTGACGTCGTCCAAACCTTTCCTTGCCTTTTGCACGTCTCTCTGGACATCTTTGAAACGGTATCTGTCATTGGGGCAACATCAGTATATCGTTGAGAAGACGTTTGGGATCAAAACATCCTTCTAGATATGGATGAATGGAATCGTCTGTCTCAGGAAGTATTTGACATGATACCTGTCATCGTCTGTGACAACTACTTCATATCGTTGAGAAGAAGTTTTTGGTGAAACTCTTTTTGACTCTGATGAAAGGCCGTGACTCATAGAATTGTCATTCTGGAGGTCCTTATATTGGACAAACAACAAGATATCGTTGAGCATATTCTCCAACCAAAATCTCTTTTTGGACATTGATAAATAGCAAAGTATCATCGAGGCGTTTCTCTGGAGGGAATTGGAATAAAGTCCACCCAAGTCAGTCGTTCTGAATATCGTGATAGGACGACTCTCGAATATAAATTTATATTTGATTCATTGCTAACAAATCCTTCTAAAACGATTGAGGCAATATGAAAATAGTAATTTGAAATCTGTCATTATATGATCTCATCCAAAAGATATTTTAAAGTGAACTACCATCTGTACGTTTTTTACATTATCTGAAATTCCTATTAAATGCAAATTATAGATTGAAAGTACCATTTTGTTCTTTCAGTTTTTGATATGAGGAAATAGCATCGCATTCTTTGTCCCATGAATGTCTATAGAAATACCCAACTAGACAAGAATATGAATCTTATATAGGTTATTATATATAATCAATCTACAAATAGAAAATATAGAATATTCTTTTGAAATTTATATTGATATATTGTGACATATTTCGGGAATAATACTTAATGAATGATCCCCTCTCTCCAAGTTCAAGGAACTTTTCTATGGCTCATCCCTTGTTTCCCTATTGATCATATATAGAGCTGCCAAAACATCTAGTTCTCTTCATGTTCAAGAACGCGAATTTTATATGCCTTATCCCATGCGCCGCTATTGAACAACAAATATGAAGCTCCAAATATCCCTTTCTTTTCATGTTCAAGGAAACAAACTTTCTATGGCCCATTCCATGTCCCGCTATAGATCTTATATCTCCCAATATCCATTTCTCTCTAAATGTTGAAGAAATTAAATTTTCAAGCATCCATCTCATGCTCCACTATTGATCATCTATAAGGACGCCAATATCCCATTTTCTACATGTCCAAGAAGATATCGCTTCTATAACCCAATCCATGTTCTACTATTCATTATATTAAATGCTCCGAAATATCCCATTCGCTCATATTCGAAAACGTAATTTTTCTAGTCCCGCTCTTGATCATAAAGTTCCCAATAATATTTTTTTCTCCTTGATTAAGAAAACAACGTTTCAAAAGCCCCGTCCTACATTCCCCGCTATTAACCAGATATAAAGACTTCTCCAATATCCCATTCGCTCATATTCAAGAACGAAACTTTTTTACCTCCGATCCCATGCCCCGTTATTGATCAGACATAAACCTGCCCATATCCCTTTTTTCATAAATGTTTACGAAGAAAACGTTTCAATGATCCATCCCATTCTCCGTTATTGATCAGATATAAAGCTCCTAATATCCCATTCTCTACAAGTTCATCAAATTTATAATGACGCATCCCATGCTCCGCTATTGATCAGATATAAATATACCAATATCCCTTTCTCTACAAGTTCATCAACTTCACAATGACTCATCCCATGCCCCGCTATTGATCAGATATAAAGAGCTCCCAATATCCCATTATCTACAAGATCAAAAAATCAACTTCACAATGACTCATCCCATGCCCCGCTTTTGATCAGATATAAAGGTCCCAATATCCCATTATCTACAAGATCAAAAAATCAACTTCACAATGACTCATCCCATGCCCCGCTTTTGATCAGATATAAAGGTCCCAATATTCCATTATCTACAAGATCAAAAAATCAACTTCACAATGACTCATCCTATGTATGCCCCGCTATTGATCAGATATAAAGCTCCCAATATCCCATTATCTACAAGATCAAAAAATCAACTTCACAATGACTTATCCCATGCCCCGCTTTTGATCAGATATAAAGGTCCCAATATCCCATTATCTACAAGTTCAAGAAATCAACTTCACAATGACTTATCCCATGCCCCGCTATTGATCAGATATAAAGCTCTTAATATCCCATTCTCTACAAGTTCAAGAAATCAACTTCACAATGACTTATCCCATGCCCCGCTATTGATCAGATATAAAGCTCCCAATATCCCATTATCTACAAGATCAAAAAATCAACTTCACAATGACTTATCCCATGCCCCGCTTTTGATCAGATATAAAGGTCCCAATATCCCTTTCTCTACAAGTTCATCAAATTCACAATGACTCATCCCATGCCCCGCTATTGATCAGATATAAAGGTCCCAATATCCCATTATCTACAAGTTCAAGAAATCAACTTCACAATGACTTATCCCATGCACCGCTATTGATCAGATATAAAGCTCTTAATATCCCATTCTCTACAAGTTCAAGAAATCAACTTCACAATGACTTATTCCATGCCCCGCTATTGATCAGATATAAAGCTCCCAATATTCTATTCTCTACAATTTCAAGAAGGCAAGGTTCCTATGATTCATTCCGCGTTCCTTAAATGATCAGATATAAACCTTTAACTGATCATTTCTCTCATGGTCAAGAACATAACGCCTCTATAGCCCATCCCATGCTTTTCTCTTAATTTGACTATAATTACCCTCCATATCATGTTCAAGAACAAGAATTTTCTATGGTCCATCCCAAGATCTTCTTATGATCATATATAAAGCTCCCAAATCCGTTTCGCTCTATGATCAAGAACGCAATCTTTCTCTGGCCATTCCTAAGCTTCACAAAAGATCAGATATATCTAATCTTGACCAAATACATCTTCATATTTGCCCATCTCCTTAAACTTTCGTTTCAAAACCCATCTACTTTCTTAATTATCTATTTTAATGCTCCTTCCTTACTTAAATTGATTCTTTATATAAAATACCTGCCATTCCCTTCAAAGCTCCTGATCAAACTGTAAATAACTACAACTATTATAAAGATCAAATAATTTTTTTTTTCAAATATTTCATGATTAATTCAATATAAAAACGTTCTCAAACTATTGTATTTGGATTCAATAAAATAAAATTTCATATGTCTTGATTATATATAATATTCACACATTTGCATAATATTTTTTCACATATTTATATGTACATAGAGAGGTATTTCTCCCTTTAATTATACATCAGAGCGATCCATTATTTCCATCACCCTGGTACAAGACTTTACTAGTGGTAATGAAGACTGAGCCACAACACCAGTTTCAGCAAATTCAGACAAAAGCTAACCTGTATACCATGGTTTAGGACTACATCTGAATTAGCAGATGTTTTTATATATACACCTATCCCCCGATTTACACTGTAGATACGTTCCTGAGAAAAACAGTGTGAATTGAAAGAAAAAAAAAGAATGTCTTATTTTAAATCTTTCAAACCAGCCATGACTTGCCAAAAAATTTGGCTTCTTTTCAGTTGAAGAAGAAGATGGCAATTGCTCTACAATTTTTTCGTATAGTATTTCGTTAGTATAGTGCGATAAAAAAAAAAAAAAACTTATTTGGAAAACCGTGTAAAAGCGAAAACGTGTAAAACAAGTACCGTGTAAATCGGGGGATAGGTGTACTGTATTATGCTTGTATATAGCAAAATACTTATATATAATGCTTATATATGGTTGTAAAGGTATATATGTAATGTATATATAATGAACCCCTGTACATAACTATTGGTTGTACATTTATGATATAGGCAGTTCTTGTTGAGCGGGACCCAATAAATTTGTTTTGAACTAGAAATTGGAACAGGTCGTAGAGGAACATCTTGCACCACGTTGACGAGGGTCAATAGAATCTTGATAATCTGACAAAGAGGTTGTATTAAAAACTGAAACTTGTATAAGCTTATGATTTTGCTTTGTTTTAAAAATGAATCGATGTTGGTTCCATATGCTTGAATTGAATAGTGCACCCTACTTCTATATATTTTATTGCTTAAAAAGTAACACAACAAAACAAAAAAGAAACTACAATTGCAAAATGATTTGATAACTATGTTGAAAACCGAAATAAATTACAACCGATTTGACTCTTCAAGTAGGAACATAATTTCTAATTATATAAGGGGAAAATTGCAGAAATACTATGAGAAGACTAATACCATTTTCAAGTCCTTCTTCACTGATTCCCAAATACCCAAATATGTCAAGCCAAATTTTTACAATGTCCAATTTTTTACTGGACACGGGTAACTTTAGATCATATTTGTACAAAGTCAGAAAGACGGATTCGCCTAAATGCTCATGTGGTGCAGAAGAAGAAAATCCTGTACATATTCTAACGGACTGTCGACTTGTAGAGGACTTGAGAGTCAAAAATCAAATAAATATAAACTGTCTAAATCAAATAGTTAATAATAGATATATGTATATAAATTTTAATAGATTTTGTAGAATGTTTTTAGTAATAGATAGCCTGGGCTGTAATAACTGATATATAGATATATGCTGTGAATAGCTCTAAATTTCTGTTCTTATCTGTGATGTTCACTAATATTCATTATAGGGTATTTAAATCGTTAACTAACTGACAAATATGTTAATAATTTCTATTATAATAACTAAAATCATATTAATAATTACTGTAAATAAGCTCCCAAACTTGTGTATGCATGCAAATATCCAAGACGGATATCGCGTGCTTTGTAAATGATAATAAATATAAAAAAAAATAAAAATAAAAACTAACCAAAATATTAAAATAATAATATCAAAAATGATGATTGTAAAACGACATTTGAAAATATCCCGCATGTGTCTCTTTTGAACGAAAAATTAAAATTTATTTTAAGGAGAAACAACGATTATTTCTAACCTTAGGGATGAAGTATGATAGGATGAATTGTGAAGAGTAATAAACGGAAAAATAAAAATGTCCAGGGATGGGAACTATTTTACTTTTATTTTTCAGTTTATCATTACTCTTCACAATTCATCCTTTCATACTTCATCCCTAAGATTAGAAATACAGTCTACTCTCGTTATAACGCCACCATCCGGATTTTGCAAAAAAGTGGCGTAAGGCGAGGGTGGCGTTGTATCGAACACGTTTAAAATGTGAAATTTAAAGATACAATAAATTATTTATAACAATTACTAATAACAATTTATGCTCTAAAAGTATATAGAATGCAAAACCGGTATTAATTAATTAATATGATAAATAGAAAGCATTAATTTATAATTTATTCATAAAAAGTAATTACATTTTCTTGAAGAAGTCTGTGATCACAACTTGTCTTTTCTCCCCCTCACTTGTGGCATAGACACGTCGTAACAAATCCGCAGTTAGAATGGCATCGTCAGATGTTGCTCTCTTGGAGTGCTCAAGAAACAACAAAACTGTCTCAGCAGCTGTTCTGGCTTCCTTTAACGATGGTAGGGCGCTGAGTCACTGTTGTATCATCATCCTCGCCAAGTTCTTCTTTCGCTGTAACAGTCGACACCAGCAAATTGTCATCTGTTAGCTTCATTTCCGCCTCCTGGAAATCATCAACCAGTTGAAACTCCCTTTCAGTCATTAAATTCTTTGGTGTAATAGCGAAGATGTCGCGAATGCGATCGAGCAGATTTCCATAATTAAGAGGCTCAACTGCAGCAGTAGAAGTGAAGCGAATGCCTGTGTGATTCCAGCAGTTGCTGATGGAATCAGGGCTCACAGAATCCCAAGCCATTTTACAATAGCGCACAGCGTAATCCAGACGTAATTCTGTGGGTAGATGGGCATCCGCCAATTCCACCATTTTCTGGAGTTGAAGCTTGCGATATTGAGCCTTGAAACTTTTGATGATGCCACTATTCAGTGGTTGCAGACTGGCAGTCATATTTGGTGGAAGGAAGTGTATCTTTATGTTGCTGAGACCATCATTGTGTACGCAGTGAGACGTTATCTAACAACAGTAGGATACGACGTCCTTCAGAGACAAGCTGCTTGTTGAACTGCAGTAGCCATTCTTGAAAGATGCTAGAGGCCATCCATGCTTTGCTGTTAGATGTGTAAGTTGAGTAGAAGTGTGGACTAAAGTTTCTGAAGCATCGAGGCTTTGCCGATTTTCCAATTATCAGCAATCGCCGCTTGTCTGTTCCAGTAGAGTTGCAGCACAGTAGAACAGTGATTCGTTGCTTCATCCTTTTGACACCACGGCAGTTTTCATTTTTGTGAGCAAGTGTTCCGTCAGGAATGAGCTGAAAAATAATCCTGTTTCGTCTGCATTGTATATGTTGGCTGAGTCATATACGGAGTTCGCCTGCATACTGTTCAAAATTGTAAGGTGTTCATCAATGATAGCTGGAGAAATTGATGCGCCTTCCCCACAGAGCCGTCGTTGCGAAATATGGAATCTCCCTTTAAATCGCTGCAGCCACCCACTGCTGTACGTGAAATTTTCTGGTACGTCCAACTGCTCGCCAAGTTTTTTTGCCTTTTCTCTTAGGAGGTCATCAGTAATAATAATATTATTGGCACGCTTTTGGGTAAACCAGTTGAAAAGAGCGTCTTCCAAGTCACTAAATTTTCCGACTCTTTGTCTCTTTGAAGAACCAACAGTATAATTTTCCAACTTCTCAGCCTGAGTGAGAATATCACGGACAGTTGTTCGTGGAAGTGAGAAACGCTCCCCAATCTCATTCTTCGACATCGTAGGGTTATTTCTTGCCAACTGACATATCTCCTTCTTCTTTTCAATGTTGATCGACTCACGTTTATGCTTTTGGGAACTCATGATACGACAATAAGGTTGTTGTGTTGACGTTAGCAAAGGATGAAGCGACTGTGTATGTCCCAGGTACAAGCAGGAAAAGGGTCTGCTGGCTGTTCACACAATCTGTTGTGTCAACAGCAGGCAAAGTCCGGTGAGGGACGTTGTGAACGGCGCTATAACGAGTAGTTTTTGCTACTTGGGATACGAAAAATCAGCGGCGGAAGGCGAACAGCGAGGGAGTGGCTTTATATCGAGAAAAATATATTGATGTCGATTGGGACAAAACGAAAAAGCGGCGTAAGGCGAGGGTGGCGTTATAACGAGAGTAGACTGTAATCGTTATTTCTCCTTAAAATAAATTTCGATTTTTTGTTCAAAAGAAACACATGCGGGGTATTTTCAAATGTCGTTCTACAATCATAGGCCGCATTATATTTTATAAACATGATGATGATAAAAAAATGAATATGTCTGCCAGAAAAATGCTTCTATGAATTAAAATAGAATAATAAAAAATTAACATATAAACTTCAAATATCTCCCTCCCCCCCTTGATATTTCATTATCTAGGGGGGAGGAGGATGTTTGAAGCTTATATGTCAATTTTGTAATAATTCTTTTTTTAATTCATAAGTGTTTAGACGGCTAAGTGGCTAGACCAAATCTATGGCTAAATTTCCATCAATATAGATAGATGGCGTCTAACTTTGACGTCTATTTTGACGGAAGAGGCGACCTTTGTCATTTTATATCAATATATATATATAAACACGGTCGTCATCACTTATAATCATAAGTATAATTAAATATGTTAAACTTTTTCGGTTCCAAAATCACATTATTAGGTACCACTCAACAAGAGCACCCTTGTATTATGTATTCGCCGTTATGTAGAATGTATTTGTATTATGTTTAAAGTAATTGTATTATGAATTATTATATATTCGCCGTAATAATAATATTCGCCAAGTAATAAGAAAAACAACGTTTCAAGAAAACAAGAACTTTTGGGACAACCTTATATTAAGAGTGATTAGGTATAATTTGTGGATTATAAATTATAATCACAAATGATTAAATCCAAATAAATAACACATATCACTACACAATTACACACAATTTAATAATATTTGGTCTTATTACCTTGTACGAGTATATCTAGCAAAAGAATTACAATAACTATTATAAGAAATAAAGTGAAGAATAACCAGGTTGAAGAACCAGAAATAATAAGACATGAGTAGCCCACATTGAACCAATATCAAAAAGGCAGTATTATGTAAGCAAACATCCAAATTCGACAATAAAATTATAAATTTGAGAGAAAATATTTATGATTCTTTCTTTATCTCAATACAATCTTTTAAAATTGTATTCCTATAAATGTATACATGTATTTTATATAAAAATACATGTATTTTATATAAAAATACATATATTGGATCAAAATATCATTTATTTACCAATATTTCAGTTGGCTGAACGCCAACGCTTTTCAAGGTATTAGAACATATTAGTATCAACAACAAACCGAGCGCTATATTTTTTCTCCCCGTTGAATATAGGTAAACAATATTTTTTAAACTTAATTCTATTGACGTTATGTAGCGCTGAGTTTGTTGTTGACATTAATATGTGGTAATACCTTGAAAAAGGTTGGCGTTCAGACAACTGATATACAGGGTGATCCAAAAGTCCCGCACAACTTTAAAAATTAATAACTCCGCAAATATTTGCGCTAGAGCAATGCGGTAAACACCATTCGAAATTGATTTTAGTTACAACCTTACTTGCTAGATGGCGCTCTACCAGAATCAGCGATTCAGCGGCCAAATGGTTTGATAAATTGAAAAATATAACTGAACGACACGTATTTTTCCTTAATACCAGGAAAGAACCCTAATAATATAAAATGATAAATTAATAAAACACCATTTCGTCAAAAGTTAGAAGAAATGGTTAACGATTTTCAAATACAATCTGAGATATGTAAAATAGGTATATGCAAATTAAAACATGTAGCAAAAAAAAAAAAGAAAAAACTGATATTTTAGATGAGATTTGCTGGAATCCTCTCAGCTATTTAAATTTCGAAAATAATAATTTTCTATTTTTTTTTTTAAATTCAACTCTCTCTCAGTATCGATTATATTTATTTTAATTCATTTGAAAAATATTTATATATCTCTGATGATTTATTTTACTCTGGAATGCCGTTGTTGTTTTTGTCGTGTCCAATAAAGAGCCTCAGATGTCTCCATGCATCTCTTAAACAGCAGCAGAAGCAATGTCCACTATTTTGGGTGTGTACCCACACCAGGACGGTTGTTGCATGTTCTATAGGTTCTTGTGCCATCTGGATGCATTGTCATTCCTTTATAATGTTTTGTTCTAAATATTGTTATAGTTTTGTCATTTTTCTCTCGGAGTTTATTTCACATTTTGATCTTTTCTTATTTTTTGTTTAATTATCTTGTATTTTGAAAAAGCATTAGCGTCAAATAATGACATTTGTTCTTTCCGTTGCCTCAACTTTCTGGCTTCCTTTGCAAATTCAACTGCCATTTCATTACCCCCTATCCAAACACTGGCAGGAATCCATTGTAGAATGCAGTTATTCTCCAATTATATCAGTTGAGTAAGCAACAAGTGTATTTTCTGTGTGATTTTAGTATTGCCCTTCTGAATTGCTTCTAGATCGGATATGAAGTCGCTGTATATTATAATTCCTTCTGCTTGATGCAGGGATGGTTGGTTAAGGCATACATCAAGAGCTTTCCAGATAGCTGTCAGTTCACAAGTGAAGTTTGACGAAATCTTTCTTGCTCCTTTTTTATTTTTATGTATGTTCCATCTTGCAGTATTATGTTTATTGCAGCCCCTCCATTACTTATGGTAAGGTCTGATGATCCATCTGTATATGCTGCTAAATAATTTAACTGATCGCATAAACCAATTGTGTCAAGTCCTTTCTTTTTAACTATGTTTTTGTTCTCTTTCTGAAGGAAACCTATAAGTTTGTGATTATTGGGTTTATGGTCATTTTGAGTTTCATTGCCCACTTCTCCAGTCCTCTCATTGATGTGTTCAGTATTTTTCTGATATTTCTATACTGCTACTTGTGTGCCATATGGCTATATAATCTGTATAACAGGCAACTTTTGTGTCTTCAGTGAGGTAAGGATGGATGTTGTTAAGGTTGTGTCGTAATTAGATATACAACAACTCAAACCTACTATGACTCTTTTTTAGCTCTTATTCTTTCGTTTGGCCAACAACAAATGTCCAATTTATATTCACACATATTCTTACATAATGAGACTTTAAAGAATGCAAATAATCTTCATCTATTTACATACACAACACATCTCCCCCCTTAATAATACTCCAGTCGGTCTGGGAGTTTCCTGGCTCTCTGAGGTCTACGACTGCGGACGGGCACTTGCACAGCGGCAGGCTCCGGTTTAGGAGTGCAAGAGGGCACGTGCACAGCAGCAGGCCCCTGTCTAGGAGTGCAAGAGGGTACGTGCACAGAAGCAGTCTCCTCCTTGTTTCCTGATGTAACCTCTGGAACCTCCTCTTCACTTTCTTTCTGACTTCCACCTACAGGCTTCTCTCCTGATGTTCGAGGAAGTATCAAATTTCTTGTCTCCACTTGTTTCTTTCTCACAGGTCGCAATTGATTGATATGCCTCTTATACACGAGGCCCTCGCAACTTATAAGGTAGTGACGGTAGCTCAATAATTTCAAAATGGTACCTTTTTACCGTTTAGGTCCAGTTGCATAGTTGCGGAAATAAAACCTCGCAACCTGTAGTAACTGCTTCTGCCTTCATACGGCCTCATGAAATACCTCTCGCGGATTTCCCATCTTGGTATTAAATTCGAGAATTTTGATCTTAAACTTATCTTCATTAGCAGTTCCGCGGGCGAATTCCTTTATTACAGTTTGGGGGAATGCTCTATGAGCAAATAAGAATCTTTGTATATTCATCTCTAAATCATCCTTCCCATTATTCTTTCTCAAAAGGTTTTTAAACTCTCTTACATATCTCTCAGCTAAACCATTTGTACTAGGATTATACGGACTGGTCTTAGTGTGCCGTATACTATTCATTTTGGTAAATTTCTCGAATTCATCGGAGACAAACTGACTTCCGTTATCTGTAACCAAAAATTCGGGCAATCCAAATCTGGCAAAGATTTCTCTAAGATGATTTATAATCGTTTTGCTGGTAATATCTTTGATACAAATTTCTATCCGCTTTGAGTATGCGTCCACGAGAACCAAAAACATTCTTCCCATAAACGGACCCGCTAGATCAAGATGAAGTCGATGCCACGGTGTTTCGGGCCAAGTCCATTCCGAGATGGTAGCCGGGGGAATGCTTGCCGAATCTTGGCATACTCTACATTCTCTAGTTAACTCCTCGATGTTACTGTCTATACCTGGCCACCTGATAATACCGTCTGACAATCATCTTCATTTTAACAATCCCCATGTGCATTTCATGCAAGTCATTTAATTTTAAAGATCTCAATTTTGGGGGAATTACCACTCTTTCACGCCAGTGAAGACAACCAAACTCCAAACTTAATTCCTCATTGATCTTATAATGAGGAGCTAGTGGATTTTCCTTCGATACCCTTGTGAATTTCCACAGTTGCCTTCTCTAACATTCCTTAATACTATAGACAGTATTTTATCTCGGGACGTCTCATATGCCACCTCCATAAAAGATAACGGTACCTCATTCAACTTCCTAAGAAAAAGTACCTGGTCTTCATCAAGAGACTCCCTGACACTCAATTCTAAAGGAAGACGTGACAATGCGTCAACATTGGAATTATCACTAGTTTTTGGAAATTCCACAGTATAATTAAATGCAGCTAATTTTCAGGACCATCTTTTAATTCTGGATGATGCACATATGGGAATTGGTTTCTGAGGTGAAAATATATGAATTAAGGGTCGATTGTCTGTGACCAATACAAATTTTCGTCCCAGTAAGTATTGTCTGAATTTCTCAACGCCATAAGTTATGCTCAACGCTTTCTTTTCTAATTGAGAGAAACGTTTTTCCGCTTCAGTTAATGTTCTAGAAGCAAAAGCTATAGGGCATTCTTCCTTTCTATCATTTCTATGACTCAGAATTATGCCTAGTCCATAATAGTCCATAGTCCATTAATAATGATTTACATTTTTAAAATAACATTCGATATTCTTTCGTCCAATTCCATCAGCAATTTTTATTCAAAAGTTGATAGAATAGCGCTAAAATGTTTGCTATATTCTTTATGAATCTATAATAATAAATTAAGAGTCCTATGAAAAATCTTAATTGCGAAACATTCTTTAGGTTCAGGCGCCTCTATCACTGCTTTAATTTTATTTTCTAAGTGATGCAGTCCATATTTATCCATTTTAAACCATGAATATTCCACCGATTTCTTTTTAAATTTACATTTATATCTGTTTAACTTTAAACCTTTTTCTAGAAATAATCTAAACACTATATCCAACTTTTGTTCATGATCTTCAAAGTATTTTCCTGCAACCAAAATATCATCTATGTAGCAGGCCACACCTGACAAATCAGCAAATAGACCTTCCATAATCCTCTGAAATTTATTTGGTGCTACCGCTACGCCATATGGTAGTCTTTTATAAGAAAACAACCTCAACATATCAACAACAGCTTTGGCTTTTTCCGCTAACATTACTTGTAAGTAAACCTGTAATAAGTCTAGAGTCGAATATACGGTGCTTGTAGATAATTTTGAAAATATCTCATCGATCGATGGAATGGGATACCTATCTAATTCTATTGCTTTATTAGCTGTACAACTAAAATCACCACATATCCTTACACTACCATCCTTTTTTAATACTGGTACTATTGGAGCGGTCCAATATGCATGAACTATAGGTTATCAAATTTCAGATTTCACTAAACGAACAATTTCATTCTCTACTTTGTTTTTTAGAGAGAAAGGTAAACTTCTGGCCTTATAAAACACAGGAGTCACATCCTTTTTTAAATTTATTCTAACATCCTTTAGACAGCCCAAATATTTGTTAAACAAATCTGCATATCTATCAATCAAACTATTTCTATTAGATTCATTATTTAAATTTTTAATGCTAAACAATCTAGAATAATTATGTTTTAACTGTTTAAGCCATTCTCTTTCTAACAAAATCACCTGGATTTTTCATTTACAACTATTAATCGTGAAAATTGGTTTGGCTTCTTTTACAAAAACATTTATTTGCCCTATAATCTCTATTGATTTACCACAAAAAGGATTTTAATCTTAAATTTTTTGGAAATAAATTTTTACCTTGCCAATAAATCTTATAGATATCTTTAGGTATTAACGTAACTGGACTTCCTGTATCTATTTTAAAGCACAAAGAATTATCATATACTGTTAAATTTATTGTGGCATCAGTTTCGCCTTGTACAGAATATATAGAGTCCTATATTATAATCAATAAAATAAAAGAAGACGAGTTTCTTAAACAATTTTAAATAAACGCAAGCTTTCGGGTGAAAACCCTTCGACAGGCAGTATAAAGCAAACGCGACGATACAAACATGGTACACTTGGCAGATATGAATATATACATCTATGATATTTACATAACTATGGTAAAGAGAATTGCAAATAAGAAATTTACATCATTATGACATAATGCATATAGAGAATCTATTCTTCAAAAAGAGATGCTAATTTTATAATTGGAAACGGGAATATCGTTGAAATATAGTACATGACTGACACGGGCAACTATAGGGAGAACTACATGAAGGCCAGGAGAGCATGATAGGCTTCAGGGAGGTCGATTTTTCTGTTGATGCTGCCTTGATTATGGGATTCTATGGATTCTAGTATGAGTCTTTGATGTTGGTTACGAATGCGTCTGTAATGTATTGTAGGGTGTTTGATGTTAGAAGTATGGCCTGTGTCCTGTATGTGTTGATATATGAGAGATTTGGAGTCATGGTTAGATATGTTACGGGAGTGCTCAGACATCCTGATGGCAACAGTTCTACCCGTCTCGCCTACGTAAGTAGCGGAGCATTGCTCACATGAGACGGAATAAACCGCGCCATCAGAACGTAGGGGATCTATGGGAACAAGGGGCTTAGTGTGAGGATGCCGGAGGGATGTGAGGAGGTTGGGGGAGTTTTTATAATAGGTACGGATGCCGTATGATTGAGGTGTCTAGCTATATCTACTGCAGGGGGGGAGTAGGGAAGGAAACATATAGATCTATAAGTTGTGGATGAAACGGGGGCGCCCGGTGTGTATGTATGTCTATTAATAAAAGCAAGGGGGGAAAAAAGCTTTGGAGAGGTGAGATATGATATTGTTTCTTTCTATAGTTTTAAAAATATCTAGGGAACAGTGGGTATGGATTCTTTTAGTAAGGGTCTTAACTATATTAACTTTATGGGAGGTGGGGCAGTGTGAATTAAAGTGAGTGTAACTAGGGGGGCATTGCTTTTTATAGTAAACTGTGGTATGGTATGATGAAGGGGTACGGATAATAAGGATATCTAAGAAAGGAATAACATTATTGGATTCTATCTCTAGAGTAAAGGAAATATTATGATTGTAGCTATTAAGATTTGACAATATGGAGCTCTCCTGGCCTTTCTTGCAAATGCAAAACACATCATCTATATATCTACGCCATAATTGAATATCAGAAGGGAGAGTGCGGGTGATCCAGTGGTCTATTTGTAATAAAACAATTTCGGCTACTATGGAGGATAGAGGGCTGCCCATCGGGGAGCCCTTAATCTGTCTGTAGTGATTCTGTGAGAATGTGAAAGTATTCATGTTTAAACATATATCAGTGAGTTGTACTATAGATGAGGTTTGGAAATCAATGTTCTGTGAGTTGAGAAATTGTGATAAACTGCTAGTGATAAGTTCATGTGGCAGGCTAAGGTAAAGGGAGGTGACATCAAATGAGCACATAATGGTAGAAGGGTCGGGGGTCTTAGCGGTTAATTCACTGATAAAACGGGGGGTACTATTTATGGAGTAAGTGTTGTTATAGCTGCTTAATATTGGGGATAGGTAACTGGATAGATACTTGGCTAGAGGAAATGCAGGAGATAAATGGTAAGCTATGATAGGGCGAAGAGGTATCTCTGGTTTGTGAATCTTAGGGAGGCCGTATATGTAAGCTGAGCTGTGTAGGTTAGAAGTAAAGAGGTTGTAATCATTTGAAGTAATATGCTTGTTCTTTTTTAAGCAGAGCAGCGAAGTTTTATATGCCTTAGTGATGGAGAGACTGACCTGGTTTGATATGAGGGAGAAGGTAGAACTATCACTGAGGAGGTCATGCATTTTTGAAAGGTAACTATTTTGATTCAAGATAACAGTATTAAATCCCTTATCAGAACGTGTGATTAATATGGATTTGTTGTGTTTTAGTCTCTGAAGTGTGGTGAGATCTGCACGGTTATTGGGGGGAGGGCAATAGGGTTTAGATAAAGATTTAGTCACCATATTCCTGGTGGAGAATTTATCTTGGAGGCTGAAAGATTTGACAGATGATTCAATGGCACTGATGGTTTCTGGGAGGTTGGGCTTGGTGGGAATACGGAATTTAAGGCCCCTCTCCAATAGGGTGACATCCGATGGTGACAGTATATGGCTCGATAGGTTGACGAAATGCAGCCTAATTCTTTGAATGTTAGTATCATAGGGTTGATCTTTCATTAGTCTAGGAAGAAAATGTCGTTTCCCAGCTTCAAAGTTTCAGAATCTGGTAGCGAGGTAAAAATCAGCACTTTAATCTCCTTCTTCAGATGTCAAAAGAAAGCCTCAAATTTTTGTACAAAAAGATCGAAGTGTCCTCCACTGGGCTATAGCATCTAAAAGGTACTAATAACTTTGAACTTGTCATGCTGATCTTTTCTACTCCTTTGTTTTCTTGATCCAGATAGTTTAAAAGATGTAGTTGTTATACTTGCGTAGACGCCGTTTTCCTCAGATTTTTACTGGCTCTGTAGATCCTGCATCCTCGTCGCCACTTTTGTTGTGTCGTAATTAGACGTACAAGAGCTCAAACTTGACCATGGCCAACAACAAATGTCCAATTTATATATATACATATATTTTACATAATGAGGCTTTAAATAATACAAATAATATTCATCTATTTACATAAACAACAGTTAACATATAGCGAGAAGAGTAGAGGACTGAGCACAGATCCCTGAGGTACACCAGCCCATGTTCTTCGGTCCTTGTAAAATGTTCCATTGACCCGAACCTTTATCCTTCTTCCCCTTAAGAAGTCTGCACATCCAGATTAAGGTTTTTCCTCTTACTCCGATGTTGTGCAGCCTTTCAAATAATTTCTCCCTCTACACTCGATCAAAAGCTGAGGTCATATCCAGGAATACGGCCGTTGTCTTCTTTGGCGGTTTTTCCTGGAAATAATCTATTATTGATTGACAGAAGTAGAACATGGTAAACTTTTTGCGGATTTCGACAAATTAGAAAGAAGGAATCATATATCGCCGCAACTCTTTTTTTATTATTATTATTTGTACACTATAATTAGCTGAAGAAGGGCTTGCCCGAAAGCTTTTAATCGCGTTAATAATAAAAAAGAGTTTCGGCGATATATGATTCCTTCTTTCTAAGAAGTAGAACAGTTGATCAGTTGTACAGTGTCTGGATCTTTAGGCAGTTTGGTAGAAGTTTATTTTATTATTGTTAGTGAGCAAGACTATGAGCCTAGAGTGGATAATTCGTTCTGTTATTTTACAAAGTATGCTGGTAAGAGCAATTGGCCGATAGTTCTTGCATTCCTTGGCATCTTTGTTTGGTTTCAGTATTGGCACTATAATTGATATCTTCCAATTCTTTGGTAGTTTACCAGTTTGCCATTAAATGTTCAGTATTCGTAGGAGTTGATTTTTAGCTTCGACTCCAAAGTGTTTAATCATTTGGATTTAACTTTTCTATTGATGAGCTTAGCTCATTCAGTGTGAAGTCTCTAGAGAAAATATCTTGTTGATGGTAATTTTTTGCTTGTTTAACTAACTTGTTTACATTATTTTTTAGAGTCCTGCCTTCATTCATATAGCTGAGTCTGGAAGTGCTTGAAAGATATTCAGCAATTATTTCAGCCATCCGTTTGTTCGTTCTCGCTATTCATATCGGTTAGAGTATTGAAGGATTAGTGTTGGTTTTGATTGTTTTATAACACGAATTATATTACAGTGATGGCTTTCCTTTTTTGGATCCATTTTTTTCGCAGAATTCTGACCATTCTCTCTCTCTCTCTCTCTTGTTTGAATATCCAAATATCTTGTTCTGATTTGTGACTAATTTCAATGAGTTACTTTATGATTTCTTCTGTTTTATTTGTTTTAAGAAGTTCATTGATATTGTCTCTCTCTGCAATCATTGCCTCGATATTGTGGTCCTTCCAGTAAGGTATTCACAGGTGTTTACGTCTACCTCTAGGTTTCGATACTTTTGCTGCTTTGGATATGTTCGAAGAGAATTTTTCCAATTTTCTGTCAATCGTTCTGTAATTTAATTCTTCGTTACACAGTTCTTCAAGCTTTTCTGTGAATTTTTTTCCAGTGTTCTTTTATTCTGTTGGACGTTCTCAATTTTGATTTTAGGGTTGTTAAAATTGGTCTGTGGTCACTGATTGCACTTTTCAGAATTTTCCATTGTGTTGTGGGTGCGATGTTGTAATTTATCGCTGTGATGTCTATTGCTGATTCTGTGCCTGTGGACTTCTATCCAAGTCCATTTCGTTATTTATCGGTGTAAGGTCGAGGTCGGTTAGCATGTCTTCAACCTGCTGACCTTTGTTATCCTGGACAGGTGATCTCCAAGTTGGTCTTTAGGCGTTAAAATCACCAAGTATGATTGCGATATCCGAAGACGCTTCACTTAATGTCTCTATCAGGCCTGTATTATTGCTAGTATTATCGTGGTGATAAATATTTATGATTGTTATTGTTTTTTTTTCTGGGAGGTAGATTTCTATTGCCTGAGCTTCTGTTGTGCTTTCTGTAGTCTTACTCTGATTACACAGGTCTACAAAAAAAACTTTTTTTTTTTTGCACAAGAGAACCTGATGGTGTTTCTAGTGTAACTTTTCATACTAATCTCAAAAATCCAATCAAAATTTCACATCACCCATGGTTTTTGCCTGATGGTCTCTTTTTAGTATTGGGATAAATACAGTAATAAATGCAAGCAATGTTACGTAAGCATTTTTTAAGTTACATCATTAACTAAGCTAGCGCTTTATTTTTGACAAGAAGAGTTGGTATGTGGAGCCGAAAGCTTTATTTTATTTGTTATTAATTAAATTTTGCTCTTTGAGAATCATTAATATTAATTTAAATAACAAATTATTGAAATTTTAATTGAATATATATAATTTATTATTATATAATATTATAATCTGTTTTGCTTTCAACTCAAAAATAACGACTAGCTCTGTAATGCTATTTGCTCATTAACAGTTTTAATATATATATTTAAATTGAACCTAACGATTTGTTTAATAGATTTGCAGCAGAAGTGACAGGTAAATTTGAAGTGATTAGTTTATTCTTCTCTATCGATTTGCTTTTATAAAGTGTGCACTAGACTGTGTCAATATGCCGAGGCGTTGCATTAATATTCCTGATATTTTCTGATATATTTGTGGGGAATTGACCTTCAAAGTTCAAAGACGAAACTTTACACCGCTCATCAAAAAGTTCTATGAACTTTATTTTGGCTTTAAAGTCGGTGACCAAGATAAGACTTGGGCTCCTCACCATTGTTGTGTAATTTGTGTTCGACATCTTACAGGGTGGATTAAAGGTGAACGTCATATGCCTTTTGCGGTTCCAATGATATAGAGGGAACCTAAAGACCATTCTTCAGACTGTTATTTTTGTTTGACAAAGACTACAGGTATTACATCCAAATCAAGATATACAGTTGAATATCCAGATTTGCCTTCTGCTATGAGACCGGTTCCTCATAGTGATATTCTACCTGTTCCACAGCCTCCTGAAAATGTAATATTTAGTGACGATGATTCAGATAGACGAGAGCAACAGTGGGATGACACAAATTTTGAAGCAGGTGCTTTATCTGAACCTCATTTATTAACCCAAGGAGATTCGAACGACCTCGTACGTGATTTAGATTTATCAAAAAAACAGAGTGAACTTTTAGGCTCTAGGTTAAAAGGCTGATATCTGCTGCATAAAGGCACAAAAGTATGCTTTTTTCGCAAGCGTCAAGATGAATTTCAAGACTTCTTTTCACAAGAGAATGATTTAGTATATTGCAATGATGTTGTTAGTCTAATGGAAGCGCTTGGTCATGACCATGATACAGAAGAGTGGCGTTTATTTATTGATTCTTCAAAAATTAGTATGAAAGCTGTTCTCCTTCACAATGGAAATAAGTTCCCATCAGTGCCAATAGCACATGCATCCAACATGAAAGAGACTTACGAAAACATGAAACTGCTTTTGAAAAAGATAGAATATGAAGGATTCGGTTGGAAAATATGCAGCGATTTGAAAGTCGTTGCTCTCTTGTGTGGATTACAGCTTGGATATACAAAATTTTATTGTTTTCTGTGTGAGTGGGATAGCAGAGATAGGGAAAGGCATTAAATTAAAAAAATCTGGCCAAACCGTAAAATCTTTACTCCAGGATATAAAAATATTGCAAATCTACTCCTGGTCGATTCAGAAAATATTTACTTACCACCATTACATATTAAACTGGGATTAATGAAGAACTTTGTCAAGGCAATGGATCGAAATGCCAGTGAATTTGCCTACCTAAAACAAAAATTTTCTAGTATAAGTGAAGCGAAGATTAAAGAAGGCATTTTCGTTGGACCTCAGATTCGAGAATTGCAGCAGGATGGAAATTTTCAAAATAGTTTGAATGAAGTTGAAGCAGCAGCATGGAATTCCTTTAGAAACGTTTGCAAAAACTTCTTAGGAAGTGTCAAGGTTGAAAATTACCGAGACATAGTTAATGATCTGTTGCTTTCCTACAAGGTACTGGGATGTAACCTGTCCCTCAAGATCCATTTCCTGCATTCACATCTAGATTTCTTTCCAGACAATCTTGGCGCAGTTAGCGATGAGCATGGTGAGAGATTTCATCAAGATATATCAAGCATGGAGAAGCGGTACCAAGGAAAATGGAGTCCCGCTATGCTTGCCGAATACTGCTGGTAACTCAAGAGGGATCTACCACAAGCAAAGTATAGAAGAAAATCCACTGTCACTGCTTTTCAATAAATAAATATGTTTCGTTCATATATGCCTATATATTAACAATATTTCCAAATTTCAAGTAGGTGTATATCAGAAATATTGCGTAATAGAAAAAAAATAATGGTATATTTGGATTCAGGACATGTAGATAAGATGCTATTTCTCTGTGGACAAAGAAACATATTTTTTGATAAACCAGTGTAATGTAATAAGGGTTATGCAAAACTGCTTACGTAACATTGTTTGCATTTTTACTGTATTTATCCTAATACTAAAAAATGACCGTCACGCAAAACCCATAGGTGATGGGAAATTCCTTATTAGATTTTTGAGTTCAGCATGAAAAGTTACACTAGAAACATAATCAGGTTATATTGTGCAAAAATCTTGTTGACCAGTGTTATAGGCGATTTCCTTAAATTTGATTTCTAGAGTTTTAATCAAAACAGCAAGTCCTCCTCCAAATTTTCCCGGTCTGTCCTTTCGCAGTGTTGTATAACCTTTGATATTGAATCTCAGATTCGGATTCAATTTTGCCTCCTGAAGACAAGCAATATGCACATTGTTGTCACAGAGAAGACAAGTCAGCTCTTTATTTTCCTCTGGGTACCATTTATATTGGGTTGTAGTAGATTGAATTGTGTCCTCGTAGTAGATTTCTCATCATGAGCTTTAGCTGCAGCTCCTGAAGCGGCGGTTACCCCGGACGCGGTAGCATTACTGGAGATATCAGTTTTGCCCTTAATTTTAAAATGGGTGCCGTTGCAACGTTAGTCACCTTGGAAACGAACCAGAATTCGGTCAAATATTCCAAGGGTCCAGGGGGGACCGCAAGGAGGTGTGGTTGAACTTCTCCCCTTCCCCCCCTGGAATGCCGTCACTACAGGATAAAGCACTCTTGGTGAATTTTTTAAATTGTGATTCAGAATCTGTCACTGAAGCTTTACGAGCGTTTCGTTCCTTTAAATATATTCGAAGCTGTAAAGGACCAATGAGTTACTACTCTCTAAGGCGACTGATTAAAAGTTTTGAGGAAACTGGATCTCTGGAAGCAAATCCTCGGAGTGGAAGACCATCGACATGCAAGTCAGTGGCTGTTACGGTTTTGCAGAATGCTGTAGCTATTGAAACGTTATCCACGTATGAAGAAGTAAGTGCTAGACAAGTTTCTCGACAAACGGGGATTTCGTATGGAACAGTTTGGAGAAAACACACATTTAGAATTTTTCTATAAAAATACCCTAACAAATTCAAAGTTTTCACGAGTTGGAAGTCAGCGATTTTGAGAAGCGTCAAGAATTCGCTGCATGGGTTTTCCGGCAAATTGATATTGATGAAAACTGACTGTCAAATGTTCTAAGAACAGATAATGCTCACTTTTATCTAAAGGGAGAATTTAACATTCAAAACTGCCTCATTTGGGCAACATAAACCCTAGGAATTTTACAGAAATACCACTTCATCAGCCCAGAGTTACAGTTTTGTGTGGGTTCACTTCTTCTTTTATTATTGGGCCATTTTTCTTTGAAAAAATCAATGGAATAACTTTTAAAACCGTTTTTGTAACTGGTGAACGTTATTATTATTATTATTATTATTATTAAAATAAAAACATAAGCCTCCAGGGAAAAGTTTCTTTTAAAAATATTTTTTATTTAAAAAATCTCGAGCTTTCGGGCAAGTAAGCCCTTCTACGGGAGAAACTATTTTACATCCTTAATACGCCACAATAAAATAATATTTAAACTCAAATAAAGTCCTTTATTTGTTTATATTTGGTTTGAGGCATAATCAACGCGGGCTTCCATTGCGCGCGCTTCACTTGGAGGTTATGGGGTGGGCTCAGGAAATATAATGCTATAAACTTCCGGGATATCTATTCTTCTGTTAATACTATTGTGCTTTCTGGATATGATGGATTCTATGATAAGTCTCTGTAGTCTATTGGGGATGTTGGAGTAATGGGTCTTTGGTTCTGATAGGGAGAAGGAATGACCTGTTTCTCTTATATGTTGGTATACTAAAGATCTACTGTCTTGATTATCGATATTTCGTTTATGTTCTGATATTCTTATATTTAAATGTCTGCCAGTTTCGCCAACATATTTGGTTTTGCATAGTATACCAACATATAAGAGAAACAGGTCATTCCTTCTCCCTATCAGAACCAAAGACCCATTACTCCAACATCCCCAATAGACTACAGAGACTTATCATAGAATCCATCATATCCAGAAAGCACAATAGTATTAACAGAAGAATAGATATCCCGGAAGTTTATAGCATTATATTTCCTGAGCCCACCCCATAATTTCCAAGTGAAGCGCGCGCAATAGAAGCCCGCGTTGATTATGCCTCAAACCAAATGTAAACAACTAAAGGACTTTATTTGAGTTTAAATATTATTTTATTGTGGCGTATTAAGGATGTAAAATAGTTTCTCCCGTAGAAGGGCTTACTTGCCCGAAAGCTCGAGATTTTTTAAATAAAAAATATTTTTAAAATAAACTTTTCCCTGGAGGCTTATGTTTTTATTTTAATTATAATTCAAGGGATTATTTGATCGAATGGTGAACGTTATGTTCAACTTTTGAGAGAAAAGGTTATTCCCGTATTGCAGGACAGACAAGCACTAAGCAAAATAACATTCATGCAAGATGGTGGACCTCCTCATATCTCCCGCGGTGCCAAACAATTGCTGAAGGATACGTTCAGTGAAAATCGTGGGATAAGTTTCCACTTTATATACCAGTGGCCTCCAATATCACCAGACTTGACGCCTTACAATTTCGGTTATGGGGGTACATTAAGTCGCGTTTTTATCGATGCCGGCCTACCACATTGTCCATGTTGAAGGCTTCTATTAGATGGCACGTTTTATAAATTTCAACTATTTAATTGTGACCATTCTGTCATCTATCGTCTGCAGGCGGTGTTTGAGAATGAAGGGCGCCACATTGAGCAAGGATTGTGACCTAATACAAGAGAGAAGGCAGTTACCTCATGTGTTATATTTTGCAGCTCTTTGTTTTGGGTTATGGGAATAATAAATGCTGTCCTCACATCTTCTCTTTTTTTTCTGTGAACAGTAATTTTTTTGTTTGTCATTTGCCCACATCTTATATTATGTCGTGCAGGCCAAAGTGTTATAACTTCTCGAATAAAACTGGTACACACAATTTTACCCCTTATGTTTAGTTAATCACTTTTCGCTCATTAGAAGAAATAGCATAAGGAATATTCTCCGTACCCATCCAACCTTAGAAATTATGCGCATAAAATAATACAAAATGATTTTACTACCACGTTTTTCAACGCAAAAGGTCGATTTAAAAATGATTTTTTAGGGGATACATTTTCAAAATTATGTACAGTATAATAAACAATGATAACATTTGACAAACCCATAGGATATTTGGAATAAAGTACAACAAATAGATTTTGTCACCCCCCTCTATATTTCATTTTTGGATCATGACAAATATCCAGTTAAATAGTCAAGTGTCGCCAATCAGTCAAGAAACTACACATTCCTTATAGCAAGAAATCCTATTAATAGTGCCATCATAATTTTTGGTACTATATTAACATTTCAAAAATCGTGTATTGATATCAGCAGTGTTTTTAAACATTCAATCTATTTCACAAAACTCCATCTAAAATATAAATATTTTTTGCTACATGTTTTAATTTGCATATACCTATTTTACATATCTCAGCTTGTATTTAAAAATCGTCAACCAATTCCTATAACTTTTGGCGAAATGGTGTTTTATTTATTTATCATTTGATATTATTAGGGTTCTTTCGTGGTATACAAAAAGGAAAAATACGTGTCGTTCAGTTATATTTTTCAATTTATCAAACAATTTGGCCGCTCAATCTCTGATTCTGGTAGAGCGCCATCTAGCGAATAAAGTTGTAACTAAAATAAATTTCGAAATTTTCATTATTTGCCATAAAAATCCCATTGCATCCTGAACACAATGGTGTTTACTGCATTGCTCTAGCGCAAATATTCGCGGAGTTATTATTTTTTAAAGTTGTGCGGGACTTTTGGATCACCCTGTATTAGTAAATAAATTATATTTTGATCCAATATGTCTTTTTAATCAGATATCTATTTATGGATCGCTCTATTATCAAACACAATATATATATGTATATATGGTATCCAAATATATAAAAATATGGAATATTTTCGAAATATATTCGGAAATTTTATATTAATATATGAAGATCATAGCGCTCCACTGATATTTTGAACGATTCCAGTTTCGCAAAGTCGAGCATTCTATATCAAATCTCAATATTTAATTCACATAGATTAAGAATATTGGTTGAAATCAAATTCCATAAATAAAAGCCGATAAAAAATCACTTTTGAAATTCTCGCAATTTGTTATTTTCATTTCCTTCGAGTTACTTTAAAGTTAATTTGAATGTTTTAAGTTGATTTTGTTTGATAACCTGTTGTAAATTCCTTGTGTATGAAATAAGTTACATTTTGAATCTATATTAATTTTATCTATCTATAATAATCGATTCAAGTTATACTTTCACAATAATCGAAATATCGGAGCGATAAGAAGCTATTTCGAAGCGAATCAAAGCGATATCTGAGCATCACAAAGCGAAGAATCATAGCGATGGGCATCTTTAAGTTTTTTAAGAAGAAGAAGTAAGTGATTCAAAATATTCTGATACAGTTGAACTACCTCCCTGTAAAAACAACTAATTGCAGAGCCAAAGTGTCCTTTAGAAAGAGGCTTCCTCTTTTTGGAGAGTTGCTAAATAGTAAAAATGGTAATTTTGAAAATAAAAACTATCCTTTGTGGAAACATGTCCGTTAGCAAGGTGTCCGCTAAAGGGAGGTTCTACTGTATATTTCTATTATGTAAAAGAAAATTCAATTCAAGAAACATAAAGAAGAATTATATTAATAAAAATAAACACATATGTTCTAAAATATCTTAAATATTGATTCCATCTTCTTATAAATATTTTCTTATACTATCAATCTATTTGGAGTCTATAAACATGTGGATATCAAATTTAACATTATAAAAATGTAATAATATAGCAAATGGTGATAATACTTAGGCACTTGAAACTTGTTCATTTGTTTTGAAATATCCCAAAAATTATATTTCCACTACAGAATATGTATTTCGTCAAAAATATAGTTGTCATATAAATGTTTTTAAAATATGAATTTTGATATTACACCAATTTTTCCAATTTTTTAAATTAAAATTCTATAACCACTAAAGATTTGAAAAGTAGAATATTTTGAGAAGAATTATGTTATTAATAATGATAAGAACAAAATGTTATCATGAATAAATGCAATCGACTCTATCTCTCTCATTATCTTATTATATAATCTTATTTATTCATATATAAATATAATATTATAATATATTTTCAACCATATATATATTCATATATATATAACCATATATGGACGTTCTAATAAGGTAGTTTCCAATATATCTCTTTTCGGCCGTGCGGCCACGCGACGCCCGAGCTTCGTTTTTTTATTTGCAATAGAAAGCGGTGAAAATAAAACTTATAATCCTTTCCAAATATTGAAAGATAGCCCTGCTATTGATTCAGAATATGATGTGATTTTAAATAGAAGATAAAACTGGTTGATCGAGGTGTATCAATGGGAATTAAATTGAGATATATAATTTTCACAATAAAAAAATATCGATGCAAGAAAATTCCAATTGGTCAGACCAGGTAACATTTTCAAAAAGGAATAAACTTCTGAGGGTTAGCAAAGGCCTAAAACTCCAAAAACAAAAGACTTGGAATATCCATTCCAGCGCGGGCGCGCGTGGACTTCCGTCCATTCTAAAATATTGTGAATTGGATACACCCCTCTTTTCTGTATGACAAGCTATCCAAGAGGTGAAGATCCCAGAGTGAAGTTGTGGAAAGATGGGTGGACTCCAGCTAAGGGAGAATGGCCCACGCGTGTAGTGGGGGGGTGACAAGCGCCAAAAACAGCAAGAATTCTTAAGAGATATGCACATAGACCTCAACACTATTGATAAGATAATAAAGATTATAGATTATATATACAAGAAAATAAGACATAATCCAATATTTTTTTTCAGGTTCATTGAAGTCTATCAAAAATGATGAAGCACAATTCGGATTATAGATTATAGACACAAGAAATTAAGACCTAATCCAATAACTTCTTAGGTTCATTGAAGTCTATCAAAAATGATGAAGCACAATTTGGATTATAGACACAAGAAATTAAGACCTAATCCAATAACTTCTTAGGTTCATTGAAAGTCTATCAAAAATGATGAAGCACAATTTGGATTATAGACACAAGAAAATAAGACCTAATGCAATAACTTCTTAGGTTCATTGAAGTCTATCAAAAATGATGAAGCACAATTTGAATTATAGATTATAGACATAAAATAAAATACTTTAACTCACTAGAATATGCTTAGCAATGAATATATTTTCTTTTTTATAATCACAATTTCTACCAGGTCCGAGGCTCTCCGATATGCAGCCCTTTATCAACCATAGTAGCAGAAATAATCATATCCTGAATTTATAGATGTGTGTGTGTGGATCACCTTTCAACATCAATCAGACATTTTTCTTTGGCGGAGATAAATTGATGACGTTTTATGTAACTGCCTGTATCACCATTAAAAATGTATTTTTAAAAAGCCTTTATACCTCTCACCCATAAATATCTTTCATATCATAAAAAGATAATAATGGCGTCCTAGATATATTAGTTAAAAACACCCTTCCTGATAACGCACAACAGTCTTTTATAAAGAAATACACACCCTCATATACCCATTACACTTCCTTTTACTCCCTCAGCCACAAGATAAACGTTGTCTGACCCCTTACTAAGCGTCTACACAAACTTTGTTCCTTACCACTTTTTAAATAATTGGAAGAGTCAAGCATTGTTCATCACCTCAGTTCATCTGGATATCTGATATCATTTTATAATAGATTTACCTCTAGTTTCTCTTACACCCCCAATGTCTACAACCCACAACCCCCCTGTCTCCAATTTCATATCACAAAAGATCCGTAAATTTAGTATAGACAGCCTCTTCTTCAATTCCCTTAACCCAGACCTCCAAAACTCAGTAATTCTATAACAAAATACACCACCACTCCAGACACCTTTTCCAACACCGGAGCTCGCACGAAAGAGTTCAATATCGAGATTCAATGTAGCATCTGTCACGAACTGGAAAAATCTGAGTTCAGATATGTCGAGTATTATAACTTTTGAAATATGATATGAATGGAACTTTGATGAGATGATGTAAATCCGAGATAGAAATAAATCAACTTTCAAAATATTTTAACCAACATTACAACTCCCCACTTCTGCCCCTTTCAAGACATAAGTTTAAAACAGAGTTGGCTTTTGGATTAGATGTTGTAGATATAATGTAGAGCGTCAAACATGATCTAATGAGATTCATATTGTGTTGCCAGGAAGTTTAATGGGGAGGGGCTACACGGTTACATAAATTACGGTTACGTACCTACACCTCCACGTACACCCCCCACCCCCGGCTCGCCACCACCACCTTTTAGAGCCATAGACCCAGTGTACCACGAGCCGGGGTTCGGATACACTAGGATATACAACCAGTATATATTGGGTGGGTCACTTCCAACACACCTCACACCAGCCATTCACTCTCCTACATTTGATAGCAACACCTCCACAGGCAGACTGGTGGTGGCAGAGTGTTGCCGTGTCACTCTCCACAGAGATGTGGATTGGGGCACGACAGGCTCTGTCCCCTCCCTTATCTAGGGCCCCACATACACAGTGTTAGGTTCAACGGCACACTTTACAGTACAACATGTTTACATAACACGCTACACTTACACCAACACACCTTCTTCCTTCTTCATGTGGCGGAGGCCCTTATTTATTGAGGTGAGTCTTTTTACCCTTTCTTTCTTACCATAAGTTTATTTATATTTTCATTAATAATAAAAATAGAAAATATATTTGTTAACCCAATAATTTTAAACGATTATCCTCAAATATCTATCACTTTTAGTATTACCTTTTATATAAATAGTTTTATTTATTTATTTTTCTAAGAAGAGACGTTAAATGACGTCAAGTTATAATTAATCTGGAAAACTTTCAAATTTATCAAAGTTTTTGATTTTATTATTTGGGAAAATATTCGTATAGAATTTCAATATACATATTTGGCAAGGATAAAATGCTCAGGAGATAAGTTTCTTCATTGAAAATGAAGAAACTTATCTCCTGAGTATTTTATCCTTGCCACGCATGTAATTGGGAAGATTTTACCGTTTAGAAATATACATATTGTTCGTTGAGTTGATAACTATTACATTCAAAATATCAAAAATATCATAGATAAAGGAGGTCATATAAATGAAGTAATAAAAAAATATCATTTTAAATTAACTTCAAAATGTTTTTATCAACTTTATTACTGCCTTTTCGAGTATTTTTACAATACAACATTAAATCATCAATCATTTTAAAAATACAGAAAATAATCGCTTGTTATTCTATCAATATATATCATAGCTAGTAAAGTGATCAATAACTAGAGCTGATCCAAACATTTTTACCTTAATAGAATGTGTGAATTCTTATATTTACTTCAATTAAAATAAATATATTTAATAAATATACTATATATGCATTATATAGAGATAAAATATATATTTATTCCAATAAATAATATATTATCTTCAATTATTATTTATTAAACATTAATATACTTCAATATTACATACATCTAAATATAATATATGAAAACCTGATCAATGTGAATGTATATTTATAGTTTCTTTGTAATTGTGTAGGGGCAAAAATCAAGCGTTGCTTTGGGCCGGCAACCATGGAGTATTCTCCAAACTTCATTGGCAAGGTATCAAAATTTAGGGCCATTTGATAGAGAATTTTCTTAATTATTGTATTGGTATATTATATATAATGACTCGAGATAACATAACATAATATTAAATATTTATTATATTATATAATGTTCTAAACACATAATATTTACAGACATCATTATTCATGAAATTATTCATTAAACATTAATATTTACTTCACTATCACATCTCTCTAAATAAAATATATGAAACCTCAATCATGGGAATGTATTTTTATAGTTTCTTTGTGATTGTGCAGGGGCTGAAAATTCAAGCGTTGCTTTGGGGCGGCAACCAATCACACTGGAGCGTTCTCCAAATTTCATTCGCAAGTTTTCAAAATTTCGGGGCATTTTGATCCAGGTAATTCTTAAATAGCCTCAATTTCCTATTTAATAATGAAGATTCGAGAAATATCACTTATTGAGCCTTTCGGATACGATTTAAGTAAAGAGAATTCAAATTATTATCATGCACCTCCAAATTTATGTCATAAAAAATACAAAAACCTGTTTTTTTTAATATTCAAGTATCCGCCTTTTCGACCCCTATTGAAAAAAATATACATTAAAAAGTTATTTCAGAAAACGTTGATTTTTATGAAAGGATTATTTTATTATAATCGACATATATCATTTCGAGATTCATGGTCTCCTTAAAAAAGCTTATTCAGATATTTTTATTTAAAAAAATGTATCAAATATATTGTGCAGGTGTTTACTGGTCTTTCTACATATATCTACTTCAAGAGGCTGTTTCCAACTTGAAAAGTAGGTGAGAATGTTCTTCTGGATATTAGGATTAGTTAGAGATTTATCCCAATACCGTTTGGTCTTCTCTGGATAGACACTCTAGAGCATTAAAACCTTGCCGGGTGATTTCTACGTCCTATTAGATAAACCACCTTGGAGTATAAAAATATTTATAATTCTGTGTTATGATGTGGGAGCAACAAAGTGAAGCGTTGCTTTGAGGCGGCAACTCTCAGTGATTGGGCATCTTCCTACCTTGTTAATCAATGTCGGTGGAGTTTGGAGCCTCTTCTTCGGCATGAATTCAAATGGACATCCTCTTATATCTGAGTGTTCTGTTGATAACAGGTAAGTTTCAAATATTATATAGTTTGTATTATGAATCGAGACATGCATTTTCAATAACTATTTAATATGAATGATCTAAATAGAGTATAAATATATTGACCATAAATCAATAAATTAGGTTTTTAAATATTTTTGTTTTTATAAATTTCTGTGTTATGTCTTAGGGGACACCAAAGCATCGTTGCTTCGGGGCGGCAACTTTTCTAACCTGAAGATTTTTCAGTGAGGATTAATGAATTGATAACAGGTAAGTTTTGAATTATTTTATTGCTCGTATAATGATTATTCGGGACATACCTTATATTGAACCATTCAATTTTAATGAGTTATAGATAACGCTTCATTTATTTTCGTGTTAATAAATCGTTACATTTATTCTGAAATTCTATACCTACATTAAAAAATAAAAATTTATTAATATTAAATATTTTTTTAAAATCTGATTTTAAAATTGCATGAAGTATCTATTATACTAAACTAAGACTTCTATATCAAGTTTCTTCAAATGCATTCATCGAGTTATTTTGTGAGGAATGAAATACGGTGGCTTTACTGATATTTATGAATTATTAGGACGTGTTCAACAATAAATGCTTCATCTATTTTATATAAAGATTATTTTAACTAACTTTAACAGTGAGTGATTGTCTTGAATGAAGTTTGACATTTATTCCATTATCAGTTTGGCCCATTTAGTCCCTTTGGGGTTTTGAACACATGTTAAAGCCCCAGGAATGGAGTTTCCTCTATCTAATTGAACAACTCCATACTTTTAGAGCATACATTTGAACACTTTAATTTAAAAGGCGTGAAAATATTTTTACTTTTCTATAAGATAGTCTAGAAAAAATAATTAGATATTAGTTATTTTAAAAATATATTTACAATTTTTAGAAATAGAATGCTTTGATGTTTTTAGAAGCATCAATTTTCCGCTCGTCGTTAGAGATTGGCGGCGTTACTGCTGGGCCTTCATACTGAAGTTGTCGTACAATGGAGTAGAGTCGTCGAAGATGGGGGCGTCCTCGGCGACAAAGCTTCATGGCCGCGACTTCAGGCCTTGAAGCTGCCTAAAGAACGTCGTTACCTTGAAGAAATCTACTGGCGTTTGTCTTCCATCGGAGGATTTTGTTGACGAAGTCTGTCACATCGATCAATCTAGATGTATTCTTCTATCGTCGAAATATGCTAGACTTTGTCCGTCATCGTGGTATCGTGCCAAACGCACTCCGTCTTCGAGGAAAGTTAATGTACACAGTCTCTCATCGGAGAAGTACGGTTCTCATGATCTTTTATCAAGAAGTCTTTATGGATGCAGTCATCATCGAGAAAACAGATGTACGAAGTCTGTCATTGGAGAAGCACCTGTTCGTGTTCTGTCATTGAGGAATCTTGATCAATATAGTCTTTTATCGAGAAAAATTAATGAACAGATTTTGGAGAAATAATGTTGATCTGACTCATTCTCTCATCGAGGAATATTGATGAAAAGGGGGTTTCTCATCGAGGAGTCTCACCACATCGAGGAATATTGCCTGATTGAAGTCTATCATTCAAAAATTTTGTGATGTATGTAAGTATGTTATCAGAAATCTTGCTGGACAATGTCTGTCATAGAATAATATTGGTGAACGCATTCGGTTTAGGAAGTCGAGTTCTTAACAATGTTTTCGCCCAGGAACTTGCAAGACGTAGCCGCTCATTGAAGAATATTTTCGAGAATAATCTCCCATCGATATTTAAAATTCAGGATATAGTCTTTAAATAAGAATCTTGCTAATGTTGTTTGTCAACGAGGATTCTTCCTGGATGTATTTTATCCTCAAGCATTATTGCTGGGCCTTTTCTGTGATGGACTTATTTATATTATCTCTCCTTCTAGCACTATATATAAAAGGCTCTTTACCAATATTATATACTGAAGCTTCAAATATCATGTTTTTTGCCTCAATAACCTCATAGAAAAAACAAAGCCTAAATTTGCCCCATCGCTTCCTCATTTAATTTCATGGCTTTTGTGCCACTGTGAAAATAATTATTTTGCCCCTCATATGGCCCTTAATTCACCCAATTTTATAAATATTGCACAAAACCTTTCTATTTGCTAAAGCTAAAATGGAATCAAATTATCCATCGGAAATTTCTTTATAGACCCGAGGCTTCAAATATCAAGAGTGTGTCTACAAATAATATATTCTGAAACTTCAAATACCACATTTACTCTTCTCCCTTTCTCTCAATAACTTGAAATAATATTAAAGAATGAAAGCCCAAAATTTCCTCCATCGCTTCAATTATACCATTTACTTTGACGGCTTTTATCCACAATGAACAAGATCTATTGCCCCTTAATAATTTATACAGCCAAAAAGGTGTCCTTTAATTGCACTCATAAACGCACGAAATTCAGAAATATTACCCGCAACTGTTGTATTCGCTACAGATAAAATCGAACTAAATTATCCTTAAAACCATTCTCTGAAGATCTAAAGCTCAAATTTTGCTAGGAATAATATATTTTGAAACTTTAAACATAATTTCCCTCTGCCCCCTGCCCCCCCCTCAATAATTTATAAAAGAAGCAAGTCTGAAATTTTTCCTATCGCTTCCTTTATACCATTAGGTCATTTGCTTTCAAAACCTTTGCCACACTATGAACAAAATATATTTACCGCCATAGTTAATAAGATGCCCTAAATTAATTTTAAAAACCTACAAAATATATAAATATTACCCACTACTGCTGCTTTCGGCAAAGATAAAAGAGAACCGAATTATTCCTTTATCAATCTCGAAAATCTAAGGCTGTAAAAATCAAAATTTTAATACCAAGATTATATATTGAAGCCTCAAATATCATTTTATTCTGCCATTATCCCCCCCGCCCTCTTAATAATTTATAAAATAAGCAGAGTCTGGAACTTTCCCAATCGCTTTAATTTCAATTATCCCATTGGGGTAACGAATATCTCCGCACTATGAACAAGATAAATTGCCCCTCAATAGTTTATAAACGAAATATGCCCCTGATTATACTCAAAATCCCACAAATTTTATAAATATCACCCACTACTGCTGCATTCGCTACAGATAAAATGGAACCAAATTATTCCTCCATCTCTAAAGATCTAAGGTTCCCAAGATGATAGGTTTTTACCAAGATTATATATTAAAGCCTCAAATATCGTTTTCTTCTTCTCCCCGCCCTCTTACTACCTTATAAAAGAAACAAGTTATGAAACTATCCCATCGCTTCCTTTTTAATTATGCTGTTTGCTCTCACGACCTTTGCCCCACTATGAACTATGTGTATTGCCCCTAAATAGTTTATAAAGCAAATATGCCCCTAATTGTACTCAAAAACCCCAAATCTTTCGGAAATAGTACCTACTACTGCTGTTATCGCTACAGCTAAAATGGATCTAAATTATCTCTCGAATCTATTTTATAAATCTGAGCTCAGAAGATTGAAGGTTTCTACCAAGGTTATAAACTGAGGTCTCAAATATAATTTCGATTTGCTCCCCTTTCCTCTTAACTACCTATAAATAAACCAAGTCCGAAACTGTTCCCATCGCTTCCTTTTCAATTATGCTGTTTGCTTTCGCGACCTTTGCCCCACAATGAACTAAACATATAGCCCCTCAATATTTTATAAAGCAAAAGATGCCCCGAATTATATTCAAAACCCCAATATTTCTGAAAGTTCCCTACAAACGCTCTCTCCGCTACAGCTAAAATGGATCCATATTATCTCTGATATTTAAATCTTTCAGTTGCATTCGCATCTCAAGTTTCTTCATCCGCAAAAATATCGAAGAAAAATTTGAAAGCGCTTTCTACTATCTTTTGAATGAATACACTTCTCGAAATACCACTATGTAATTATATGAATATATTTTGATGTCGGCTATCAAGCTTCTATACATTATGTTCTCTTTATCGCTCTCAAGAATGCATGCCTTATACCTTATTCAAAGGAAGTTCTAGGTCTTGGACAAAGTAATTGAAAATTCGAAAAATATTCAAAATGGCAATTCAAATAATGTTACCAGATGCAAAATTATGCAAATGTTACTCACCTCATCTACCTAGCGCAAAGAAATTCCTGATCACGTAGTAACTTAGCATCAAAATAAGGCTAACAATTTTCGTTTTGTCTTTTTCTATTAAAAAAATGATCAAATTGAAACATCCTAACAGTGCGATCCTTATTTATAAAAATATTCTAATTATTGATTGAAAAATAAATGATATTAACATCAAAGTTTCCTATCAAAAATGTATGCTGATTCTTTTCCCCTCAATCTTGCACCAGCTCTTCCAATAACTTTATATAAGAAACAACGCCTAAAACCTTTCCCATCGCTTCCTGTTCAATTATATAATTATTTATATAGCTTCAAAAGATTTTACCCTACAATGAAAAATATTAAATGTCCCCTACTAATTTTATACAGAAAATATGATGACCTCTAATTTTACTGAAACTTCACAAATATTGAAAAAATACCCACATTTATCAATCCGCTACAGCTAAAATGCAACCAAATTATCCCTCGAAACCTTTATCTATCTGACGCAATCTCCTCTCAAACTTCTTCACTAGAATATCAAAAGAATTTAGCCCTCAGAATCTTGAATACTATCGTCCATTGAATAAAGCCCATTTGGAGAAGTTCAAATAATAAATAATTTATATTATAAAAATGGCAAATCAATGAATATATGAAATATACCTCTCCCTGTATGAAAATAAATAAAAAGGAAAATTACTCCGACTTTTCCCATATGACTAATTTTATCACACACATTTCTAAATAAAATTTCTGCTTTTAAAATGTAAATGTATTTATATATCGCTAATATACAGAACTGTTAAGCGTTAAATTACCTTTTCAAATATATATAAGACAAAATTTTGACTATCCTTACAGTTCAATATTATCATCCCAGTAAGTAGAGTAGGATTTTGTTTAATTTGAAAAGAGAACATTTCATTCTCAATATACCAGGTCTATTAGTATGAAACGCGAAAATTTCAGTGAATTCAAAAGTTCACCAATTCCATACAACAAAAGATTTTTTAATCAAAGTAATTGCCCTAATTGGCTATACACTCGGACCACCTTTCAGGCAATTTTCGAATTCCTTGTCTGAAAAATTCTATTCCTTTTGAGTCGAACCAGTCAACAAGCCATTTTCGGAGTATGTCTGAGTTCGAAAATTCCTGGTTTTTTAGGGCGTGTCCTAAAGATATGAAAAGGTGGTAGTCCGACGGCGCTGAGTCTGGTGAGTACAGCGGGTGGGGTAAGAGTTCCCAGCTCAAGTCTTTTATGGTGTTTTTGACCACCGTAGCGTTTTGGGCTGGAGCGTTGTCATGCTGCAGTATCAGCTTGTTGTGATTTTCACGCCATTCCGGTCTTTTTTCATTCACCACCTCTCTCAAACTGTGCATTTGTTGTTCGTAGCGACTAGTATTGACCGTTTCGCCAGGTTTCAGGAGCTCGAAATATACTCGCCGGTCTGGTCCCACCATACGCAAAGCATTGCCTTTTTTCCGAAGCAATTGGGCCTAGGCGTCTGTTTTGGAAATTGGCCGGGCAGGCCCAATGACTTTTGGCGCGTAGGATTACTGGAGTGGATCCATTTCTCATCTGAAGTTACGATTCGGTGCAAAAATGACTTCATTTCATGCCTGGCGAGCAGCCCTTCGCAGGTTACCAGACGCCTTTCTTGCTGCCTTTCGCTCAACTCGTGGGGGCCCATCTGAAAAGCTTTTGGGTCATTCCGAGGCTGTTTAAACGTAGGGGAACAGCACCTTGTGACACCTGGAGCTGTTTCGCGAGTTTCTCCTGCGTTTGGGTACTGTCCTTATCCAACAAAGATTACAGTTCAGCGTCCTCAAACTTTTGGGGCGGTTTTCCGCGTGGTTCATTATCAAGTTCGAAATTGCCACTTTGGAATTTTTTATACCACCTGTAACATTGCGATTTTCTCAGAGCGTGGTCGCCGTAAACCTCCAGTTAAAGGCGAACAACAAAACTTCCCGTAAATGGGCACTTTTTGGCTCGGAAATCGCCATTTTCCACGGGCTCCAAAAATTTTCCACGATTTGAATTTTTCTAAAACTGCACACGTGCTGATGCCACATGAGTCAAAAACAAAACGCCTTCAACAGCGCCACCGTCGGCTCAAATAAAGTTGCACAGCGCCCTCTGGCAAACATTTTCGCGTTTCATACTAATAGACCTGGTATAGTATGATTTCATATATGAAGCATTGAAAATTTAAAAAAATATATATTTGTTAATTTAGTGTCTTATTACATGCAAAAACATTTAAAATAATTCACCCATATTTTCACACTAATATCAAATGGCGAACCAATGCAGAGTTTAGAGGATATATTTGGAGGTCTATTGTTATATTCCGCAGTATGTCCGCAGTAAGTAACAATAATCTGGAAATGATACCTTCCAATGAACTTCACCTTTGACTAGTCAGAGGTGGGAGTTATTTTTAACTCTTTCCAGAAGGTTTCATCGATTTCTAAGCCTATTTTTATTATTGGAAACCATTTCTGATAATATTCCGTCAATGAGAAACACAGTTACACTAGAAAGGGCATGAGGAGGATATGAAGAAACTATGTATATTTATATATGATTCGAAAAGCTTTCCAAACGACGAAATTTCCTATACCAGATATCGATAGGTTCTTCCTTTACTTCTCTAACTATAAGGCTCACAAATATGTAATTTTATGCCTTGTTCTGATCAAGAATAAAGAAATCTTCGACATCCAAGCTTTGCCTGAAGAGCCAGCCTTGTAGGTTAGGGGGCCGCTGGATGATGCCCAAGGTCTTCTGACCTAGTCACAGACTATGAAGAATTATCGAACAGAGTGTAGGGCCTGCAGGGACAGATATAGAGTTAGAAATGCCAATGTTTTCTTAAATAGAGTAACTTCGTGTATCATTTGGTCAATGTCAAGGCAATGGTATAGGAATAGTAGAGGTTACTGATATCAATTCTGGAGAGCTTCAATTGTCTCTCTTTATTTTAGGTGTGATGAGGACCTGTGTCAAATCAAAACTCGTTTAAAATAATTTTTTCACATGAGTATATATATTCTTGAACTAAATTTCAAGGACTGTGAAGCACAAAGTGGCGGGTGTGTGGTAGGCTCGGTCTCACGAGAAATACATACTTGGTTGCAAAATCAAATATTTCTCCACTGTATTCATATTGCAATTGTATTTAAGCTTTTTATAATGAAGTATATTGCTTTAAATTGTAACCACAGCATTACACGTAAGCAAATACGTTTGGAAAATGGTTCTAAATTGGTTTATGCTAATCCAAAGAATAATGTAGAATCCGAAGAAAATGTTTTGAAGAGATTCATTCACAGATGAATCAGAAAATGGAATCATTTATAAAATATATCCGATTTTGGACCGATTAAAAAAATCTCCTCGGTTGGAAACTACTGGATACATTACTAAATTCAAACCTTCTACCAACAACGAAGAGTAAAAGTGAAACTCTTCAATTCACAGTTCAAAGTTGTCCATGGGTAATCGCTAGAGCTCCAGTGGGAATAGAGTAAACGAATACAGCAAAATCGAAATTTGGTTCAGCCACGGAGGTTCTCAAGTACCCCTGCCACTAGAAAATATATTGGACCATGAAATTTAATTCCATTCTCTGGCTTTACATTTTGATTATGGCAATTTGAAGCCCTACCACGCCGTCAAACTAAAGAACCATCGCCAAAAGCGCGAATAGAGGCTGCAGGAATTAGCGGCGGATGTCTAAAAGCTAGAGAGAGTATCCTTCCCTGATTGGCTCCTTCATGTTCAAAATATTATGGAACATAAAAATATCGTGGAGGCGTTCTATGAGCCTCAGTGTAAAATGAGAGTTACTATGTCTGATGTTGAAACCTTGCAGGAGATATTGATCCACGCACTGAAATTGAAGGCAGCCCGTGATTTGACAAGGGCCTAACAAGATTAGAGGAATCTAAGTAAGACAAGGACATTAAAGGTACCATTTCTCAAAAGAGTTAAGAAAGGACGAAATAAAAACGAGTAAATATTTTTCGGAATCAGTCCCAGGGACCAGGCACTTACAGGTCCAATGACAAAGCAATCTGCTGGAATAGTGGTAAATGCAGTCGCATTAAATATAATTTCAAAGTACGCCTCACGAGGGGCAATACCACATTACTCTGGAAATTAAAATAAGCCAGCCTTATGGGACGAAGACTCACTAAGATGAGTGTTAGTGCCTTTGGAATAAATGACATAGTTCGATTTTCAAAGAAGGATATAATGAACTGAACAGAAATGAATTTATAAATGGGATTCTAATTCGAATGCGGATTGATTCTGTCGCCAATGTCACCCTGGACATTGTTGATAGATTAAGGTCAATTTAAGCCGGATTCCAGTGACGAACGAGCTGGTGTTGCAAACACCCACTGGATAACAAGCCTACGGAACAACTTACCCTACGTTAAATTAGTGCTGAAGTTCCAGATCGTAAGCAATGTGTTCAGCCCAATTATCAAAAGCTATTGGTATTTTGAGGACTCGCTGGAACTTCGATGTGGTGTTACCTACCGGAATGGCATGGTGAAGTAAATCAACACATCGGATGGAAGATGATCCTTCCCCAATCACAAATATATACCGACCTCAAAGAGCTGCACAATAGCCCCAGTGGCACATATATTATTTTTGCAAAGAAAAATTTAAAAGATAAAGAACGATTTCACTGGGCTGGGTGCTTAGCCAGTATCGAAAAGTAGGTGTGGCACAATATAATGAAGGTTCTTCCAATCAAGAACTAAAGACAAGTTTTAGAGCCAAGCACAAGCCTGTTGGAGCCCCGTTCCGAAGGATCTATATCGACATGGGAAAATTGAATACAAGTAACAAGAAGAACCGCTATATATATCTTAGTTTCAATGGATTATTTCACTAAATGGCCTGAAGCATTTCAGATTGATGATAAAAATGATGAAACAGTTGCTAAAAACATTATATCACCCAGTCTCTTTGTAGGTTCGGTCTTTAAAATGTAGAACCGCAATGACCAAGGGAGAGGGTTTGAATCCAGACTCTTTGTACAAATGTGTAAACTTACCGGAAGCCATAAAACAAGGAACACATCCTTATACCTCTAATCCGACGGCATGGTCGAAAGATTTAATAGAACCTTAGCAAGTCAACTTAGTCTCTTCGTTGATCAGAATCAAAGGAACTGGGACAGTCAAGTGTCTATTCTACTTATCATTTAACGAATCTCAGTCGGTTTAATCACGGGTTGCTCTCCATCCAAGATTTGGCAGGGGATTGAAGCTTCCCTGTGACCTTTGGATGCCACAAAAGTATAAATAAAGGTTGAGATGAATTATGTCGAACGTCTTCATTTAAAATTCGAAATATTTCATCGAGGGGCTAGAGAGAAATTGAAATTTTCAAGCGTAGCCGTAAAAGTAAAGTACAACACCCACCATGCGGAAACGGAGTTTAAGAGGACGAGTTAATCTGGATATTCACTCGAAAAAAAAACGAATACTGTCAGATTAGCTACACAATACTGGAGAGACCGGTTTAATATCCTGAATAAATTATTTTATTAACATACATAATATACAATTATCAATAAAAGATGTGTCTTAATAAACAAAGAACAATCATAGTAATGAGAGACTTAGACTGAAACCATTACATATACACTATCGCTAAAACTAACTTCTGTACTTGGGTGATAAATAGAAATCCGTTATTTTAATGCATTTTTAAAAAAGATATGTTCTCTTTTGGCATACGAATATCTATCTCTCTCAACTTTGGTTGTAAATATCATACATTTATTTTCTCACATATATTTATCTCTTTATATAAAATAAGATATATATACAATCTCAATATACAATATATACTCAATATACAATATATACTTGGTCAACCGAAAGAGAAAAGGGCGGAGTCTGAAATATCAGATAGTCTTACGATGAACATTTCACAAAGCAGTCAACATAACTTGACATAACCTATCTGAGCTCTATTCACAACTCAGTTGAAGTTGGCGCCTCGAGTGAGAAAGACAGAGTCTAAGATATTTGATAGTTTTACGTTAAGGAGAGTCTTAAATATCTTAGATAGAGATTCGTTGAAGTACTCCGACACTGTCTACGAAACGAAACTGTCGCCGTCTTAAATTGAATTTGAAAAGATGACCCACAAATATTCTTCAACTTCTTTCTCTACTTGAATAGCAATAGTGTGTACACAAAGGTTTCTACCCCCGTCTTATAAGATTCCAACAAATATTAAGACCATTTTACTGAATGACGCCTTCATTACGCTCGCCGAAGGTCTGAAAAATTACAATTAGAAATAGGGTCCTAAGAACATAGAAATGAAGTAAAATCAGGAGGAACATCCTCGATGAAGAGTAGTGCACCTCAGAACCGTTTCGGCCAAAGAATTGGCTTGACGACTTCGATAGCTAACATTTCTGGGTAATACTGGAGATTTCAAAAACTCTCCTTGTTTATTTCATGAAATCAAAGTGCGACTTTGATTGATAAGGGCAATTAGCAAGAAACACTTTCCTCCAGGTGTTTAAGTTGGTGTCGTGACCTTATCCCCGACCAGAGATCCGCTAGATTTCAGACGCTTTAGAGAGATGTTTCAGTTTTTTAAGCTGATTTGACGGAGGAGGTGATCGTTCTTCTTATAAACAAGCTTAATATAAGAGGTGTTAAGAATAGTATGTCGATGTCAAAAATAGAAAAATTGAAGAAATGGTATTTAATCTTCGTAGTCAGCATTCAAAAAATAATAATGTGTATCTCAACTAGTACAAAGTAATTTTCAACTAGAATCATCAATTATTTTACTTCGTGATCAATTCAGTAGTTTAATTTTGTAGATATATATTTTGATTTATGTTTCGAAAATATATTTGATAATAATCCAAATATGAAACTATCGGGATATCTTGTTAAAATAATTCATATTAAAAATCTATATTTTTATTTAATATATTCGACTTATTATATAATTTCTAGGTGACGGGATTTTCTAATCTCACAATAATCGAAACACTCGAGAGCGAAGCAAACAGCAAACGAAAGCAATCTACGAACTAAAGTAAAAGCGAACTAAAGCAAACAGCGAAGCGATGGGATTCCTAACGTTTTTTAAAAGAAGGAAGTAAGTAATTGATCATTTGACAAATATCTTGATTCTAAATTCAATAAAAATGTTAAAATAAAATTTAGTAAATGGATCTTTTGAAAATATCAAAGAATCATTACATATGCGTGCATACACACAAACTATAATGTATATTAATCAACAAAAATTACCATTTATTGACCATATCATATTCTGATATATAAAAAAAACGCCAACTTACTTTGAAACATTGGTCTATAAAGCTATAATTGGTTATCATGATGCAAGTTCTCATGAATTTAGAATTGAAAATAATCTTTCCGTTTATAAATTTGAGTGGCATCAAAATCTCTTGAGCGTTAATACACCTAAACCTTTTACCACATTATGGAATAAAAATTAAAAGTGTAAATCAGCATAAATATAAATAACCGATTACTAGTGTTATATGTTTCAAATATTCCTTAATTATTCACAAAAGTGTGACGTTTTACTGAGCAAACAATTTTTTTTCTGTAATTCTATTGGCAAAAACTGAAATGTTTTACTTATTGATATTATAGACATTTTAAAAAGAGAATACTAGTTTTATTTTTCCAAAAATTAATCACGATGAACTCCTCTTTTAAAAATATCTTTGTCATGATATGGTTCTAAAATATCATACTGATACACCTTGTTAGAAGGTCTGGAATACATCTGTCAAGTTTAAAAGAAATAGATAATAGGCACCTGTATCATCCTACCTAATAACACCAAACTTATAAATTCGACAATTTAACCTCTCAATCAACCTCTTATCCAGTCATACATGAATATATTCAGCATATATTTTCACACACACATACACAATAAATAGAAATTAATAAAAATACAATTCAATTTTAGAATATTTTCAAAAGCATAAACTGTAACCTTGTTCCTTGAAAAATAATAGTTTGAAGGCAATAATATAGTTGAATTAAATATTTCAATCACATTCTTTTTCAATGTATATTTTTTATTATATATATTTGGTATATACTAATTTAACTCAATTGAGGTGATAATAAATAATTTTGAACCCACTTCTCATATATTTAAAGAACTTAAACAAAATTATCACAAGTAAATATTCAAATATCCAAATTGGATATCGTGACAAAGCGCGCCATCTCTAGGTGATATTTGTAGCTTTTAGAGATAATTTCTTATTGAAAATATAATAACTCTCTACTACCCTTTCTGCAATGAAGGAAATTATTAGAAGGGAATTTTTATGACTTCAACTTTTCCAAGAGTTTGCTATTTTCGTTTACAAGACGCTATAATATTATATTAGGATGTTTTGCTTATATATCAGGCACTAGTCTAGACATGTGGGAAACAGTTTGACTTTTGCACTTATGATTGCTCCATAGTCTGTTTGGCTATTTGTATTTATTGGTGATGATGAAATTTATTTTTGAAAAATTAGCTTTCGGAAGGTTTTCAGAAAAAGAGTGTCAAATGCAGGATTCAATGTTTGATCGTGGCTGTTGAAAGTCGACAGTTTATACCACTGGTTCACAGACTCCAATTCAGAGTGTTTTACTCAAGAAAAAATTTATTTGAATGAAAATTGACAAATACTAAAGGCACTTTTATTTTAAATAACATTGAACATTCGAACTCTGACATTATAGGGAGGGAACCTCGTGATAAAGGACTGTAAGCCTTGAAACAAATTATAAATTGATGCTTTAGACAGGCAGATGTCCTAAAATGTTTAGGTTTAAAAACAGCCTTTACTGTAAAATAGTGTAATATTGATGAAACCACATATTCTGATGGGTTACTTATTGTGTTGTCAGGAAGTTTAATGGGGAGGGGCTTCAGGGATACATCAATTACAGTTACGTACCTACACCTCCACGTACACCCCCCACCCCCGGCTCGCCACCACCACCTTTTAGAGCCATAGACCCAGTGTACCACGAGCCGGGGCTCGGATACACTAGGATATACAACCAGTACATATTAGGTGGGTCACTTCCAACACACCTCACACCTGCCATTCACTCTCCTACATTTGATAGCAACACCTCCACAGGCAGACTGGTGGTGGCAGAGTGCTGCCGTGTCACTTTCCACAGAGACGTGGATTGGGGCACGACAGGCTCTGTCCCCTCCCTTATCTAGGGCCCCACATACACAGTGTTAGGTTCAACGGCACACTTTACAGTACAACATGTTTACATAACACGCTACACTCACACCAACACACCTTCTTCCTTCTTCATGTGGCGAGGCCCTACTTAATTGAGGTGAGTCATTTTTACCCCTCTCTTTCTTACCATAAGTTTATTTATATTTTGATTAATAAGAAAGCAAAGAAAATATATTTTTCAATGCAAGAATTTGAAACGATTCTTCTTAGCATTTATCACTTCTTGTATTACCTCTATATAAACAGTTTCATATATTTACTTTTAAAGAGTAGCAATATAATGCTTAATCTGATAACCTTTCATTTTTAATAGAGTTTTGATTTTTATTATTCAGTCAAATATTTGTATAGAATATCAATATTTATATATATATTGTTCATTGAATTGAAAACCTTTATATTCAAAATATCAAAATCATTATAAATAAAGTGATGTAGAAATATTACTTGAAATCAATTTAAAAATATATTTTATCAACTCTATTACTACGTTTTTAGGTGTTTTTCCAATACACCATTAAATCATCAATCATTCTGAAAACACAGAAAATAATCGCTCTTTATTCTTTCAATATATATAATATATAGTAGATTATCTAATAACTAGAGCTGATTATTTTTACATTTCTATCATTAATACTTATCCAAAAAATATTTGAAATTGTTAATAAATATACTATATGTACATTACTCGTGCTGAGCGCCATCTAAAAAGCACATGTGCCTTCGGTCAGGATATGCCTTCATTATATATATTATAGACGCGTGTGATTCTTTTCAAAAAGAAACAATTTCTACTTTATTAACGCAATGGAAAAATTAATGGGAGGGCTTGGATCATCAATGATGAACCCTCTCAGCGGTTTCGCTAGTTCAATCTACTACTGATCAGCCAGGACCTCCTCTTAATTTTTCCATTGCAGTAAGGACAGTATAAATTGTTTATTTTTAACAAGATTCATACATGTTACGATGTACTAGAGCGCCATTAGTTATCAAATTATAAAACTATTTTAGAGGCGTAATATTCTTTTTAAAATACAGTAAGGACAGTAGAAATTGTTTTATTTTAAAAAGAATATTACGCCTCTAAAATAGTTTTATAATAAGATTCATACATGTCTATAATGGTTTCGAATTTTGATAACAGATGGGGCGCTAATGCGCTAATAATATATATGTATATTATAAAATATTATGATACTATAAAAATTAAAATTATATAAATTTATTCTATGTGAATGTATATATATATATTTAGAGTTGATTGTAAATGTGTAGGGGCGGCAACACAGGAGCATTCTCCAGACTTTGAATTTATTCTGGGGCATTTATTGATAAAGGTAAGCCTAATTTACCATTTCATATTTTCATTTATTCTGATAATATTGTTTTACTTCCAACATATTATTTGTAATTAAAAATACATATATTGGATCAAAAATATTTTTGATTCAATATATCCTTTTATATTAAAAGATTTATTCATGGATTGTTCTTTTTACAAAATTATTCGTAATATTTTGTAATCTTATTTAACTTTAAAATTATCAAAATTATATTTATATATAAATATATTTTATGTCAATATATATTTATATTTACTTTGTAATTGTGTGTGTCAAGTGTTGCTTTGGGGCGGCAACCAACCACACTGGAGTATCTCCAGTCTTTGTTACTGAATCTTTGTTGGGGGAGATTCTTCATTGGCATGATATCAAAATTCTGGGGCTCTTTGATCCAGGTAATTTTTAAATATTGTAATTTTTATAAAATTAATCGAGACATGCCATAACAAAGCCTTATATATTTTTTAATATATAATGTTCTGAACATATTATTTATAAAATATTCAATTTCTTATTTAGTAATAAAGATTCGAGACATATATCACTTATTGAACACTTCAGATACGATTTAGGTATAGATAAATCAACTTATTGTCATAAATTTCCAAATTTATGTTTTAAAACACGTGAATATATTCATCTTGAAAATATAAAAAAATCTGCATTTTGATTCTCTATTAAAACCTGTATATCAATAAAGTTTATGAATCGTTGATATCGATAATAAAAACTATTTTTAAGCCGGTTTCTATGATTTTAAATGAAAGTGAATGTGCTCTTAGATATTTGGATGAAGTCAGTTTCTTCTCAGCTCTGTTCAGCCACTATTGGTTAACCATTCTAGAGTGGTTTAACATCCCTCAGGCAGGTGAAAATGGGATTTTTAAGTGAGACACATTTTACCCACTTTTTATATATTTGACTACTCAGAATATTAATATAAAATTGTTTTGTCAAATCAAATTGATTAAAAATGTTTATATGAATTATATGTGTAATGTCGTAGGGACAACAAAGTGAAGCGTTGCTTCGGGACGGCAACCTTCATGGTAATCATCAGTGCCTATTTTTTAGCAATTTCATGATGACAGGTAAGCTTCAAATACTTTATTGCTTGTATAGTGACTCGAAACATATGTTTCAATGACCGTTTAATTTAGTGATAGATAGAGTTTAATATTCATTGTCACAGACACAATAAATTCTTGAATTTCTTATTTAACTTTAGAAACCTATATTTTCAAACTATTCTAGAATCTAATTTCGACACCTATATTCACAAAAGAATTATGCAATTATAAAATTATTTGAGAGAACGCTTTTAAAAAAAAATGTATATGTTATTTATCAAACTAAAACTGAGGTATTTTATGAGGAATTAAATCCAGTGACTTCCCTTTTTAAAACGACGTTTGACAATGATAAGCCCCATTATATTGTATTTTAAATTAACTTTCCTTTTTAAAAAAATATATTTTTTTTTTATTGTCCCTAGTACCCGTGGTACAGGCTATGATACTGTAAGTGCACCTCATGTCTACACATGTTAAAACTAGTTCGATATTGCACTTCATGCCAGAGCCCTGTTTTGTTACTTGCACTCGCTGTTGGAGTTAGACTTTTGCAATAATCGGGGGGCCATTTATTTAAAAAGAAAAAGGTGCAAATGTGGGATTCGATCCCGGGTCGTAGCGGTCAAAAACCAATGGTTTAGAACACCCTTCCACCGACCCCCTTTAATTAATGAATTACTATAGTATGTTAACCACACACACACTTAATGCTCTATCCATTTTTAAGGATGATTCTAATTAACTCACACAGTGAGAGATTTCCTTCATATTGGATGGAGTTTGACAATTATTCTGTAATCAGTTTGGCTCACTAAGTTACCTTAAGTCGTTGAACATTGAAGCGCCAGGTACCGAATTTTTCCTAAGAGTTGGGGCCTTATTATGAGACACGTCTCACTTTCTCCAATACTTTATGGGCATACATTCGAATTTTCAGAATAAAAAAGTGAGGAATCTATCTCAATTTACACACTATGGGATAGTATAAAATAAATAATTTCAAATATTCATTTTATAAAGAATATTTTCTCCCTTTTGTAAATAGGTTGGTATGATGTTTCTAGATGCACTACTTTCCTGCGCGTCGTTCGCAGTCGGCGGATTTTCTGCTGGAGCCTCAACCTGAAGTCGTCGTCCCATGGAGCAGAGTCTTCGAGGATTGGGGAGTCTTCGTTGAACAAACTCCATGGCCGCGACTTCTGGAATTGAGGCTGCCTAGAGAACGTTGTCACCTTGAAGAATTATTCTGGAATTCGTCTCTCTATGGAGAACTTGTGGGCCATATTCTGTCACATCGACCAATCTTGCGCTGAAGGTATTCTGCCATCATCGAATCTTGTTATATTTGGTCTGTCGTCGTTAAAATGTGTTGAACGCATTTTGTCAACAAGGAAAATTGATGGACGTAGTTTTTCATCGGAGAAACAGGTTGTTCTTGGCCTGTCATCGATGAATTTTGATGAACGAAATCTTTTTCATCGAGCAATATTGATAGACGCAGTTTGTTATCGGAAAACATGCTGTCCATGATCTTTCTTCGGGGAATATTGAGAAACGCAACCTATCATCGAGGAAACTTTATGGACGTAGTCAGTCATCAAGAAGCACGCTAATCGTGGTCTGTAATCGGAGATTCTTGATGAACGCAGCCTGTGAACAAGGTATCTTGATACCAAAATTTGGATGAATAATGTTAAAGGTACTCACCAATCATTGAATCGTAATGGACGCAGTCTCTCAACAAATATATTGATGAAAAGGTGGTTTATCATCGAGATATCTTGCTGAATATTGTCTGTCATTGAGGATATTTACCTAATTTAGGTCTGTCTTCAAGCATATTGTGAAAGACAAAGTATGGTATCGTGAATTCTTTCGCACTGCACGAAGTTTTTAAAAAGATTCTTTGAAAATATATTGTGGACGCAGTCTATTTTCGAGGTCATTGCTGAACAATTATTCCATCGAAGAACTTCTGGACGTCGCCCTCCAATTAAGAAAATATCTAATATAATCTGTCGTCGATTTGAAATGCAGTATGTATTCTTCGAATAAGATGTCTTGCTAATATAGTCTCTCACCGATTAATCTTGCTGGATCTAGTCTCTCGTTGAAGAATCTTGCTGGACAGACTCATGCTTTCAAAAGGAGAATACGCAAATTTCACTCATCTAATCTGCATGTTGAAATATTATCTCCATTCTCGTGAGAAATTCACATCAAATTGAAACTATTAATAATCAAAATATTTTTATTTTATTTCAATTTTGAAAAAATTATTTGAAAATCATATAAAGGTTATGCACTATTTAATAATATAAGAGTACCTTTCTTTGGGTGAATGAATATTTCAAATTTTAGATCCCTCTGGCTTTATAGGAAGAAGGCTCCTATTAAGATCACATTACTGAAACTTTAGATACCATATCCTTTTGCCCGAGCCCTCAGAATGAATTCAACTAAAACAAAGTCTTAAACTTACCCCATCACTTCCTGTTCAATCGTAAAATTCAAATTCTTTAATTATCCCCAAACCATGACAAGATATATTGCCCCTCGAGGTTCATAAGCAAAATATGGCCCCTAATCATACTCAAATTCCGACGAAATTTAGAAATATTACCCACAACATCTGTATCGCTAAATATAAAATGTTATTAAATTATACTTCAAATATTTCTTTGAAGAACTAAGACTTTAACGATTATAGAGAAACTTTAAATACCATTTGCTCTTGCCCCCTGCCCTTTCTTAAAACTTCATAAAAGAAACAAAACCTAAAACCTTCTTCATCGCTTTTTGTTTCATTATAACATTTTCTTTTAAGACTTTTGTCCAACTATGAACAAGATATAATGCCCCTCAATACTAGATGCATAAGACCCTTAATTGAACTCAAAATCCCAAAATTTTCAAAAATATTATCCGCAACTGCTGTTCACTATATAGTAAAATGGAATCAAAGCATATAACTAGAAACATTCTATTAAGATATATGGCCCTCTAAGGTTTCTACCAAAATTATATTATGAATCTATAAATACTATTTTCTTCTTTTTCTACCCCAACCCCCTCAATAACTTATAAATGAATCAAGAAATGAAACTATCCCCAACGTTCCTTTTCAATTATGCCATTTTCTCACAAGACCTTTGCTACACTATGAAATTATATATACTGCCTCTCAAAATATTTTAGAGCAAATGATGTCCCTATATATACTCAAAATCCCACGATATTTAGAGAAAATATTACAAACAACTTCTGTATTCCCTGCAGCTAGAATCGAATCAAATTATTCCTCAAATCATTCTCTAAATATATATAAAGCTCTGAAGTTTCTACCAATATTATATACTGAATTTTCAAATACTATTTTTTTCTTCCCCCTGTCCTCTTAATATTTTATAGAAAAAGAAAAATCTGAAACTTTCCCATCGCTTCCTTTTCAATCATTTTGTTTGCTTTCACAACTTTTGTCCCACTATGAACTAGATATATTGCCCCTCAATAGTTTATAATGTAAAAGATGCCCCTACTTATAATCAAAATATCCCGAATTTTAGAAATATTATGGACAACTGCTGTTATTCGCTAAAATTGAATCATATTATCACTCGAATCATTCTCATAAATACAACGCACTGAAGTTTCTACCAAGATTATATACAGCAGAGCTTGAAAATCATTTTTCTGGCCCCTTCCCTCTCAATAGCTTATAAAAGAACCAAAATCTGAAACTTTCCCTATCGCTTTCTTTTCAATTATGCTGTTTGCTTCCAAGACTTTTTCCCACTATGAACAATATATATTGCCCCTTAATATTAAAGCAAAAGACGTCCCTAAATATACTCATAATCCCAAGAAATTCATAAATATAATTTAAAAAATACTGTATCTCTACAGCTAAAAGGAATCAAATTATTCTAAAAGACCTAACGCTCTAAAGTTACTACCTAGATCTTTTACTGAATTTTTGTGTACCATTTTCTTCTATGTGTGCCCCTGCCCCCCCTCTCAATAACTTATAAAAGAAACAAAATCAGAAACTTTCCCAATCGCTACCGTTTCAATTATGCTGTTTGCTCTCACGACATTTGCTTCACCATAGACTAAATATATATTGCTCCTAATAGATTATAAAGCAAAGGATGCTCAAGATTATACTCAAAACCCCAGAATTAAAAAAAAAACTCTACTAATGCTCTATCCAGTTTATATCAATTGTATCTTATGCATTCGGATCTCAATATTCTTTATTTGAAATTTAAAGACATCTATCCTAAAAATCACGAAGAAACATTTGAAGGTGCCTTATACCATCCTGTCAATGAATACCCCTAAATCTATATGCAACTATATAATTATATAAAATATTTTAATGTTAATTATCGAGTTTATTACATCAAGATCTCTTTATCGCTCTAAAGGATGCGTGTCAAATCTTTAACATTATTCGAAGAAATTCCAGATTACACTCAATGCTATTAACAGAAAAATGGCAATCCAAACAACCCTTCAAGTGCAAAAAATCAAAATCACTTATCTAATATTTATTATGCAAAATTATTCCTAATCACGTGTTGGAATTCTACATCAAAATCAAACTAATAATGATTGTTTTTTTTTTATTATTTCTTAAAAATGATCAATCATTACTCATGCTTAATTAAATCCTCCTTTATACAAATGCCTTTATTAAAGGTTGAAAAATAATTTCCAATATGTTTACCATTTCTGTTATAAACGTCAAAAGATCCGATCAATATTATAGGCTGAATATTTCCGATTTGTTCTTGCTCCAGCCCTCTCAATAACTTTATAAAAAAAACAATAGCTAAAACCTTTCCTATCGCTTCCTGTTTAATTATAAAATTTATTCTCATCTTTCGCTCTACTATGAGCAATATTTAATAAACCCCAATAGGTTTATAAAGCAAATGGTGACCCTGATTGCACAAAAATTCATAAATCATAGAAGAATTATTCACAACTGCTAAATTCGGTACAGCTAAAATGGAAAAGAATTATTCCTCTAATCCTTTATTAATCTTTGTATTCGCTTTTCGAGCCTCTTTATTAGAATTTCAAAAATATCTAACTCTTATAATGATTAATAACCCTATCCTTTGAATAAATACCCTAAAGAAGAACATTCAACTATTTGATATATTAAAGTAAATGAAGAAAATGAAAATTCAATGAATATAGCAAATTCTACTTCGAACCGTGTGAAAAGAAATAAAAAGAAAATTTACTTCATACTTTTTTTCCATAATACTAATTATTACACCAATATCTCTCAATTTCTACACTTCTTCTATTAAATACTGATTTTAAATATGTGAATGTTTTAGGAAATGTAACTATAATGCCTGAATTTTCCTTTTCTAATATAAATATGTAACAAACGTCTTACTTTATCCTCACTTTTCAATATTTTTCATCTCATTAAGAATAATTTTTGTTTATTTAAAAAAGGATATCTTATTTTTATTAGTTTTTTTGTATATATAGCATTCAGAATGAAAAAAAAGTGTAATATTATTTTGTCTTTTCAGTGTATTAATACAGGCAGATAGCATATAAAATTATTCACTCAGATTAACACAACAATAATAAATAGCGATCCAATGTAGAGTTAGGAAGATAAATGTGGAGTGCTATTATTATATTTCGCAGTATGTCCGATGTAATGTAACAATAATCTGTATATTATACATTCCAATGAACTTCACCTTTGACTTTATCTAGTAGTGGCAGTCATTCTTAACTCTTCCCCGGAAGTTTCATCAACTTCCCAGCCTAATATTTATATTGTAAACCATTTAGAATAATATTCCGTCATTGGGAAACACAGTTAAGCTATAAAGGGTGTGAAGAGGGTACAAAGAAACTATGTATATTTATGTATAGTCCGAGAGACCTTCCAAACGACAAAGTGCTCTCATCCAGATATCTATGGGTTCTTCATTTACTTCTCTATCTCTGAGGATCATAAAAGTGTAATTGGATGTCTTGTTCTATTTAAGAATGAAGTAAGCTTCGAGATCTGGATGTACTCCCCGAAAAAAATAAATACCATCAGTAAAGCTACAAAATACTGGAAAGACCGTTTAAAATTATAGAGAAATTAATTGATGTCGTATTTAGGATATAACGATATTCTAACTCATAATCAAACATTGTCTATTTCAACAAACTAGCAACCTTCAAAGGGTTTGCGGTCAGCGCTACGAGACAATCACACTTTTAAAGTATGAAATATATTAATAAGTAGGTAGTGTAATTATGGCGAGAGGTATAGTGCAGGCGGCGTGAGTTTGGTCTCACGAAAATTCCAGACTTTATTACAAACTAAATCCTTTCTCCACCATCTTGATAAAATCCTGTGGTTGTTTGTTTTTGTGGTAAATTGATAACGATTTCAGTACGCTTGCGTTGTTTATACTCTAAATAAAGGTCATCGAAAGAACCCAATTAGAATCCGAAAGAGGTTGTAAAATAGCATTGAAAAAATTCGTAGAGTAACAACCTCGGGAAATTGAGGCGCGCCTCAGCGCTGTTCCAGTCAAAGAATAGGCTTGACGACTTCGTTAGTTAACACCACTGGGTAATACTGAAGATTTAATGAATTCCATGTTGATCTCATGGAATAAAAAAACGCTTCGGATTGATTAGAACACGAAACCCTGTCCTCTAGGTGAGCCGCTCTGAAATTGACAAAGTTGGTGTTAGGCTTTATCTCCGATCAGAGAGTTCTCTAGGTTTAGACACGTTAGAGAGATGTTTCAGTTTTTATGGCTAATTTGACGGAAGATGTGATCGTTCTTCTTATAAACAAATTTAATACAGTAGGTATTAAG
>CP092878.1:40285778-40327262 GCA_030710605.1 Cordylochernes scorpioides
AAATTTATCAAAGTTTTTGATTTTATTATTTGGGAAAATATTCGTATAGAATTTCAATAAACATATTGTTCATTGAGTTGATAACTATTACATTAAAAATATCAAAAATATCATAGATAAAGGAGTTCATATAAATGAAGTAATATAAAAATATCATTCTAAATTAACTAAAATGTTTTTATCAACTTTATTACTGCCTTTTCGAGTATTTTTCCAATACAATATTAAATCATCAATCATTTTAAAATACAGAAAATAATCGCTTGTTATTCTATCAATATACACTGGTGTCCAAAAATAAGAAACTTTTGTTTTTAATGATATGTGTTTTAAAATATACAACGCTAAAAGCTAAAAAGTAATTTAATTAGGTATTTTAAGTCGTAGAATTTATTTATCGCAACCATTCGATTCGGTAAAATTGAAAATATGCAAAATTTTGCTTGTCCTTTATAAGTGTGATATTTGGGCGTGTCGTTTACCCCCATCTAAGAATTGTCCAATTATAATTTTATTTAATCCTTAGTTAATTATGAGTTTACGAAAAATTTTAGCAGATGATTTAAAATGGAGAGCTGTTGGAAGAATGGAGGCAGGGCAATCACAAGTTGAAGTAGCAAAATGGCTAAATGTGAATAAATCTGTGGTCAGAAAAATATGGAAACAGTTCATTGAGACAGGAACCATCAAAAGAAAAGAAGGTTCTGGTAGAAAAAGAAAAAAAGCTACCTCTGAAGACAGTTATCTGGCCGTAACTGCCAAGCGCCATAGGGAGATGACAGCTATTCAACTCTCTAATGAACTCTCAAGTGCTACTGGAACGAGAATTTCAAGACAAACTGTGTACCGAAGGCTTCACGAAGGTGGTCTTTATGCAAGACGACCAATGGTCTGTATCCTTTAACCTCTGCTCACAGGAGAGCAACGCTTGAATTGGTGCTTGGAACATCACGCCTGGACTCATGATCAGTGGGCCACTGTTCTCTTCAGTGACGAGTCGAGATTTAATTTAAACACAGATTCTCGACGAGTTTTCATCTGGAAGGAGCCTGGAACCCGCTATCATCCCAGTAACATCAGGGAAATAGACAGTTTTAGAGGGGAAGTCTCTTAGTCTGGGCTGGCATCAGGTCTAGCAGACGCACACACCTCCATATTTTTTTCTGGGGGCATTTTAACTGCCCAAAGGTACAGGGACGAGATCCTTGAGCCCTATTTAAGACCTTATAAAGATCAGATTGGTCACAATTTAATTTTAATGGACGATAATGCTCGTCCGCATAGGGCTAGGGCTAGTCAATGAATATCTCCAGAGTGAGAATATTCGAAGTATGGATTGGCCAGCCAGATCTCCGGACCTGAATCCAATAGAGCATGTGTGGGATGCTCTAGGGAGGCGTATTGGAGCTCGTCACCCCTCTCCCAGAACCCTCGTTGAGCTAAGAACTGCTCTATTGGAGGAGTGGGGTTTACTACCCCTGGACCTCCTCCAAAGCCTGGTAAACAGTATGAGGGCTCGCTGTGAGACCTTGTCAGCTGTTAGAGGTGATCATACTCCCTATTGATATATTATTTCTTTAAGATCTGGAACCTTAGCTTTTGGTATGTTGGTAATAATTTGCATATTTCATAATTTCAAATATTTTTATTTTTATTTTCATATAGCTAGTCAAATTCTCCATAGTTTAAACTATTTGTATACTAAATTTTATATTTGTTAATAAATTAGCTTTGAGAAATTTCAATATTGGTTAAGTTTCTTATTTTTTGGACACCAGTGTATATCATAGCTAGTAAAGTGATCGGATATCTGATACCTAGAGCTGATACAATCCTTTTTACATTAATAGCATGTGGGAATTCTTATATTTATTTTAATTAAAATAAATATTTTTAATAAATATACTATATATGCATTATATTAAGATAAAATATTTATTTATTCCTATTAATAATGTATTATCTCAAATATCATTTATTAAATATTAATATACTTCAATATGACATATCCCTAAATATAATATATGAAAACCTGATCAATGTGTATGTATATTTATAGTTTCTTTGTAATTGTGTAGGGGCACAAAATTCAAGCGTTGCTTTGGGCCAGTAACCATGGAGTATTCTCCAAACTTCATTGGCAAGGTATCAAAATTTAGGGCCATTTGATAGAGAATTTTCCTAATTATTGTATTGGTATATTGTATATAATGACTCGAGATCTGATATTACATAATATTAGATATTTATTATTATATGCTGTTCTAGACACATAATATTTACAGACATCATTTTTCATGAAATTTTTTTTATTCATTAAACATTAATATTTACTTCACTATCACATCTCTCTAAATAAAATATATGAAACCTCAATCATGGGAATGTATTTTTTATAGTTTTTTTGTGATTGTGCAGGGCAGGAAATTCGAACGTTGCTTTGGGGCGGCAACAAACCACACTGGAGCGTTCTCCAGACTTCATTGGCAAGTTTTCAAAATTTTCGGGGCAATTTATCCAGGTAATTCTTAAATATCCTCAATTTCCTATTAAATAATAAATATTCGAGAAATATCACTTATTGAGCCTTTCAGATACGATTTAAGTAAAGAGAATTAAAATTATTATCATACACCTCCAAATTTATGTCATAAAAGATATCGTGAATTTTTTTTTTTATATTCAGTATCTGCCTTTTCGACTCTTATAAAAAAGACATTAAAAAGTTATTTCAGAAAACGTTGATTTTTATGAACGGATTATTTTATTATAATTGACATATTTTACACAAATATTTGTGTAAAACTTTAACGATAGAGGGCAATAAAATTTAATTTAATAATTGACATATATAATTTCGACATTCATGGTTTCCTTAATAAAGCTTCTTCAGATATTTTTATTGAAAAAATTGTAACAAATATATTGTGCAGGTGTTTACTGGTCTTTCTACATATATCCTTTTAAAGAGGCTGTTTACAACTTAAAGGGTGAGTCAGAAAGTTATTCTGTATATTAGGATTATTTAGATATTTATACTAGCTCAGTTTGGTCTCCTCTGGACAGACATCTAGAGCATTAGCACCTTGCCAGGTGATTTCTAGGTCCTATTAGATAAACCACTTTGGAGTATGAAAAATATTTATAATTCTGTGTTATGATGTAGGGGCAACAAATTGAAGCGTTGCTTTGGGGGCGGCAACTTTCAGTACTTGGGCATCTTCCTACCTTGATAATCAATGTCGGTGGAGATTGGGGCCACTTCATCGGCATGGTTTCAATTGGGAAACCTCTTCTATCTGAGAGTTTTGTTGATAACAGGTAAGTTTCAAATATTATATATTTTGTATAATGAATCGAGACCTTCATTTTCGATAACTATTTAATATGAATGATCTAAATATAGTATAAATTTATTGACCATCAATCAATAAATTAGGTTTTTAAATATTATTGTTTTATAAATTTCTGTGTTTATGACTTAGGGGAAACCAAAGCAGCGTTGCTTCGGGACAGCACTTTTCTATCCTGAAGATTTTTCAGTGAGGATTAATGAATTGTTAACAGGTAAGTTTTAAATATTTTATTGCTCGTATAATGATGATTTGAGACCTACCTTATATTGACCATTTAATTCTAATGAGTTATAGAAAAGGCTTTATTTATTGCGTGTGAATAAATCGTTAAATTTATTTGAAATTCTATACCTACATTAAAAAATAAAAATCTATTAATATTAAATATTTTTAAAATATGATTTTAAAATTGTATTATTTATTTATTATACTAAACTAAGACTTCTATATCAAGTTTCTTCAAAAGCATTCATCGATGTATCTTGTGAGGAATGAAATACGGTGGCTTTACTGTGATTTATGTATTTTTATGGTGTGTTCAACAATAAATGCTTCATCTATTTTTATATAAAGATTATTTTAACTAACTTTAACAGTGAGTAATTGTCTTGAACGAAGTTTGACAATTATTCCATTATCAGAGAGAGTTTGGCCCATTTAGTCCCTTTGGGGTTTTGAACACATTGTTAAAGCCCCAGGAATGGAGTTTTCACTATCTAATTGAACAACTCCATACTTTTAGAGCATACATTTGAACACTTTAATTTAAAAAGCGAGAAATTATTTTTACTTTTCTATAAGTTAGTCTAGAAAAAATAATTAGATATTAGTTATTTTTAAAAAAATATTTACAATTTTTAGAAATAGAATGTTTTGATGTTTTTTAGAAGCATCAATTTTCGCTCGTCGTTCGAGATTGCCGGGGGTTACTGCTGGGGCTTCGTACTGAAGTTGTCGTACAATGGAGTAGAGTCGTCGAAGATGGGGGCGTCTTCGGCGACGAAACTTCATGGCCGCGACTTCAGACCTTGAAGCTGCCTAAAGAACGTCGTTACCTTGAGGAAATCTACTGGCGTTTGTCTTCCATCGGAGGATTTTGTTGGCCGAAGTCTGTCACATCGATCAATCTAGATGTATTCTTCTAACGTCGAAATGTGCTAGACTTTGTCTGTCATCGTGATATCGTGCCAAACGCACTCCGTCTTCGAGGAAAGTTAATGGACACAGTCTCTCATCGGAGAAGTACGGTTCTCATGATCTTTTATCGAAAAGTTTTTATGGATGCAGTCATCATCGAGAGAAAACAGATGTACGAAGTCTGTCATTGGAGAAGCACCTGTTCGTGTTCTGTCATTGAGGAATCTTGATCAATATAGTCTTTTATCGAGAAAAATTAATGGACGGATTTTGGAGAAATAATGTTGATCTGACTCATTCTCTCATCGAGGATTATTGATGAAAAGGTGGTTTCTCATCGAGGAGTCTCACTACATCGAGGAATATTGCCTGATTGAAGTCTATCATTAAAAAATTTTGTGATGTTTGTAAGTATGTTATCAGAATCTTGCTGGACAATGTCCTGTCATATAATAATATTGGTGAACGCATTCGGTTTAGGAAGTCGAGTTCTTAACAATGTTTTCACTCAGGAACTTGCAAGACGTAGCCGCTCATTGAAGAATATTTCCGAGAATAATCTGCCATCGATAGTCTTTAAATAAGAATAGTCTTTAAATAAGAATCTTGCTAATGTTGTCTGTCACCGATAATTCTTCCTGGATGTATTTTATCCTCAAGCATTATTGCTGGGCCTTTTCTGTGATTGACTTATTTATATTATCTCTCCTTCTAGCCCTATATATAAAAGGCTCTTTACCAAAATTATATACTGAAGCTTTAAATATCATGTTTTTTGCCTCAATAACCTCAAGGAAGAAACAAAGCCTAAATTTGCCCCATCGCTTCCTCATTTAATTTCATGGCTTTTGTGCCACTATGCAAAAATTATTTTGCCCCTCATATGGCCCTTAATTCACCCAATTTTATAAATATTGCACAAAACTTCTCTATTCGCTAAAGCTAAAATGGAATCAAATTATCCATCGGAAATTTCTTTATAGACCCAAGGCTTCAAATATCAAGAGTGTGTCTACAAATAATATATCTGAAACTTCAAATACCTCATTTACTCTTCTCCCTTTCTCTCAATAACTTGAAATAATATTAAAGAAAGAAAGCCCAAAATTTCCTCCATCGCTTCAATTATACCATTTACTTTGACGGCTTTTATCCACAATTAACAAGATCTATTGCCCCTTAATAATTTATACAGCCAAAAAAGTGTCCTTTAATTGTACTCATAAACGCACAAAATTCAGAAATATTACCCGCAACTGTTGTATTCGCTACAGAAAAAATCGAACAAAATTATCCTTCAAAACCATTCTCTGAAGATCTAAAGCTCAAATTTTTCTACGAAGAATATATTTTGAAACTTTAAACATAATTTCCCTCTGCGCCCCCCCCCCCCCCCCCCCCCCCCCAATAATTTATAAAAGAAGCAAGTCTGAAATTTTTCCTATCGCTTCCTTTATACCATTATGTCATTTGCTTTCAAAACCTTTGCCATACTATGAACAAAATATATTTCCCGCCATAGTTAATAAGATGCCCTAAATTAATTTTAAAACCTACAAAATATATAAATATTACCCACTACTGCTGCTTTCGGCACAGATAAAATAGAACCGAATTATTCCTTTATCAATCTCGAAAATCTAAGGCTCTAAAAATCAAAATTTTAATACCAAGATTATATATTGAAGCCTCAAATATCATTTTATTCTGCCATTATCCCCACGCCCTCTTAATACTTTATAAAATAAGCAAAGTCTGGAACTTTCCCAATCGCTTTAATTTCAATTATCCCATTGGCGTAACGAATATCTCCGCACTATGAACAAGATAAATTGCCCCTCAATAGTTTATAAACAAAATATGTCCCTGATTATACTCAAATTCCCACAAAATTTATAAATATCCCCCACTACTACTGCATTCGCTACAGATAAAATGGACCCAAACTATTCCTCCATCTCTAAAGATCTAAGGTTCCCAAGATCATAAGTTTCTACAAAGATTATATATTAAAGCCTCAAATATCGTTTTCTTCTTCTCCCCGCCCTCTTACTACCTTATAAAAGAAACAAGTTATGAAACTTTCCCATCGCTTCCTTTTCAATTATGCTGTTTGCTCTCACGACTTTTGCCCACTATGAACTATGTGTATTGCCCCTAAATAGTTTATAAAGCAAATATGCCCCTAATTGTACTCAAAAACCCCAAATCTTTAGGAAATAGTACCTACTACTGCTGTTATCGCTACAGCTAAAATGGATCTAAATTATCGCTCGAATCTATTTTTAAAATATGAGCTCTGAAGATTGAAGTTTTCTACCAAGGTTATAAACTGAGGTCTCAAATATAATTTCGATTTGCTCCCCTTTCCTCTTAACTACCTATAAATAAACAAAGTCCGAAACTGTTCCCATCTCTTCCTTTTCAATTACGCTGTTTGTTTTCGCGACGTTTGCCCCACAATGAACTAAATATATTGCCCCTCAATAGTTTATAAAGCAAAGAATGCCCCAAATTATACTCAAAACCCTAATATTTCAGAAAGTTCCCTACGAACGCTCTCTCCGCTACAGCTAAAATGGATCCATATTATCTCTGATATTTAAATCTTTCAGTTGCATTCGCATCTCAATTTTCTTCATCCGCAAAAATATCGAAGAAAAATTTGAAACCGCTTTCTACTATCTTTTGAATGAATACACTTCTCGAAATACCACTATGTTTTTATATGAATATATTTTGATGTGTCGACTATCAAGCTTCTATACAATGTTCTCTTTATCGCTCTTAAGGATTCCCCTCAAATCAGTACCTTATTCAAAGGTAATTCTAGGTCCTACAAAAAGTAATTGAAAAATCGAAAAATATTCAAAATTGCAATTCAAATAATGTTCTCAGATGCAAAATTATGCAAATGTTACTCACCTCATCTACCTAGCGCAAAAAATTCCTAATCACGTAGTAACTTAGCATCAAAATAAGGCTAACAATATTCGTTTTGTTTTTTTCTATTAAAAAATGATCAAATTGAAACATCCTAACAGTGCGATCCTTATTTATAAAAATATTCTAATTATTGATTGAAAAATAAATGATATTAATATCAAATTTTCTATCAAGAATGTATGCTGATTCTTTTCCCCTCAATCTTGCACCAGCTCTTCCAATAACTTCATATAAGAAACAACGCCTAAAACCTTTCCCATCGCTTCCTGTTCAATTATAAAATTATTTGTATACCTTCAAAATATTTTACCCTACAATGAAAAATATTAAATGTCCCCTACTAATTTTATACAGAGAATATGATGACCTCTATTTTTACTGAAACTTCACAAATCTTGGAAAAATTACCTACATTTCTCAATCGGTTACAGCTAAAATGCAACCAAATTATCCCTCGAAACTTTTATCTATCTGATGCATTCTACTCTCAAACTTCTTCACTCGAATAATAAAGGAATTTAGCCCTCAGAATCTTGAAGAATATCATCCATTGAATAAAGCCCATTCGGAGAAGTTCAAATAAAAAATAATTTACATTATAAAAATGGCAAGTCAATGAATATATGAAAAATACCTCTCTCTGTATGAAAATAAATAAAAAGGAATATTACTCCGACTTTTCCCATATGATTAATTTTATCACACACATTTCTGAACGAAATTTCTGCTTTTAAAATGTAAATGTCTTTATATATCGCTAATATACAGAACTGTTAAGCGTTAAATTATTTTTCAAATATATATAAGACAAACTTTTGACTATCCTTACAGTTCAATATTATCATCCCAGTAAGTAGAGTAGGAATTTTGTTCAATTTTATTAAAGAATATTTCATTCTTAATATATAGTATGATTTCATAAATAAAGCATTGAATATTTAAAAAGAAATATATTTGTCAATTTAGTGTCTTATTACATGCAAAAACATTCAAAATAATTCACCCATATTTTCGCACTAATATCAAATAGCGAACTGATGCAGAGTTTAGAGGATATATGTGGAGTTCTATTGTTATATTCCGCAGTATGTCCGCAGTAAAGTAACAATAATTTGGAAATTATACCTTCCAATGAACTTCACCTTTGACTCTAGTTCTAGGTGGGAGTTATCCCAGTTATATAGTTTCAACGATTTCTCAGCCTAATTATATTATTGGAAACCATTTCTGATAATATTCCGTCAATAGGAAACACAGTTACACTAGAAAGGGCATGAAGAGGATATAAATAAACTATGTATATGTATACATGGTTGGAAAGGCTTTCCAAACGACGAAATGTTCTAAACCAGATATCCATAGGTTTTTGTTTGCTTCCTTAAATATAAGGCGCACAAATATGTAATTGTATGTCTTGTTCTGATCGAAAACGATGGAAGCTTCGACATCCAGACCTTTCCTGAAGAACAAGCCTTGTAGGTTAGGTGGCCACTGGATGATATCCAAGGTCTTCTAAATGAATCACAGACTATTAGAAAATTTAGAACAGTGTCACATGTGTAGGGAATGCGGGGACAGATATAGAGTTATAAATGCCAATGTTTTCTTATTTGACAATATATTCGTGTAGCATTTGGTCAATATCAAGGCCATGGTATAGAAATAGTAGATGTTAGTGATTTCAATTCTTGAGTAATCAAATTGTCTATCGTCATTTTAGCTGTGATGAGTACCTGTGTCAAATCAAAACTCGTTTAAAATTTACCCTTTTTTCAAATAAATAAATTCTTGAACTAAATTTCAAGGCGTGTAAAGCAAAAGCGGCGGGTGTGAGGTGGGCTCGATCTCACGAGAACTACATATTTGGATTCACAATAAAATATTTCTTCACCACCTTTATATAGCAATTCTATTTAAGTCTATTTATAATATAGTTTATCGCTTCAAATTGATTTCACAACATTCCACGAAGGCGACGACGTTTAGAAAATGGTTCTAACAACTGGTATCATAGAGTGGGATCACAGCTTAAATATTTTAAATTTATGAAAATATTGGTTGGTGCTAATCCGAAGAAAATAAATTAAGATCCAAAGAAAATGTTTAAAGCGATTTCAGATAAATCAGAAAATGGAATCATTCAGAGAAGATATCCAATGGATATTGAACCGATGAAAGAAAACTTAACTTCACTGGAGTCTCCATTGAAAAGGCTCGAGTAGAGTCTAGATTATGTTTCTGTATACTACAGTCTACGTGGAACTTTTGAATATACAGATCGAAATGGTGTCCGTGGGCAATTGATGTGGCTCCAGTGGGGGAGACAAATAAACCTCGCATAATCGCTATTAGGTTCAGCAACGGAAGTTCTCCAGTACCTGCCAATAGAACAAATATTTTTCTATGAATGTTCAGTTCATTTCATGGCTTTACATTTCAGATATGTCAATTTTAAGCATAACACGCCGTGAAACCAAATAACCACCGCCAGATGCGCGACGAAACCCTGAAAGAATTAATGGCGAATGTCGAAAAGCTAGCGAGGGTAGCCTTCCCTGATTTGCCCCTTGATATTCGAAATATTCTGAAAGATCAAAATATCGTGGAGGCTTTCGAGGACCCTCAGTGCAAACACTTAGTGCATATTTCTGACGCAAGACGTTGCAGGAGACATTGATCCTCGCACTGATATTCGAGGAACCCCGTGATACAGAAAGAGGCTATCAGAAGGTAGTGCGCCTCATGAGGGCAGACAAATCTATGTTAGACGAGGACATTGAAGGAACTATATTCCAAGAGAGAGAACATAGGACGACATTAAAACGTGTACATATTTTTCGGAAACAGTCTCAGAGAGCAGGCACTTACAGGTCCAATGACAAAGCAATTTTCTGGAATAGTGGTAGACGCGGCGAATTAGAGATAATTTCAAAGTACGCTTCACGGCTTCAGAGTGTAGCTGCACCACCCCATAATACTCAAGGAATCAAAATAAACCAGATTTATGGGACCGATAATAACTAAGATGGGTGTTTGTTTTTTAGAAAGAAAATATTATAGTCTCGAGTATCTACGAAGGATCCAATGAACTGAACAGAAAAGAACATAAATAGGATTCTATGCCGAATGCGGATTGATTCTGACGTCAATGTCACTTTGCATATTGTTGATTTGGTTTAAAGATTGGAGCCATTCTCAAGGCGGATTCCAGTGGCGAACGAGCTGATGTTGCAAATAGCCACAGGAGAACAAGCCTATGGAACAACTTACCCTACAGTAAATAATTGCTGAAGTTCCAGATCGGAAACAATGTGCTCAGCTCAATTACCAAAAGCTATTGGTCTTTTTGGGACTCGCTGGACTTTCGAGGTGGTATTCTCTACCGGAATGGTAGAGTGAAGTTGCTCAATACATTGAATTGAAGATGATCCCTCCCCAATCAAAATACCTTTCGACCTCAAAGAGCTGCACAATAGCACCAGCGGAAGACTTATTAGTATTTCAAAGAGTTTGTAAAGTGAAAGAACGCTTTTACTGCCAGTATCGAGAAAGAGTTGTGGAAATATAATGGATGTTCTTCCAGAATAGAACCAAAGATAAGATCTAGAGCCAAGCTCAAGACTTACAAAGTTGGAACCCCGTTCCAAAGAATCATATCGACATCATGGGGCCATTGCAAAAAAGTGACATGAAGAACCGCTATATCTTGGTTTCAGTGGATTATTTCACCAAATGGCCTGAAGCATTTTGGCTTGATGATAAAAATGAAAAACAGTTGCTGAAAAATAGATATGACAGGTTCAGTCTCCCAAATGCAGAACCGCAATGACCAAGGGAGAAGTTTCTTGTCGAGACGCTTTGTACAAATTTGTAAATCTCCCAGAAGCCTTAAAACAAGGACCACACCCTTATACCTCTAGTCCAACGAAATGGTAAATAGATTCAATAGAACCTTAGCAAGTCATCTTAGTCTCTTCGTCGATCAGAATCAAAGGGACTGGAACAGTCAATTGTCTATTCTTCTTATGACTTGAATAAAATTAGTCGATTTAATCATGAATTGCTCTCCAGTCAAGATTTGGCAGGGATTTGAAGCTTTTCTGTGGACTTTGGATGCCAAAAAATTATAAATAAAAGTTCAGATGAATCTATCGAACGTCTCTATTTAAAATTCAAAATATTTCATCGATTGTCTAGAGAGAAACTGAAATTTTCAAGCGTAGCCGTAAAAGTAAAGTACAACACCCACGCTGCGGAGTTCAAGAGGACGAGTTAATCTGGCTATTCATCCTAAAAAGAGAGAATACTGTCAGATTAGCTACAAAATACTGGATTTAATATCATTTATAAATTAAAGGATTGTAATCACATACATAACGTACAATATTCAATGAAAGATGAGTCTTAATAAACAAAGAACAAACATACTAATGAGAGACCTAGACTGAAACTATTGAATATGCACTATCGTTAAAACTAACTTCTGTACTTGGGTGATAAATAGAAAGCCAATATTTTAATGCTTTCATTAAAAATGAGATGTTCTCTTTTGGCAAACGATTACCTTTCTCCCGAAACTTTAGGTTTAAAATATCATGCATTTATTTTCTCATATATATTTATATTTCTTTATATAAAATAAGATATATATATATACAATCTCAAATATCATGAATATACAATATATACTCTGTTTAACCGACAAAAGTGCGGAATCTAAGATATCAGATGGTCTTACGTTAAGGAGAGTCTTAGATATCTTAGAGATTCCTTGAAGTACTCCGACACTGTCCACGAAACGAAAGTGCGGCGTCTGAAATTAAAGTTGAAGAGATGACCCACAAATATTCTCCAGTTTATTTCCCTATTTGAATAGCAATAGTGTGTACACAAAGGTTTCTACCCCCGGCTTATAATATTACTACAAATATTGAGACCATTATACTGAATGACGCCTTCATTACGCTTGCCGAAGGCCTGAAAGATTACAATTAGAAATAGGGTCGTGAGAACATAAAAATAAAGCAAAATCAGGAGTAATATCCTCGGTGAAGAGTAGTTCACCCCAGAACCGTTTCGGCCAAAGAATTGGTTTGACTTCGATAGCTAACATTTCTGGGTATTTCTGAAGATTCCAAAAACTCTCCTTGTTTAACTTTTGAAATCAAAGTACGACTTTGATTGATAAGGGCAATTAGCAAGAACACTTTCCTCCAGGTGGGCCGCTCGGAAATTAAGTTGGTGTCGTGACCTTATCCCCGACCAGATTCGCTAGATTTCAGACGCTTTAGAGAGGTTTCAGTTTTTTAAGCTAATTTGACGGAGGAGGTGATCGTTCTTCTTATAAACAAGCTTAATATAATAGGTGTTAAGAATATTATGTCGTTGTCAAAAATCGACCACTTGAAGAAATGGTATTTAATCTTCGTAGTCAGCATTCAAGAAATAATAAAGTGTATTAACTACTACAAAGTAATTTTCAACTGGAATCCTCAATCATTTAATTTTCTGATCAATTCTGTAGTTTAATTTTGTAGATATATATTTTGATTTATATGTTTCGAAAATAAATTTGATAATAATCCGAATATGAAACTATCAGGATATCTTGTTAAAATAATATTCCAATTAAAAATGTATATTTTATTTAATATATTCAACTTATTATATAATTTCTAGGTTACAGGATTATCGAAACTCACAATAATCGAAACTCTCGAGAGCGAAGCAAATAGCGAACGAAAGCAATCTACGAACTAAAGCAAAAGCGAACTAAAGCAAACAGCGGAGCGATGGGATTTCTTAAGTTTTTCAAAAGAAGGAAGTAAGTGATTGATCATTTGACAAATACCTTGATTCTTAATTTACTAAAAATGTTGAAATAAAATTTGGAAAAGGATCCTTTGGTAATATCAAAGAATTATTACATAGGCGTGCATACACCCAATATATAACGTATATAAAATCTACAAAAATAACCATTTATTGACCATATCATACACTGATAAATAAAAAAATGCCAAATTACTTTATAACATTGGTCTATAAAGCTAGAATCGATAATCATGAGGCAAGTTCTCATGAATTTAGAATTGAAAATAATCTTTACGTTTATAAATTTGAGTAGTATCAAAATCTCTTGAGCGTTAATACACCTATGGCTTTTACACATTATGGAATAAAAATTAAAAGTATAAATTAGCATTAATAAGTAACGGATTACTAGTGTTAAATGTTTCAAATATTTCTTAATTATTCACAAAAGTTCGACGTTTTACTGGGCAAACAAAATGCTTTTTTTTATTTCACTAATTCTACTGGCAAACACGGGAAATTTTTACTTATTGATATTATAGAAACTTTAAATAGAGAATACTAGTTTTAATCATTCTAAAAATATAAACTCATCTTTTGAAAATATCTTCGTCAATATATAGTCCTAAAATATCATACTGTGATCCCTGGTTGGAAGGTTTGGAATACATATGCCAAGTTTCAATGGAATAGGTACTCGGGACCTATATCATCCTACCTAATAACACAAAACTTCTCATTTTGACAATTCAAACTCTCAAAGATGCATATATAAAAAATTCCAATGCATAAACACACAAATGGTACCAAAACAACCCAAACATCTTCCACTTTAAATAAACATCTGCCCCATGTCCACTTTAGAAATCTCTGAAAAGCAAGTCAAATATGTAGACACAAACGACTTATTGGTTAAACCCTTACATTAGAAAAATAGATAGAATATAAAATCCAAGATAATTTATTTCTTTAAATATATCGATAGAAGAATGTTTACAAGATAGTCCGTTTTTCTGAGTAAAAGAACATTTTATATAGATTCAAATAAATTTGATAAAATAATTCTTTGTATCTCAATTTTGCAATGAAATCATAAGCCCTCCATAGAAACTATTCTACTTGAAATATTTTAATTAATATATCTCTAACCTTTATAGGAGAAAATATTATACATTAAACCGCCAGCAAAATTAGAGTTAAAATAAAACTAAATTCATTCGGTGTATACAGTAATTTGAATAAAGAATCAACGCGCACAGTGGAGACTCGATATTTTAAAATAAAATATTAACTCAGTTCAGAGTTCAGCTATCTACAGTGAATAGAAACATAATTATTATTCCCCAAAATCTGAGAACGTTTATATTTCAGAATTTGTATGAAATGTATTTGGTAATAACAAAAAAGAAATTGATCGCGAGGCGATACTTCGGAAAAAAAGCAATAAGGATTTAATTTGTGAATACAAAGTTTGCCAAGAATCGACTAGTATGTCGCATTCCATCATTCGGGAATGGACTTGGTCAAAGAAGCCGTGGCATCTTTTCCATGACGATATGGTGGGCCTATTTATAGGAAAAATCTTATTATATGGTTAGAGGCGTGTATACAAAATGGCAGGAAATATTTATACTAGAAGAAATCTCTATTAAGTCCATTATCAAAAAGCTCCTATAAGCAACCATATTGACAGTTTTTTTTTTAAATAAAATTTATTACAACCGAATAAAAACCCTTTATTGATTCCTCCAAATAATTTTGAAGGCTTTTTTGCTACAAGATGGTAGTGCATTACCTCCCACACACATGCCTGTTGTCTGTTTAACCCAAATGAAATAAACCTATTCGACTCCTTAGAAAATATTATTTTTGATGAATTATACAAAATAATTTTGGAAACTTGATGTCTAATAATTATAGAAGATTTGAAGGGATTATAGAAGTTGAACACAAAGGATTCTGGTATTTTATACAAGGGAGCAACAGAAAAAGAAAGAATCATTATATGAAAAAGGAAATGAGGAATGGAGAGAAGTATGTTTACCTTTGGCAAACAAAAAAATGAAAAATAACTTTTTGTCTCCAAACTAAAATTGCTTCTATCTCTTTTAATATTAAATTAATATTAATGAAGATTTCTCAAAGGCTTTAAAAATATATAAAGTTGCTCTCAAAAGTGTAATGAGTAAATTTCCAAAGATTAGTTATTCTAAAGAAGTTAATGGAAGGTATTTTTTTACTTAAATTCATTCACTAATAAATAACAATTATATTTTATTACAACATTGAAATAATTAATATGTTTGGAATGTGTTCACCAACGTTTTCAAACACATTCAGAAAATAAAAAGTCACAGTTTTATATGAAATATTTATTTCCAGTTCGGGTGCCTAATGAATATAAAATTTCATCTTCTCGATTCATATTAGAAACTTTTCATGATAATTTCGTTGCAGAGAGCGTAAAACAAGGCGAACGTTCTTTCACCAAGATATTAATTTGTTTGGTAAACGATACAATGGTCTTTGAAATATACATAAGGTGGCCGAAATTTGTTGATATCTTACATTTAATGTCAAACAAACACAATATGAAAGACATGTCACACAAAAATTGAATCAAAAATGACTTATTATTTCTGATGATATTGCTTTATCTTTACCAATAGTATTTAAAAAAAACTAAATGTTTACTCAGCATACACACTTCGATAAGAAATCAATTCTCTTTTAAAAATAAAGGGGAATAAATTAGATTTTAAATTGAAGTTTTTATGTAATTAGTGAGTAGGTTTTAGTGACATAAACAAAATCGTTAAATATATGAATATAATTTTCTTATTAATCCTAAATATGGCTGCATCTTTATAAGTAGTGTTTACTTAACCAAATGTGAGTCTTATAATACACATTCCTTTCAAAATATCCATCTTGAAATAAAATAAAACTACAATTAAAATAGATAATTATAATGAAAACCTTAAAACCTGTTTTGAGAGTTTCTATTTGGTTCCAGGAAAAATTGAAATTACAAAAGATATATTAATTTCTAAAACAGTTTAAATAAACAGTGGGTCATCAATACCTAAAACTCCTTATTTCCTATTTGAATATAATGTGATGTTGCTGATATAGGATATTCAATACATTGGAATTATATACAAGCAAGAATTTTTAATATACAATTTAGAACAATTCGACAAACTCCCTCATTAATAACCCCCACACTTCACTCTTATACATCATACATGAATATATTGAACAGATATTTACTACCACATACACATATCAATTTATAAATTGAAACTAATAAAAAAACAATTCAATTGAAATATTCCCAAAATCCTAAACTGTAACTTCCACCTTGAAAAACCTTAGTTTGAAGAGAATCATGGAATTTATTTTCAACCCCTTTTACATATTTCTAATCAACATAAACAAAATTATTACAAGTAAATATTTATCCCAATTACATATCGTGACATAGCACGCCATCTCTAGCTGAAAATTGTAGGTTTTTGGCGGGAATTTTCCTATTATAAATGTAACAACTCTCTACTACCCTTTCTGCAATGAAGGAAAATATCAGGAGGGCATGTTTTATCTGTCGCCAACTTTACCGATGGTTTTGCGAATTTAGATTTCAAGACCATATAATATAACATTAGTATGCTTTGCTAATATATCAGAAAATAATCTAGACATTTAGAAGCAGTTAGACTTTTGAACTTATAAGTGCCCAATCCCGTTTGCTTACTTAAATTCATTAGTAGTAATTGAATTTAATATTAAAATCCGAGACTTTTGAAACAGAATTTTCAGAAAAAGAGTTCCAATGCAGAATTCGATCTTGGGTCGCGGCTGTCTAAAATCGACAGTTTATACCACTGGTTCACAGACTCCAATTCAAAAGGTGATTTGGCTTAATTGAAACTTATTAGTATGAAAATTGAGAAATGACAAGCGACTCATGATAAAGGATTGCAATCCTTGAAACAAATGATAAATTAACGCTTCATAAAGGCAGATGTCACAAAATGCTTAGGCCTACAAACAGCCCATACTGTTAAATAGTGTGATATTGATGAAACGACATATTCTGATGGTTTCCTTATTGTGTTGTCAGGAAGTTTAATGGGGAGGGGCTACACGGATACATCAATTACGGTTACGTACCTACACCTCCACGTACACCCCCCCACCCCCGGCTCGCCACCACCACCTTTTAGAGCCATAGACCCAGTGTACCACGAGCCGGGGTTCGGATACACTAGGATATACAACCAGTACATATTGGGTGGGTCACTTCCAACACACCTCACACCTGCCATTCACTCTCCTACATTTGATAGCAACACCTCCACAGGCAGACTGGTGGTGGCAGAGAGCTGCCGTGTCACTCTCCACAGAGATGTGGATTGGGGCACAACAGGCTCTGTCCCCTCCCTTATCTAGGGTCCCACATACACAGTGTTAGGTTCAACGGCACACTTCACAGTACAACATGTTTACATAACACTTTACACTCACACCAACACACCTTCTTCCTTCTTCATGTGGCGGAGGCCCTTGTTTATTGAGGTGAGTCTATTTCCCTCATTTTACTACGATAAGATTATTTATATTTTCATTTATAATAAAACAAAAAATATATTTTTAATACAAGAATTTGAAACGATTCTTCTTAACTATTTATTTCCTTTCTCTCTAATACCTTTTATATAATCAGTTTTATATATTTACTTTTAAAGAGTAGTAAAATAATGCTAAGTTATAATTAATCTGATAATCTTTCACATTTATTGAGTTTTCGATTTACCTTTTTGGGCAAATATTTGTATAGAATTCCATTCAACATATTGTCCATTGAGTTGATAACTCTCACATTCATAAAGTAAAAAATATCATAGATAAAGGAGTTCATATAAATTAAGTAATATAAAAAATATATATTAATTTTAATTAACTTTAAAATATATCATCAACTTTCTAACTACATATTCGAATATTTTTCCAATACAGCATTAAATCAATCATTCTAAAAATAAAGAAAAAAATCACTCGTTATTCTATCAACATTAAGCATGGCTAGTAAATTACCAAATGGCTAGAACTGATATAAGTTTTTTTTATTTATATCATCAACTACTTATGCATAATTAAAATTTAAATATTTTTAAATAAATATACTATTTATACATTATATTAAGAAATTAATATATATTTATTTCTATGAGAATATAATATATATTATCTTCAAATATTATTCCTTAAACAATAATATACTTATGAAATAAAAGGATTTAAAAGCGCGAATGTTTCTTTTATACATAAAACGTACTTCTACTGTCCTTACTGCGATGAAAAAATATATTGGGAGGGCTTGGCTCATCAGTGGTGAACCCTCCCAGCGGTTTCGCCAATTTTATCCACCAGACCGCTTCTCAGAGCTCTAATATTGTATTGGATCATTCTGCTTTTATATGCTACACTGAAGAATGGAATCTTAGAAATGGTTTTCAAGTAAACTATGGACATAAGCTTATAGGACAGTAGAATTATATTCAAATATTTGCTTCGAGCAATGCTCTTCAGCAAACTATAAAGACAAGGTCATTAGGAATAAATTGACACAAAGCAATAACGCGCCATCTATACATATAAAATAAAATGATTTAAAAGCCCGAATGTTTCTTTTATACATAAAACGTACTTCTACTGTCCTTACTGCGATGAAAAAATATATTGGTAGGGCTTGGCTCATCAGTGGTGAACCCTCCCAGCGGTTTCGCCAATTTAATCCACCAGACCGCTTCTCAGAGCTCTAATATTGTATTGGATCATTCTGCTTTTATATGCTACACTGAAGAATGGAATCTTAGAAATGGTTTTCAAGTAAACTATGGACATAAGCTTATAGGACAGTATAATTATATTCAAATATTTGCTTCGAGCAATGCTCTTCAGCAAACTATAAAGACAAGGTCATTAGGAATAAATTAACACAAAGCAATAACGCGCCATCTATACATATAAAATAAAAGGATTTAAAAGCGCGAATGTTTCTTTTATACATAAAACGTACTTCTACTGTCCTTACTGCGATGAAAAAATATATTGGGAGGGCTTGGCTCATCAGTGGTGAACCCTCCCAGCGGTTTCGCCAATTTAATCCACCGGACCGCTTCTCAGAGCTCTAATGTGTGTCTAATATGTATAGATGGCGCGTTATTGCTTTGTGTTAATTTATTCCTAATGACCTTGTCTTTATAGTTTGCTGAAGAGCATTGCTCGAAGCAAATATTTGAATATAATTCTACTGTCCTATAAGCTTATGTCCATAGTTCACTTGAAAACCATTTATAAGATTCCATTCTTCAGTGTAGCATATAAAAGCAGAATGATCCAATACAATATTAGAGCTCTGAGAAGCGGTCTGGTGGATTAAATTGGCGAAACCGCTGGGAGGGTTCACCACTGATGAGCCAAGCCCTCCCAATATATTTTTTCATCGCAGTAAGGACAGTAGAAGTACGTTTTATGTATAAAAGAAACATTCGCGCTTTTAAATCCTTTTATTTTATATGTATAGATGGCGCGTTATTGCTTTGTGTTAATTTATTCCTAATGACCTTGTCTTTATAGTTTGCTGAAGAGCATTGCTCGAAGCAAATATTTGAATATAATTCTACTGTCCTATAAGCTTATGTCCATAGTTTACTTGAAAACCATTTCTAAGATTCCATTCTTCAGTGTAGCATATAAAAGCAGAATGATCCAATACAATATTAGAGCTCTGAGAACGGTCTGGTGGATTAAATTGGCGAAACCGCTGGGAGGGTTCACCACTGATGAGCCAAGCCCTCCCAATATATTTTTTCATCGCAGTAAGGACAGTAGAAGTACGTTTTATGTATAAAAGAAACATTCGCGCTTTTTAATCCTTTTATTGTATATGTATAGATGGCGCGTTATTGCTTTGTGTTAATTTATTCCTAATGACCTTGTCTTTATAGTTTGCTGAAGAGCATTGCTCGAAGCAAATATTCGAATATAATTCTACTGTCCTATAAGCTTATGTCCATAGTTTACTTGAGAACCATTTCTAAGATTCCATTCTTCAGTGTAGTATATAAAAGCAGAATGATCCAATACAATATTAGAGCTCTGAGAAGCGGTCTGGTGGATTAAATTGGCGAAACCGCTGGGAGGGTTCACCACTGATGAGCCAAGCCCTCCCAATATATTTTTTCATCGCAGTAAGGACAGTAGAAGTACGTTTAATGTATAAAAGAAACATTCGCGCTTTTAAATCCTTTTATTTTATATGTATAGATGGCGCGTTATTGCTTTGTGTTAATTTATTCCTAATGACCTTGTCTTTATAGTTTGCTGAAGAGCATTGCTCGAAGCAAATATTTGAATATAATTCTACTGTCCTATAAGCTTATGTCCATAGTTTACTTGAAAACCATTTCTAAGATCCCATTCTTCAGTGTAGCATATAAAAGCAGAATGATCCAATACAATATTAGAGCTCTGAGAAGCGGTCTGGTGGATTAAATTGGCGAAACCGCTGGGAGGGTTCACCACTGATGAGCCAAGCCCTCCCAATATATTTTTTCATCGCAGTAAGGACAGTAGAAGTACGTTTTATGTATAAAAGAAACATTCGCGCTTTTAAATCCTTTTATTGTATATGTATAGATGGCGCGTTATTGCTTTGTGTTAATTTATTCCTAATGACCTTGTCTTTATAGTTTGCTGAAGAGCATTGCTCGAAGCAAATATTTGAATATAATTCTACTGTCCTATAAGCTTATGTCCATAGTTTACTTGAGAACCATTTCTAAGATTCCATTCTTCAGTGTAGCATATAAAAGCAGAATGATCCAATACAATATTAGAGCTCTGAGAAGCGGTCTGGTGGATTAAATTGGCGAAACCGCTGGGAGGGTTCACCACTGATGAGCCAAGCCCTCCCAATATTTTTTTTCATCGCAGTAAGGACAGTAGAAGTACGTTTTATGTATAAAAGAAACATTCGCGCTTTTAAATCCTTTTATTTTATATGTATAGATGGCGCGTTATTGCTTTGTGTTAATTTATTCCTAATGACCTTGTCTTTATAGTTTGCTGAAGAGCATTGCTCGAAGCAAATATTTGAATATAATTCTACTGTCCTATAAGCTTATGTCCATAGTTTACTTGAAAACCATTTCTAAGATTCCATTCTTCAGTGTAGCATATAAAAGCAGAATGATCCAATACAATATTAGAGCTCTGAGAAGCGGTCTGGTGGATAAAATTGGCGAAACCGCTGGGAGGGTTCACCACTGATGAGCCAAGCCCTCCCAATATATTTTTTCATCGCAGTAAGGACAGTAGAAGTACGTTTTATGTATAAAAAAACATTCGCGCTTTTAAATCCTTTTATTTTATATGTATAGATGGCGCGTTATTGCTTTGTGTTAATTTATTCCTAATGACCTTGTCTTTATAGTTTGCTGAAGAGCATTTCTCGAAGCAAATATTTGAATATAATTCTACTGTCCTATAAGCTTATGTCCATAGTTTACTTGAAAACCATTTCTAAGATTCCATTCTTCAGTGTAGCATATAAAAGCAGAATGATTCAATACAATATTAGAGCTCTGAGAAGCGGTCTGGTGGATTAAATTGGCGAAACCGCTGGGAGGGTTCACCACTGATGAGCCAAGCCCTCCCAATATATTTTTTCATCGCAGTAAGGACAGTAGAAGTACGTTTTATGTATAAAAGAAACATTCGCGCTTTTAAATCCTTTTATTTTATATGTATAGATGGCGCGTTATTGCTTTGTGTTAATAATATACTTCAATATTACATATCTCTAAATAAAATATATGAAAACCTGATCAATGTGAATGAATATTTATAGTTTCCTTGTAATTGTGTAGGGGCAGAAAATTCAAGCGTTGCTTTGGGCCGGCAACCATTAACACTGGAGTATCTCCAGACTTCATTGGCAAGGTATCAAATATTTGGGGCATTTGATCCAAGTATTTCTTGAATATTGTATTGGTATATTGTATATAATATGAATCAATAAATGACATAACATAGTCTTAGATATTTATTATTATATAATGTTCTAGACACATAATAATTACAGACCTCATTATTCATAACATTATTCATTAAACATTAAAAAACTTCAATATTACATCTCTCTAAATAAAATATATGATATACCAATAGAATATGTGAATGTATATTTAGTTTTTGTTTTTGTTTGTTTAGGGGCAGAAAATGCAAGCGTTGCTTTGGGGCGGCAACCAATCACATTGGAGCGTTCTCCTGTCCTTGTTCCTGATTCTCTGTCGGTGGAGATTCGGGCCTCATCATTGGCATGATATCAAAATTCTAGGGCTTTTTGAAGATACGAGAAATATCACTTATTTATCCCTTCAAATACGATTTAGGTATAGAGAATTCAATTTATTGTCATGCATCTTCAAATTTATGACATCATAAAACATAATGTGGACAAAAAACATTAGTTTTTTTTTTTTAATATTCAAGTATCAGCATTTCCGACCCCTATTCAAATTATACATTGAAAGGTAATTTAAATAATCGTTGATATCGATAAACAGACTATTTTCTAATATTTGACATGTATAATTTCGTGATTTATGGGCCTATTCAATAAGGCTTCTTCAGATGCATTCGTTGAATAAATTCGTAACAAATATAATGTGCAGGTGTCTCCTGGGATTTCTCTATATAAATCATCTTTTAGAGGATGTTTCCAACTTGGAAGGTAAGTGAACGTCTTCTTTAACTTTATAATTAGTTAGAGATATATCCCAACTGAATAGACACTCTAGAGCGTTAACTACACTTCGCCAGGTGAAGACCTTGGATAAGGATTTCTACTTCTTAGAAAATGAAGTCTCTTTCCTAGAGTGCCTCCTAGTGATGCATATTTAACAATTCACGTTGACTACTTTGATATTAATGAAAATGAATTCTCAAATTAGATCAATAAAAAATACAAATATATTTTTCTTTGTGGTGCTGTAGGGGGCACAAAGCGTTGCTTCGGGAGAGCAACTATTTGTATCGGGGCATCTTCTAATCCAGGCTTTGTGAATCAATGTCGGTGGAGTCTGGGTATCTTCATCGGCATGAATCCATATGGACAATGTCTACTAAAGAGCACTTCTTTGATAACAGGTAGGTGTCAAATATTTTATTGATTGCATAATGATTCAAACATATATTTTAATGAACCAATTATTTTAGATGAGATAAAGAAGGCTGAATTTACAACTACATTTAACAATAATTCACATTTATTAATAAAATTAAGAAATCGATGGTTTTGATAAACACATTTATTTATTACTAGCGGGTGTACCCGGCTCCGCCCGGGTTTTACTCGAGGGAATGTTTGTAGTCTAGTATGTTGATATAATAAATCTATCTGAATATTAGGAAAGGTCAGGTAATTTTTTTGTAGGGTGATGCTCTGAAAAAGAACGCTATACCACTTTATCACTAAACAAATTGGCGAGTCAAAAATAAGCAACCTAAACAATCCATTACCTTTGCAAGATAAGAAAAAAAAATAGAGAAATGCATGCAAAATTCTCAACACAAATCAAAATATTTAATCCTCAGAAGTAATGTATATTAGGTAGGATGAGGTTTATTTTGTTTCTATTACATTACATCATCTTTAAATCTCAAAGCAGAGCAAAACTGGTATACCCGAGACATTTGGCCTATATCGACAGATGAATCAGCTTTATAATCAATATGGGCATTATACTGCAAACCTGAAAACGGCTTATGAGTCCAAAGCTGAATACGCTGAACAGGAACTTGCATAGTTTGTGTAGCTGCGACGCGGGCTTCAGAATACCTAGGACGGCGAAGCGCACGACGCGTCTCACTTTGAAGTGGTGTCTCAATAGCTCTAGCATTCCTATATCTCCTGGAAGCAGCCGTATTCCTACCAAGTAAACGTCGGCTGTGGCGAGGCATATTCTGAAAAAAAAAATTAGATTGAGTTAATAACAAAAGCTTCAAAACCAGCAATTTCTAAACAAAGCATAAAAATTTCCTGTCTTTTTGAGGTAAAATCAAAAAATTTAATTTTTTCATTCAAAATAACCTTCAGATATGTTAAAAAGATTTAAAAAAACTAAAATCATAATATTATATATTACCAAAAAATTAATGTACAAAACCAGTTATCATTAAAAAGCTTCAAAAAATAGACCAACCGCTGGATACGGCAATGAAAAAGCATGCTTTTTGAGGTAAAAAATAGAAATAATTTTCTAAAATACAAAATACAACCCCTATATATGTTTAAAAAAAACTATAAATAATCTAAATATAAAATATTCAATCAAATAAATTGAAATATCTTTAAAAAAATTTGAAAAAGGACTTCAAAAAGACAAATAAATGAAGCCGTAAAAGAAATCCCTTGCTTATTTAAAAATATAAATAACCTATTTTTTAGATACAACCCATATATGTAGAAAATATAATAAAATAAACTGTATTTAGAAGATCAAAGCAATAATTAAAAAATTCCATAAGAAAATTTAAAAAAGGACCTCAAAATGACCCATAATTGAACACAATGAAATTGCTTGCTCTTTTTTTGCGATTAATAATAAAAAAATATATATATTAAAAAACACAACACCTATATGTTATAAATACCACAAATAATTTGTATTTTAAAGATCTAAATAATTAAATAAAAATTTCTTAAGAAATATTTGAGAAGGGCCTCATAATGACAATCACATAAACATATCAATAAAATATCTTGCATATTAGTGAAAAAAAAATAGAAATAACCCAAAATTTGTTTACAAAACAACCCATATATGTGGAAAACACCATAAATAATCTACTTTTAAAATATCTAAGCAATTAATTAAAATTTTGTTAAGGTCCTCAAAAAATACATAAAATTGAGCACATTAATAAAATTTCAAGCTTTTTAGTGAAAAAAAAAAGAAATAACCCAATTTTTTTTACAAAACAACCCATATAAGTGGAAAACACCATAAATAATCTGTTATTAAAATATCTAAACAATTAATTAAAAATTTTGTTAAGGTCCTCAAAAAGACATAAAATTGAGCACATTAATGAAATTTAAATCTTTTTTTGTAAAAAATAATATAAATAACCTTAGTCTTATAAAAATACTAACCACGTAAGTTAGAAATAGCATATATAATCTGTATATAAAATAAAAAAGAAATAAATTAAAATTAGCCTAAAAATTTATCTAAAATATAAAATTGATCTCATCAAGTAAGGCTTCAACTTTTTTTGGTATAAAATATGAAAACTATAAAATAAAAGTATCTTACCATGTATAAAAGTTATTAAAATATATATAAAAAAGATTAAAACTAATTCTCCAAGAAGCGCAAAAGTGTAAACACTTTTGAAAAGCCTAAAAATTTATCTAAACAATAAAATCGATCTCATCAAGTAAGGCTTCAATTTTTTTTCGGTATAAAATATGAAAACTATAAAATAAAAGTATCTTACCATGTATAAAAGTTATTAAAATATATATAAAAAAGATTAAAACTAATTTTCCAAGAAGCGCAAAAGTGTAAACACTTTTGAAAGTGTAAACACTTTAACTCTGTTGAAATTTTTTGTATTTTATCGATAACAGCAAAGTTATGTATGTTAAAGTTAGGAAAAATATTTTGATGTTAAGCAAAACCTGCTCCATCTCGTTTTACATAAATGTTGAAAATTTGGTCGAAATTGATGCATTGTAACGAAAGTTTTTAGTGATGTCCACTTATGAAATTTCCATTTTATTAATATAGATTACGATTGAATTAATTCAAGGCTGATATCACACTTCAAACAGGCTTCTTCAAATACATTAATTTAGAAAATGTGCAAGACACATAATTTGCGCTGACCTCCATGTATGATTTCTCCATTTATACCATCTCCCAATGACGGTTTCTATGAATCCAAAGGCGAGTGAATGTGATCTTACATATTTTGATGAAGACAGAGATCCATTCCAGCTTAATTTGGCCTCTTCTAGCTAACCACTTTACGGCGTTTGTACCCTCAGCCATGTGAAGGGTCAGATAGGGATTTCTACTTCTTAGAAAATGAGTCTTTGAAATGAATAACACATTTCCAAATTTATTTGATTACTTAGAGTATCAATTTAAATTTGTTTTCTTAAATCAGATATATCGAAAATGCTTATAAACATTATCTTTGTAATGTCGTAGGGACAACAAAGTGAAGTGTTGCTTCGGGGCGGCAACCTTCATGGACAATTACAGCGACAATATATGAGCAATGTCCTAATGACAGGTAAACTTTAAATATTCTATTGCTGCATAATGACTCGAGACATATGTTTCAATGACCATTCGATTTGAGTGATATACGAGGGGCATCCAAAAAATAAGTTTCCCTATTTTGTAACAAATAAACAACATTATTTACAATTATACAGTTATTTTATTTTCATTATACGACTCATAGACTACTTCTCTACATAATCACCATTTCTGTCCGAACATTTTTGGTACCGTTGTAGCAATTTTTTGATACCACTGTTGTACCAAGCCGTGTCCTGTCTTCGTAGCCAGTGGTTCGCCTCCGCCTGCATTTCGTCATCATTCGCAAAGTGCTTGCCTCCAAGGTGCAACTTGAGTGCTGGAAAAAGATGGAAGTCGCTTGGGGCAAGTTCCGGAGAATAAGTTGGATGTGTGAAATTTCCCATTTGAAGTTTTCCAGCAACGTTTGGGTCGTTCGAACTGCTTGAGGGCGAGCATTGTCATGGACGAGTAACACTTTCCGAGACCAAGGTCCAGGATGTTTCCGTTTTATTGCAGTTCTGAGTTTAGTGAGGACTTCGCAGTACCTCGCAGCGTTAACTGTAGTGTTTGGGGACAGGTAGTCAACCAAGAAAACACCCTTACAGATTGTGAACTTCGCCTTTTCTGGTACACCTTCCTCAGGCTTCTTCCACACCATGCTTTGTCGTTTTGTTTCTGGAGTTGATTGATGCACCCAGCTTTCATCTCCAGTGACAATAGGGGAAAACAGTTGATCTCCATCTCTTCGATGCATTTCCAGGAAGGCTCGGGCTGCCTCAATCCGTTGTTGCTTGTGATTTTCCGAGAGAAAACGCGGGACCCATCTTGCGCAGACTTTGCGAAAATTCAAAACATCTGACATGATTGTTCCAATCGAAGAGCGTCCAATTTCGTTTCCAGGAGTCAGTCGAATCATTATTTCGTCAATGGTGACGCGGCGATCTGCTTCCATCACATTCCGAACAGCAGCAAACGCTGCATTGTCCGTAGCAGTAACGGGCCTGCCGCTTTGCTCGTCATCATGCAGGTTTTGCCGTCCTTCCAAGAACCATGAACGCCATCGGCGAACCATTTGGGTGCTCATACATCCTTCACCATACACTGACACTAAATTGCGATGAATATTGACCGCAGTTTCATTTTTGGCCGTGAAAAAACGAATTACAAAACGGAGTTCGCAAGTGGACACGTTTACCAGTGGTAGCTCCATGGAAACTGAAGCGCTACGGACTTTCGCGTAGGAGTAGCGTGATTTTGAAGGTCACGCGCTTCCAACACATCCTAGTGACCATTTCTTCTATACTAACTAATTTTTACAACGTTTCGTTCGCAGAAAAAAAAAAATAGGGAAACTTATTTATTGGATGGCCCTCGTATATAGTGCTTATTAATTTCATTTTTATTCAAACGATAAATTCTTAAATTTATTATTTAACTTGAAAAACCAAGATTTTTTAGTGTAGATTTAATAAAAAAATGTACTTATGTAATATTTTGAAAGAAAGCTGATTTGAAAAACAATTTTGTTATTTATTAAACTAGAACTGGTATTTATCCTCAATCAGACTTCTTCAAATGCATTCATTGAGGTACTTTATGATAAATAAAATGCGATGTCTTTACTTTTCAAATATGTATATTTTTATTTTCCCTAGACCACGTGGTGCAGGCCATGGTAATCATGGTGGGTAGTTGGAAACTGCGTTTACTGTGAATGCACCAAATGTCTACACAGTTCGACTTTGCACTAAAAAATGTGCCAGAGCCCCGTTTTGTTATTAGCACTCGCAGGTAAAGTTGGACTATTTCAAGAATCGGGAATCATTGGAGCATTTATTTAAGAAGAAAAAGATGCAAATGTGGAATTCGATCTCGCGACGTAGCGGTCGAAAACCAATAGTTTAGACCACCTTACACCACCCCCTTCCCTTTGAATAATAAATTACTATAGTGTGAATAAGCAATAGAATAAGCTTTATTTTATTTGATATCTATAGTATGTTAACCACACACACACTAAATCGTCTATCCATTTTAAAGGATGATTCTAATTAACTCACACACAGTTTGTGATTTCCTTCATATTGGATGGAGTTTGACAATTATTCTGTTGGGATCAGACATGACGTAGCCACGCAATAATATTCAAAATGAAGGCGATAAAAACGTGGTGAATTTCTTTTGATAGTAAAAACACAAGCTTTCAGGAAAGAATGCCTTTCTTCAGGTTACAACTTGGAAATATTTTAAAACAATGGATATGAAAGATAGCCGAATATAGTAGGTAAATAGTTCAGCTGGGGAGATTGGCGAGGTAAAACACGGAGTATTGAGGTGGGAGGTCGATTTTTCGGTTGAAACTGGGCGTGCAGTGCGAGACCAAAGATTCAAGGAATAGGCGCTGATATTTGTTCCCGATACAATCCCCCCAGCTGAACTATTTACCTACTATATTGGGCTATCTCCCATATCCATAGTTTCAAAATATTTCCAAGTTGTAACCTGAAGAAGGGCATTCTTGCCTGAAAGCTTGTGTTTTTACTATTAAAAGAAAATCACCACGTTTTTATCGCCTTCATTTTAAACAATTATTCTATATTCAGTTCGGCTCACTTAGTCAGTTTAGGGCGTTGAATATTAAAGCCCTAGGTGCCGATTTTCTCCTATCTATAAGATGGAACCTTATAATTAGGCACGTTTCACTTTCTCCAATACTCTCTCTCTCTCTCTCTTTAACAGTATACATTTGAATTTTTGAATAAAAAAGTAAGATATCGATCTAAAATTATTTATCAAATGGTTTAGAAAAAATATTATAAGATATTTATTGCATAATAAATATTTAAAATATTTGGAAATATGATGTTCTGATATTTCCAGATGCTTCTCTCTTCCCTGCGCGTTGTTCGCGGTGGGCGGAGTTTCTGCTGGAGCCTCAACCTGAAGTTGTCGTGTCATGGAGTAGAGGCGTCGAAGATGGGGGCGTCCTCGGCGACAAAACTTCATGGCCGCGACATCTGGAATTGAGGCTGCCTAGAGAACGTTGTCAGCTTGAAATTTCCTGCTGGAATTCGTCTCTTTAAGGATGATCTTGCCGGCCGTATACTGCCACGTCGACCAATCTTGCGTTGGAGGTATTCTGCCATCATTGAAGCTTAACGCACTTTGTAGACGAGATAAATTGATAGACATAGTATGTCATCAGAGAAGCAGGCTGTTCAAAGCCTGTCATCGCAGAATATTGATGAACGCAGTCTCTTTCAACAAGAAGTCTTGATAGACGCCGTCTGTTATCTGGAAGTATGCCTTTCGTGGTCTGTCATCGAGGACTATTGATAGACGCAACCTATCATCGAGGAAAATTGATCGACGTAGTCTGTCATCGGAGAAACACGCTGGTCGTGGTCTGGAATCGAATAATCTTCATGGAAACAGCCTGTCATTGAGAAACTTGATGAGCGAATTTTGGATGAATAATATTGAACGTACTCCTCCATCGATGATTCGTGCTGGAGCAGACTCTCAACAAATATATTGATGAAAAGGTGGTCCATCAACGATAAATCTTACTGCACGTAGTCTGTTATTGAGGAAACCTACCTAATTTAGGTCTGTCATTGCGCTGCACGAATTCTCTGATCGAAAATTCAGAGTGGACGCAGCCTGTTTTTGAGTTCGTTGCTGAACAATTCTTTCATCAACGAAATTGCTGGACGTCGTCCTACTTTGAAAAAAATTTCTGAATGTAATTTGTCATCGATTTTAAATGCAGCATAAATTCTACAAATAATAATTCTTGCAAATGTAGTCTGTCGTCGAAAAATCTTGCACGACGGATTAATGCTTTCAAATGCAGAATACACAAATTTCACTAATTTAAACTACATATTGATATTTTATTTATATCATCGTGTGAAGTCCACATACGATTATGACTATTGAGAATCGTATTGTTTTAATATTGATTCAAATTCAAAGAATCACTGTAGAAACATAAAAGTGATTCACTACTTGATAATATAAGAAGACATTTTATTGATTGAATAGAAATTTCAAATTTTAGATCCCTCTGGCTTTATAGAAAGAAGGCTCCTATCAAAATCATATACTGAATCTTTAAATACCATTTCCTCTTGCCTCCGCCTTCAAAATAAATTCAACTAAACAAAGTCTTTAATTTACCCCATCGCTTCCTGTTCAATTATACAATTTCAATTCATGGCTTCTCCTCAACCATGACAAGATATATTGCCCCCCAATAGTTCATAATCAAAATATCTCCCCTAATTATACTCAAATTCAGACAATTTCAAGAAATATTAACCGCAACGTCTGTATCGCTGAGGCTAAAATGCGACCAAATTATCCCTCGAATATTTCTTTGAAGAACTAAGGCATTAATGATCAAAGGTTACTATCAAGAATATATAGAGAAACCTCAAATACCATTTGTTCTTGCCCTCTGCCTTTTCTCAATAACTTAATGGAAGAAACAAAACCTAAAACTTACCCCATCGCTTCCTGTTCAATTATAACATTTTCTTTTGAGGCTTTTGGCCAACTATGAACAAGATATAATGCCCCTAAATGCTAGATGCATAAGGCCCTTAATTGAACTCAAAATCCCACGAAAATCAAAAATATTATCCGCAACTGCTGTTCACTCTATAGTAAAAATGGAATCAAAGTATATAACTAGAAACATTCTCTCAAGATATAAAGCTCTCTAAGGTTTCTACCAAAATTATATAGTGAACCTTCTAATACAATTTTCTTCTGTCCCTGTCCCCCCCATCTCAATAACGTATAAATGAAGCAAGATATGAAACTATCCCCAACGTTCCTTTTCAATTATGCCATTTTCTTACAAGACCTTTGCTACATTATGAACTTGATATAATATATACTCCCCCTCAAAAGCTTTTGAAGCAAATGATGACACTAATTATATTCAAACTCTTACGAACTTTGGAAATATCATGAACAACTGCTGTATTGCTAATATGAAATAAAAGTATCACTCGAATAATTCTAATAGATTCAACGCTCTAGGTTTCTACCAAGATCATATACTGGAGCTTGAAATACCATTTTCTTCTGCCCCTTTTCCTCTCAATAACTTATAAAATATGCAAAATCTAAAACTTACCCCATCGCTTCTTATTCCAATTATGCTGTTTGCATTCACGATTTTTGTCCCATTACGAACTAGATATATTGCCCCTCAATAGTTTTTAAAGCAAAGGATGTCCTAAATATACTCAAAATCTCAAGAAATTCATAAATATCATCAGAAAACGCTGTATTCGCTACAGCTAAATGGAATGAAATTATTCAATAAAGATATAACGCTCTAGAGTTTCTACCAATATTATATACTGAATTTTTGAATACCAACTTCTTCTGTGCATGCCCCTGCCCCCCTCCTCCCAATAACTTATAAAAGAAACAAAATCTGAAACTTTCCCCATCGCTTCTGTTCCAATTATGCTGTTTGCTTTCACGACTTTTGCTTCACTATGAACTAAATATATATCGCCTCTCAATCGTTTATAAAGCAAAGGATGCCCATGATTATATTCAAAACCCTAATATTTTAAAAAAATATTCCTTCTAATGCTTTATCTGCTGAATATTAATTTTATCTGTTACATTCGCACTCAGGCTTCTTTATTTGAATTCGAGGCATCTAGCCCAGAAATCACGAAGAAATATTTAGAAGCGCCTTGAACCATCCTGTGAATAGATACCTCTAAATTTGAATATACAATTATATAATCATATAAAGATATTTTGATATCAATAATCGAGTTTCTTACATCATGAACTCTTTATCGCTCTAGAGGATGCGTGTCAAATCATTACCTTATTCCGAAGAAATTCCAGATTACACTCAATGCTATTGACAACAGAATGGCAATTCAAATAACTCTTTCAAATGCAAAAAAAAATCAAAATTACTCATCTGATCTTCATTATGAAAATTTATTCCCAATCACGTGTTTCAAGTATACATCAAAATAAAACTAAAAATGATAGGGTTTTTTTCGTTTCTGAAAAATGATCAATCAATATTTATGCTTTATATAATCCTAATTTATACAAATGCCAATATTATTGATTGAAAAATAATTTCCAATATGATCATCCTTCCTGATATGAACATCAAAGTTTAAAATCAAGATAATACGCTGTATCTTCCCAATTTGCTCTTGCCCCAGCCCTCTCAATAACTTCATTAAAGAAACAATAGCTAAAACCTTTCCCATCGCTTCCTGTAATTATAATATTTTATCTCTTTCGCTCCACTATGAACAAGATTTAATGTACCCCAATTTGTTTTAAAGCAAATGGTGGTCCTCATTGCAACCAAAACTTCACAAATCTAAGAAGAATTATCCATAACTACTCAGCTAAAATGGAGAAGATTTATTCCTCTAATTCTTTATTACTCTTTGCATTCGCTTTTCGAGCTTCTTTTTTAGAATTTCAAAGATATCTAGCCCTCTCATAATGAGGAATAATCCTTTCCTTTAAATAAATACACTCAAGAAGAACGTTCAAATATTTGATGTATAAGATATATTGGAAAATATTGAAAAATCTATGAATATAGAAAATTCTACTTCGATCTTTATGGAAAGAAATAAAAAAGAAATTTTCTTCATTTTTTTTTAAATTAATATTTTTAATTATTACACCCATATCTCTTAATGTCTACATTATATATATTAAAATGGCTTTTTAAAGAACAACACAAATGAAACTTTTCAAAGATTCTTCCCTAACTATATACCAAAATATCTCATGCCGAACTTTCATAATTATTAATTCATTTCTAATCATGGAAATTTCAGTAGGAATTAAAGCAGTGGAAGTCTCGATTTGTGTTTGTGGACATGAGGAATAAACCTCAATACATCTTTTACTAGATTGTCCTGTTTTTTCAAGACTATAGAATCGACAATAATATAATAGTAACAGACCCAAATATTTTTATATCCAGTAAATAAATGTTTATTAAATTCAATACCTTTTGTAGATATATTTTGAATTATATAGCAACAAATACCCTTCAAGAAACTGATAATTTATATTATGCTGAATGTACATATTGCCAGAAACTTCTTTCTTTTGTACACAGTTATTTTTTCTCTGTTTCTCATTGATAATACCATATGCCTATTTTATTCACGGCCTAAATTTATTGTAGACATATATGTATAGACAAATGTAAAGGCATACATTTATGAAAACGCAAGTGTCCCTAGGGAGACATAGCTTTAAATAGAAATAAATGAATAAATAAATATTGATATCTGCTTTTAAAAATGTAAATGTCTTTATATATCGATAATCATGGGGTTATATAACCCGCAATCTATATATACGAAATAAAACTACTAAAAGCCTGAATTTTCCTTTTCAAATATATAGGGAATAAACGTTTCACTTTATCCTCACTTTTCAATATATTTATCCCATTAAGTTGAATATTTTGTTTTATTCAAAAAATAATATATTATTTTTAAAGTTAGTTTTTATGTATATAGCATTCAGAATGAAAATAAAGTGTAATATTCTTTTGTTAGTTTAATGTATTACTACAGGCAGAGAACATATCAAATTATGCACTCATATTATTCAGATCAATAATAAATAGCGATCCAATGTAGAGTTAGGAAGTTAGATGTGGAATGTTATTGTTGTATTCAGCAGTATTTCTTCTGTAATGTAAAAATAATATGTATGTTATACATTCCAATAATCTTCACCTATGACTCTAGCAAATAGTGGTAATCACTCTTAACTCTTTGCAGAAGGTTTCAACGATTTCTTAGCTTAATTGTCTTATTGTAATCCATTTCTAATAATATTCCGTCATTGAGAAACACTGTTACACTAGAAAGAGTTTAAAAAGGATACAAATAAACTATGTAAATTTATGTATAGTCCGAGAGGCCTTCTAAACGACAAAGTGCTTTCATCCAGATATCCTTAGGTTCTTCGTTTACTTCTCTATCTCTGAGGCTCATAAAATTGTAATTGTATGTCTTGTTCTGAACAAGAATGAAGGAAGGTTCGCGAAATACAGCCTTTACCTGAAGAGCTAGCTCTGTAGGTGAGGTGTTCTCTGGATAATTTCCAAGGCCTTCTGAATGAACCAATGACTATTGAGAATTCTTGAACGGAGTGTCCTATGTGTAGGGTCTGCGGATACAAACAGATAGCAATATATTCCATGTTTTCTTATATACAGTAACTTTGTGTAACCTTTGGTCAATGTCAAGACCACGGTCAAGATAGAGTAGAGATTAGTGCATTCACACAATTCTGGATTGATCCAAGGTGTGATGAAGATCTGTGTCAAATCACTCGTCTAAAAGTAAGATTATTTTCCACCTAAATATATTTTCAAGCTCAAAATTCAAAGATTTATTTTAAAAAGGAATTTGACCAATCTCTATCTTTTCAAAATTTTGAAACGAGTTGAACAAGCTAACATTTTAAAATACAATATTTGCTTCTAATCAGGAAGGATATCATGATAAAATTCAGTATAAAAAATAATATGTGTGAAAATTGACATGATATTTTGTCCCTCTAAAAGTGCTGAATATAATTCTCAAGCGAGTTCGTGAAGGTAAAGTACAACACCCACGCGTGCGGGAATGAACTTCAACTGGATGCACTACCCGAAAAGAAAAAATGTGTTCTCGCATAAGCCATCTAATACTGGGAAGGCCCGTTTCAAATGGTGATTAATTTAACGATGTCGTATTTAGGATATAATTATAATATCACTTTTAACCAAATATTGTCCATTTCAACGAACTAGCACCGTTCAAAGGGCTTTGGGTCAGCTCTGACGTGGCAAGCAGTCTGTTACTTATTAATTATCACGAAAATTCCAGACTTTATTACAGAATAAATCCTTCTCCACCATCTTGATATAGCAATTTTATTTGAACCTATTTATAATAAAGTATATCCCTATAAGAAAATAAAATATTTAAGCACGAAAATATAGTAACACATAAACAAACTCTACTGTCCTTACTGCGATGAAAAAATATATTGTAAGGGCTTGACTAATCAACCAAGGTATTTTAATAGAGAATTTTAAGGCAGAGTTATGGTTGAACATTTTGAAAACCTATCTCACACATATTGAATGCAATATTCTGTGGTATTTCACAAAATTTGGTGGCAAATTTTTGTTTTTAATTAATTGTTAATTAAAAGGCTAAAAGTTATATATTTTGATGTTATGCAGAATATTCTCTAACTTGTCTAACATTAGGTTTGGAAAATTCAATTAAAATTGATGGCTCCTAAGGAAAGTTTTCAGCTAAGCCCACTTATAAAATTTCGTATTACATATTTAAATAGAGAGAGAGAGATTTAATACTGATTACACTAACTATTGGGGAAATTAATAACGATTTCAGTACGCTTGCGGAATTCATATTCTAATGAAAAATTATAAAGAACCCAATTAGAAGCAGAGAGAGGGTTTACAAAAGTATTTTAAAAAATCGTAAAATAACATCCACGGTGAAGTGAGGCCCACCTCAGCACTGTTCCATTCAAAGAATAGCCTTGACGACTTCGATAGCAAACACCACTGGGTAATTCTAAATATTTGATGAATTCTATGTTGATCTCATGGAATCAGAGTAAGCTTCGGATTGATTAGAGCACGAAACCCTGTCCTCCAGGTGAGCCGCTCTGAAATTGTCCAAATTGGTGTTTATTGGTGGTTTATCTCCGACCAGAGAGTCCTCTAGGTTTTAGATAGGTTAAAAGATATTTCAGTTTTTATGGCAATTTTGACGGAAGATGTGATCGTTCTTCTTATAAACAAACTTAATAAAGATAGGTATTGAGAATAATATGTCGATGTCAAATTCCCAAAATTGAAAAAATGGTATTCAATCTTCGTAGTCAGCATTCAAGAAATAATAAAGTGTATCAACTGCTACAACATCATTTTCAACTAGATTCTTTGATCATTACACTTTTATGATCAATTCAGAAGTTTATTTTGTAGATTTATATTGTATGTTACGACTATATAAAATTGATTATAATCTAAATATGAAACATCAGGATATTTTGTAAAAATTGAATCGATATTAGAATGTATATTTTATATTTAATAAATTCGATTTATTTATAATTTCTAGGTTACAGGATTTTATAATCTCACAATAATCGAAACTCTCGAAAGTACGAACGTCAAGTCAAACGAAAGTCAAAGCGAACTTGAAGCAAAAGCGAATTTATAGCAAACAAGGAAGCGATGGGATTCCTAAAGTTTTTCAAAGAAGGAAGTAAGTGAATGATCATTTGACAAATAATTTGATTCTAAATTCAATAAAAATGTTAAAAGAAAATTTGGAAATTTTCATTTTAAAAATATCATGGAATTATTATATGTGCGTGCGCATAGGTTAGAGTGAATATTATACTACAAAAATTAAAATTCTTTACAATATTAATTTGATATTAAAAAAAAAACGATAAATTTCTTCAAAACATTGGTCTATGAAGCTATAATCGGTTATCATAATGCTAGTTTTCGTGATTTCACAGAATTAATAATAATCCTACCTTTTTAAAAGTTAATACATCAAAATCTCTTGAGCGTTAATACACCTAGGTCTTTTACCATATTACGGGATAAAATGAATTAAAAAGTATATATTAGCATATATAAGTGTAACCCATTACTGGTGTTATATTACAAATATTTTTTTTTATAAATTAACAAAAGTATGACGTATTACTGGGCAAACAAAATGTTTTTTTTTTTCAGAAATTCAACTGGTAAAACTTGAAAAGTTTTTTAAATATATATTATAGGCATTTTTAAAATGGAATACATTTTTACACTTTTATAAAAAGTGGAAAATACTCCAGAATTGGGGACAGGACCTGCTGCTGTTATTATCCTAGGGACCATCCGCAATGATTCAGAAGACGACAAGATCGGCTGAAATATTATTAGGAGGGGAGGGGTATTGTGTCTATATATGTTTGATCTTGCTTTGGCACTATCTTGTATATTTGGGGATTATTCTCATTGGTGCTGAAAATACGACCTGTAAATTTTATACGGAAGAGTTTGTGCCGTTCAATTCATTATAAAATCATAATTATAAATAGGTATCAACATATATTTGCAAAAAATACAATATTTTTGCTAACGCCGCGGTGCTTCGAGACAGTAGAGTACAGCCACGACAGAGCACGGATGAGGGTCAATTAGAAGACCCTGAATTCATTTCAAAGAAACTGCTATTCCACATTATTATATTAGAAATCAATATAAGATGAAGTTAAGTATAAATGGCAATCAAAAGAAGCAACAGAAATTCCTTTTTATAAGTTAAAGCAAAGGAACACTTTGTGCTAACCCAAATTTCAAAACTCTGTCTATCATGCTAAAAATACAGCCTGTAAATTTGATATGGAAGAATTTGTTCTGTTCAATTCAGTATCAAATCATATTCAATAGTGGTGGTTATCTCTCAGAGATTTTCTATAAATATATTATTCATTGCTAACGCCGTCGTGCTTCGTTATACTGAAACAGAGCTACAGCAGAACACAAATGAGCGTCAATTAGAAAATTCTTAATTCATTTCAATGACACAATTAAACGATACAATTAGGTGTCTATAGGGTTATCAAAAGAAGAAACAGACATTCAAGTTTTTATATTATAGCAAAGGAACCTTTTGAGTTATCCCAAAACAAAACTTTTGTCTTTCGTAAAAGGAAAAATATTTGGCATCTTTAATTGAAGAACAACGATTAGTGTACTGCAATTATATTGAAAGCTTTATTAATGCAAATATATCACAATATTGTAAATTAAATTTAATTGCCATCTATCGTTAAAATTTTACACAAATGCATTTTCTGGCAATGCGTTTCTTTTTTAAAATATCGTCAAATATTATCTCTACAGAACTTACTGCAATGATATGAGTTATTGAATGAGAGAGCTTGGCTCATCAGTAGTGAACCCTCTCAGCGGTTTCGCCAAATTAATCTCTAGACCGCTCTACTATTGTATTGGACTACTATCATTGCAGTAAGGTCTGTAGAGATAATATTTGACGATATTTTAAAAAAGAAACGCATTGCCAGAAAATGCATTTGTGTAAAATTTTAACGATAGATGGCAATTAAATTTAATTTACTATATATATATTGGTTATGAAAACATATTTTGCGGAAGAACTTTGCTCGATGCAATACCTTGAAATTATATGTATGTACCTCTACAGACCTATAAGCTTATGTCCATAGTTCACTAAACACCCTTTAGCTGCCTTCCATAGAAAATGCAGGGTATATAACAAAACCAGTCCAATACAATAGTAGAGCGGTCTAGAGATTAATTTGGCGAAACCGCTGAGAGGGTTCACTACTGATGAGCCAAGCCCTCTCATTCAATAACTCATATCATTGCAGTAAGGTCTGTAGAGATAATATTTGACGATATTTTAAAAAAGAAACACATTGCCAGAAAATGCATTTGTGTAAAATATCACAATATTACCGAGTATAGACTCTTTATTGATTCCTCTAAAAGAGGTTTGAAGCTTGTTTGCTACACGATAGTAGTGTATTACCTTCCCCCACACCTAAATTAAAGAAACCTATTCGACTCCTAATCTTATGTTTGTTGAATTATACCAAACAATGTTGACAACTTCGCAGTGATCTTAAAGAAAATTTACAGAACTTATGGGCGTTAATGTTACAAGAAAGCAACAGTAAGGGAACGAATCATTATATGCAAAAGGAATTGTTGACTGATAGGAATATGTTTCGCATATAGGCAAAAATAAAATTTAAAAAAAGAAAAAGAACCGTTTCTCTCCAAACTAACCTGAACCAGGTCTTTGAAATCCACGTAAGGTGGTCTAAATTAATTGAAATACGATGCTTAATGTCAAGGAAAAACAATAAAAAAGACCCAAAATGTTAATTCTATGAATAACATTTTCTTAATAGGTCCTTGAATATTGATTCTTCTTTATAACTAGTGTTTATTAAACCATATTTAACTTAGTATAGACAATTTTTCTTATATCTTCTATCTTGTAATAAGAAGAAATTCCAATTATGTCAAAATATTATAATAAAAAACTTTAAATCTGTTTTTAGAATTTCAATTTAGTTCTGAGGAAAAGTGAAATCACAAGGTAGATTGATTTATAATACAGTTTGATTTACTGGTTCATCAATACCTAAAACTATTATTTTCTATTCAAATATAATATGATGTTGCTGTTATAGGATATCCAATACATGGAATTTATATACAACCAAGCATTAAACAATATAAAACATTTGACAAACATCCTAATTAACAAACCCCTACACTGCACTTTTATCCATTCGTACATACATTTATTAAACATATTTTCACAAACATAGACATATCAATGAATAAATTGAAAACTAATGGAACAACAATTCAATAGAAAAATATATTTTTAAAAGCATTAACTGTCACCTTCTTCCCTTGAAAAACCATAGTAAGAGATTCTTACCTGAATTAAAAATTTAATTTTCAATTTTTTCAATAAAATTTTCAATCCCCAAATGTAAGAACAACCTTAAAGCCTGTTTTGAGAGTTTCTATTTTGTCCAAGGGAAAATTGTATTCTCAAGAGAGCTTAATTTCTAAGACAGTTTGAATAAAGCTAGTTCATCAATACCTAAAACTCCTATTTCCTATTCAAATATAATGTGAGGTTGCAGTTATATGATTTTCAATACATTGAATTTATATACAACAAAGCATTATATAGTATAAAACATTTGACAAACATCTTCATTAACAAACCTCTACAGTGCACTCATCCATTTATACATAAATTTATTAAACATATTTTCACACATATACACATATCAATGAATAAATTGAAACTGATAAAACAACAATTCAATTGAAATATATCTTCAAAAGCATAAACTGTAAAAAAAAACTTCTTCTTTGAAACATCATAATTGAAGAGATTCATACCTGAGAATTAAAAATATCAATCACATTATTTTCCAATGCATAATTTTTTTTATATATTTGGTATATAATAATTTAACTTACTTGAGGAGATAAGAATTTATCTTTCAACCCATTTTTCATATATTCAATAAACTTAAACGAAATTCTCAGAAGTAAATATTTATCCAAATTAGAGATCGTGACTTATCACGCCATCTCTATATGAAATTTGTAGCTTTTAGAGTGCCCCAATGGCGAACTCGATCTTGGGTCATGGCTATCAAAAATCGACTCGTTCACAGACTTCAATTCAAAAAGTGATTTAGCTGAATAGAAACTTATTGAAATGATAATTGAAACATAACAATAAACATTTGAACTCCAACATTATAAAGAGGCGACTTAGTGATGAAAGATTGCAATCCTTGAGAGAAAATATAAATTGACGCTTTACACAGGCAGATGTCCTAAAATGCTTAGGACTACAAACAGCCTTTAGTGTAAAATAGTATCATATATTGATGAAACGACATATTCTGATGGTTTCCTTATTGTGTTGTCAGGAAGTTTAATGGGGAGGGGGCTTCACGGATACATCAATTACGGTTACGTACCTACACCTCCACGTACACCCCCCACCCCCGGCTCGCCACCACCACCTTTTAGAGCCATAGACCCAATGTACCACGAGCCGGGGTTCGGATACACTAGGATATACAACCAGTACATATTGGGTGGGTCACTTCCAACACACCTCACACCTGCCATTCACTCTCCTACATTTGATAGCAACACCTCCACAGGCAGA
>CP092878.1:40327362-40345595 GCA_030710605.1 Cordylochernes scorpioides
GATCACTTCCAAAACTTTTTAATATTTGCTATTTGCATTTGTGGAAAATATCAGGATAGTAAAGGTCATCGAAAGAACCCAATTAGAATCCGAAAGAGGTTGTAAAATAGCATTGAAAAAAATCGTAGAGTAACAACCTCGGGAAATTGAGGCGCGCCTCAGCGCTGTTCCAGTCAAAGAATAGGCTTGACGACTTCGTTAGCTAACACCACTGGGTAATACTGAAGATTTAATGAATTCCATGTTGATCTCATGGAATAAAAAAACGCTTCGGATTGATTAGAACACGAAACCCTGTCCTCTAGGTGAGCCGCTCTGAAATTGACAAAGTTGGTGTTAGGCTTTATCTCCGATCAGAGAGTTCTCTAGGTTTAGACACGTTAGAGAGATGTTTCAGTTTTTATGGCTAATTTGACGGAAGATGTGATCGTTCTTCTTATAAACAAATTTAATACAGTAGGTATTAAGAATAATATGTCGATGTCAAATTCCCAAGTTTGAAAAAATGGAATTTAATCTTCGTATACAGCATACAAGAAATAATAAAGTGTATCAACTACTAAAAAATAATTTTCAACGAGAATCAATAAGAATTTTAATTTATTGATCAAATCAGAAGTTTATTTTGTAGATTTACATTTTGATTTATATTCAAAAATAAATTTGATAATAATCTAAATATGAATCTTTCAGGATATCTTGTTAAAATAATATTCATATTGATAATGTATATTTTATATTTTATAAATTCGAATAATTATATAATTTCTAGGTTACAGGATTTTCTAATCTCACAATAATCGAAACTTTCGAAAGTGACGAAGCAAACAGCAAACTAAAACGAACAGCGATCTAAAGCAAATAGTCAACTGAAGCAAACGACGAAGCAATGGGATTTTTAAAGTTTTTCAAAAGAAGGAAGTAAGTGATTAAAAATGATAATTCGACAAATAAATTGATTCTTAATTCAATAAAAATGTTAAAATAAAATTTGGAAAAAAATCCTTTTGAAAATATAAATTAATTAATACATGTTCGTGCTAATACAATAGAATTAATATTAAAATTATTTACATGATTATTCTGATATAAAAAACGCTAACCTTCCTTAAAACATTGGTCTATATGATAATATGTTCATCGGTTATCATGAGGCTATTTTCGTTATTTTAGACTTGAAAATAACTCTACCTTTTAAAAATTTGATTGGCATTAAAATCTCATGAGCGTTAATACACCTGAATATTTTACCATATTAAGGGATAAAATTAATTAAAATGTATGCATTAGCATATATAAAAGTGTAACCGATTACTATTGTTATATGTTTCGAATATTTCTTATTAAAATTCACAAAAGTATGATGTATTACTGAGCAAATAAAATGCTTTTTTATTTAAGAAATTCTACTGGTAAAAACTGGAATGTTTCTTCATAGATATTATAGCCATTTTGAATAGAGTTTGTTTTAATAGTTGATGAAGAGTAGCAAGGAAGGGATTTATAAAAAGGGGGAAATACTCCAGAATTAGATAGAGAACCTGCTGCTGTTATTGTCCTAGTGCTGGTCCACAGTCCGAGACAGCAGTTATACACAAGACGGCCAGACCAGCTGCAATATTACTAGGAGGGGAGAGGGGTTTGCGTATTTACATGTTGATTTTGTTTTGGAACTATTTTGTATAGTTGTTGATTATTCTCATTGGTGCTAAAAATACGACCTGTGAATTTGATATGAATGAGCTAGTGCCATTCAATTCGGTAGTAAATCCTATTTATTAATAAGTGTTATCATAGTTTTTCTAGAAATAAAATATTTATTACTAACGCCGCTGTGCTTTGAGATTGTTCGGTACACTTTTTGATTGGTACACTATGATGTAGGTTCGTTTTGGATTAAAATGGTCTCAAGCAAAGGTGATAATATATTTAAAGAGGATCAAATTTATATTGGGGTGGTTCGTTTGATTTTGAAAAAATGATTCAATTATTCATCCGTGGTATTTTAATTTATTAAGGATAAATATAGATATTAATATGATGTTACAAATTAAATATTAAGAAAAAAGAAGTTGGAAAATGTTTGATTCAAATGGATAGATGGGAAAGACCGTCCGCCCGTGATGGCCGTCAGTTTTCGAACGTCTCTGCCGCCGCCGCGCATGCGCGCCGACTTGGCTTCACCGCCGCCTCCACGCATGCTGGCCGCCTTGGCGACACCGCCGGCAGGAAGGTGTTGGTTGAAAGGCCGTTCAAACTGTTCTTTTCTTCTCGCGCGGGCGTGCCTTGCCTTTCGCAGACCACGTGAGGCCCAGCGCAAATTACCTTTCACTAACAGAGATAATAAGGTACAGCCACGTCAGAACAAAGATGAGCGTCAATTAGAAGCCCCTGAATCCATTTCAAAGAATTTTATGTTCAACATTATTCATTCAGACATCATTAAATGATACAGTTAGGTATTTGAGGGCTATCAAAATAATAAACAGACTTTCCTGTTTTTAGATTAAAGTGAAGGAACTTTTTGTGTTATTCCAAAACAAAACTTTTGTCTTTCGTAAAAGGAAAAATATTTTGACATCTTTTATTGAAGAACAACGATTAGTTTACTGCAATTATATTGAAATCCTTTTTTAATATAAATGAATTACAATAATACCGAGTATAGACTCTTTATTGATTCCTCTAAAAGAGGTTTGAAGCTTGTTTGCTACACAATAATAGTGTATTACTTCCCCCATACCTAAATTAAAGAAACCTATTCGACTTCTAAGAAAATATTATGTTTGTTGAATTATACCAAACAATGTTGAAAACTTTGCAGTAATATTATAGGAATTTTACAGAACTTATAGGAGTTATGTTACAAGATATCAACAGTAAGGGAACGAATCATTATATGCAAAAGTAATTGTGGACTGATAGGAATATGTTTCGCTTATAGGCAAATATAAAATAAATAAAAAACCGTTTCACTCCAAACTAAACGATACTAAGTCTTTGATATTCACGTATGGTGGCTTAAATTCGTTGAAATCCGATGCTTAATGTCTAACAAACACAATAAAAAAGACACAAAAATGTTATATCTATGAATATACTTTTCTTATTAGGTCCTTATATATTGATACTTCTTTATAACTAGTGCTTAAAAAACCATATTTCACTTACAACGCGATAAAAAAATTGCGACAAATTTATTTATACAACGCGAATTTTCGTATAACGCGTTATAAAATAAAACAATTTACCCTAACAACATTCGCGTTATACAAGTTTTATTTCGTATAACTCGAATTCCTATAACGCGATTTCATACAACACGGAACAATAATCGCGTTATAGAAGAGTTTACTGTACCATATTGAACGATATACAGACTTCTTTGTTTTCGAAACTGATGAAAAATTATTTTTTTAAAGATTTCATTCTGAATATAGAGCAATTTATTCTGTAATAATAAAAAATAAACAAGAATAGTTAATATTTATTCCGATAGATGACGCAAGCCATCAGCAACTTTCAGTTGCACGATAAGGAGATGCCTTTTTCATAATTTATGCACCTTATCCCAGTACAATGTCACATTTGTACTATTTTTCAACATTGTGTCGCGGTCTCACGCAATTCTGGCCTTAACTACCCGTTTCATGATTTTTTAGGATGCCTGAATGACCAATTTTTTGGTCGTTGAGGTACAGCTTGCACCACGCTGATGAGGGCCAACAGCCTGAAACGCGTCCTTGGTTAGCTTTTCTTGAATAATCAAAAATGGGTACTTGGCCAATTCTGGAATAATTAAAAATCAACGAGAATAGTTGATATTTATTCCAATAGATGACGCAATCCATCAGCAACTTTCAGTTGCACGTTAAGGAAATGCCTTTTTAAATAATTTATGCACCTTATCCCAGTACAATGTCACATTTGTACTATTTTTCAATAGAGCAATTTATAATCATATATATTTAAAATAATAAAAACTCAATTTGGATTTAATAGGACCTGATGTGCGTTTTAAAAAGAAAAAAAACTTAGTAAAAGATGGACGAATGGTCCCTCGAAATATTGTGGATAAATAAAAACTCTTATTAAATCCGAAATAATCCTCATTTTTAAAAAACTTTAATATTAGCGCGAAAGAGAGAAGTCCATATTTCTTATAGACCCACAAAAAAAGAGTTAAAACCTATTTTAAATAATCATTTACATCTTTGATTAAAATTAAGGTCAATAACATATTAAAAAAATAAGTGTTCATATTCAAATACTAAGAATCAAACAAAATTAAATTTATGACGAAAATTCACCGAAAAAAAAAAGAAATTTTTAAAGAATTTTTTAAAATTTTTAAGAAATTTTTATCGTTTTTACGGTTAGAGATTAGCAAGTTTTTTTATCTTGCCGACAATTTTCTAAGTAAGTGAGTGTTGCCATGGAGATTGTTAAGTTTGTTTGAACACGCATATTCACAATTTCTCCTGTATTTGGCCAAACTGGACGGCACCAAGAGAAGGAAATCTATATAAATATTTTCTCTTGTCGACATCCGTTATCACATTAACTTAATACTTGCTGTGAATATCAGAATAATGGAATAAAAATTCTAACACGCTCCTTCTTATATATATATATATATATATATATATATGTTATATTAAAATATTTTATTTAAAATGTTATATAATTTTTAAAAAATATATAGAAATGTCATAAATATAAATCTTTGTAAATATTATTTTATTTTAATCATCTTTCTAAAATAACTCTGTTATTCTTTGGCCACCAGATGGCGCCACTTTAAATATATAAATGAATTGTTTTTGTTTTTTAGAGTAGGTTAGGTTAAGTTAGATATAATTTTTATAAATATGTAAATTGTAATATAGGATTAATTGCTAAATTCTATATTTACTCTAAATTTAATGTATTCTTTTGCTCAAGAGTTCACAAAATAAACTTCTTGAGATTAATTTTCTTTTTTTAAATTATATTCTTAACGACTGCACTTTTAATTTTAAAAAATCATTTTAAATTTACATAGTTTGTAACAGTTATTTTATAAAATATATTTCATAGATACAAATACTGCTAAATCGACCGCCAGAGGTCACTCTTCCCCTATAAAAACTCGTTGTTGTTTTACCCCGGTTGGTCAGCTCAAACACCTTTGTACATTATGTAAATAATCTTTTGTTTTCCTTGTTCTATTCGCCTTAAGCCAGGCATTACTTTAATCAAATTATGTTTATTATATAATCCTAAAGTTCAATTAAAACAATCTCATATCAAAACTATTTTCATTATTTTACTTTTCAAGATTCTAGCCACGACTGCATCACCAATATCATTTAGTACCAAAAAGAACCAGCAAATAACTCCAGAGCTCAATCCTCAAGATAATCACAACAATTCCAAAATCAAACAGAATTTTTTTTAATATAATATATATATATATATGTCATGATATATGCTCTTCCAGGATTAATAAAACAAACCTACAGTCAACGAGAGAGAGATGGGCAGCTAAAGCGAGAAACTTTAGACATCACGACATTCCAAAGGGGCGGCAAAAGGGGCCCGCCCGTCAACACTTGGGGACTATTTTTGGGACAGATGGTCGGGGGGTGGTGGTCACACAGGCAGTCGTTCAGCGGACAGCGCTCTCGCTCCCTCTCTCTCTCGGATGGCTTCCAGATTCCTCTTCCAACTCGTCGTGTGATTATTTCTCTCCTCACCACATTATTACCACTATATTGTCACATATATATATATATTATATAATCTAAAATACAAATATTTTATTTTTTCAATCATTGACTGTTCTGCATTTTTGACCATATATTCAAAACATACCATTTTTAATTATTATTGTTGTAAATATGTATATTTAACCCTACCTATCTTTTATTCACGATTATAGAATTCATTATATAAATTCTATACTCCTGTGATATAAATAATTTTATATGTATATTTTTACTTCAAGAGATTCAAAATAAAAATCTGCTTGAAAGGTAAATAATTATCTTTACTTTTCCACGACTGCACCTCTTTTCAATAACAATCAAACACACAAAAAATACTAATCGTAATATATATATATATATGGTAATTTAAACCAACAACCCTATATTGTATAATTACTTATAACAAGATTGTCATGTTGTATATAGAAACACATCTATAAATAATTATATGCATGAATAATCTGTGTCATTGCATCGCCATATGTAATGTACTTTGTACAAATTGAAGACAAATAAATAAAACTATGTAATAGATTAAGAGCTGAGTTAAAGCAAGATTGAAAAGTTCAAAAACGTCTACAATCGAGACAACTCTAAAGGAATTCGGCAGTCGTTGCCATCAAGGTCAAAGGGTGCAGACGTCCAAAGTTCACATTCTCAGACATCTCCAACCCCCCTCCTCGGGAATGGTATATAAAAACCTCGGTTTTAGCCGAGCGCAGTTAGTCCATAGTTAGTCAGCAGTCACCACTTCACCGTCGGCGTGTGCCCTTGTTGGTTGTAGCCAGGTCCACATCATCGCCATGTAAAACAGTAAGAACTCTATATCTCCATCTTGCTTAGCTCGACTCCTATCTGTTCATGGAACTTTCCTACTACAGCTGTGTCTCTTCGTTTTGTGTGTGTGGACTTTCCCAAGCTTTCCGCTCTGCCTCGACCACGACTGCCTGTACTCTGTGAAAACTGTTAAAGGTCTTCCAAAGTGCAGAGAGGTACTGGAAAACTCTCCACGCCCTGACTGTCCCTCTCGGCTACTACAGGTTTGACCACTGGTTACCACAGCTTATAGCGAGAGTCGACAGGATGACCACAACGAAGTAAGACCACAACGAAGAAGGTAAGAAGCCTGTCCAGATAGAAGCGAGGAAGAGCAAAGATGGAGGAACAAACCCGCCGCCAGTCCAACGAAACGACCAATCAATCTTCCCCCCAACGACACAGCCGAAAATCCCACAAAATAAGCCGGTGAGAAGTTCCCCACCTTCAGCCTTACAACGCACCCATCTTCCAGTCGACATGCCGCCGTCACCAAACAGAAGTCACAAGCTTCTACAAGCTCTACTTGGAGCGTCTTCCCCATCATCAGGACGACAACTAAAGACCAAGTATCCTGACTGAACAATCCTCAAAACTGTGAGTTTTTAAAAACTTTCTCCTCATGCTCACAACTTTATTCTCCATAAAATTAATATTTATTTTCACTGTAATCATTTTAAAATCAATTTTTACCATTTTTATATCATTTAAATTCAAATTTTAAATCTTTTACACCCTCATTTATCAATTTTTACCTCATTTTAAGCAACTTATAAATTTTAATTCATTACTTTCAATTTTACATAAAAATAAAATCATTATTTTTTAATTACTCGAATCATAATTCTAAACTTATTTGTGTGTTTTTCTTAATATATTAATTTTATACTAAAACACCAATTTCTTAATCAAATGCTCAAAACTTTGCAAAAATCATTTTTATGTTCAATATTTTATATAAACGCCCCATTCAATTTATAAGTCACTATCACGCCATTGCCCCTTTTACAAGGATAATTTTTGCACTACCATAATCAACGATTTAAAAAATATATTCAAATTTTAATAAACATAGGTGGAACGCATTTTTTTTTAATTGCAAAAATCGAAAGATACAATATCTTTAAAATCACAACTAGAAAAGTAACTATCTTTCCCAAAACAAGTTAAAAATAAAAATCCCATCAACTACCACGTCAGTAGCTAAATTAAGTCACAGTCTTCCAAAACTATTACAATCGTTAAATCCCAACATAGCTACACTCCCCCGTCCTTTCCTTTTACATGCATAATTATTAATTATCCACACATATCTCCCAATAAACTACAACACACTTCCCATCACTTTCTACAATTGGTCACCATCTATTAGCGCGCGACTTAGCAACAAATCGAATTCGAGCCACACAAGCTCCATATCGTCGCCACTAAACGTACCACATTCACTAACAACCAAGAAATCTCGATGTGTTTTGTACAACCACCACTCATGACTAGTAAATTTGTTGTTCATGATGAAACAAGTTAGATGCTGTACCAAAAACAAAGACTTCACGTGACACCTTTCCATTCAATTCACTCACTCGTGTCACACAGCGCATCACAACAATTTTTCTCACTTAAAAGGCCACAAAGAAGCCTTTATGCCTGTGACACTTCTCACCCCAAAGCGTGTCCACGTCGAAAGTCGTACTTTTACCCACATCTAAACCTGACATCATTGAATAACATTTTTGCCGCAACAATGTCGAAACACAGCACTTACGAAAACCGAGAAAACTACCTCTTTCAAATACACCATAAAACTACCAACAAGCTTTCACCACTCTCAAAGGGAGTTTAACCAGTAAACCAGTACCCTAACGTACATTCAAACTCTCAAAACTGTACTACAACAAGGATTTCCAAAATGTCTTATCTGACAGAGCGCCCACTTTTACCTCAGAAAAATTCCGTGAATTTCTAATAACACATGGTATACAACCCCTGCTCACCACAAGCAAACGGTTTAATAGAACGCTTAAATGCCACCATTACAGGCAAACGCAGACTAGCTTATCTAGAAAATCCAAAAGCTTCCTGGACTCAACTTGTTAAACGCGTCACTCAGACGTATAATAACACACCCCATTCTGTCACAAGTTTTCCACCCACCTATTTAATGTTCAATGTTATACCCCAAATCTAATAACTCATCTTAATCCATACCCCGAAATAAATATAGCTAGAGATATAGCACGCTCTCGTACCCAAAATAAGCATAAAAAAGATAAAGAAACATTTGATAAGCAACACAGAACACCACATTTAGAAGTGAATGATCTTGTTTTGGTCAAAAATTATAGACACCCCGACACAGGTAAATTAGCACCATATTTTACTGGACCATACACAGTAATTGAAATAATATCACCCAATGTCGTTCGAATGGATCGCCCCAATCAACCTCTCAATAGAGACAGTGACACCATACATGTCAATAAATTAAAATATTACACAGAAAATGTTCTGTACATTACACCTCCACAAACCCGATTTATTCAAGACCCACAGCGAATGTCCCCAGATGTATATCTCAGTGAATTCAAACATTTGACTCCAGATATATTCGAGACGCAACTTTACCGAATTATACCGCCTCAAACTTCCCAGCCATTCCTACATTTAAATCCAGATTTATTTAATAGCGATCGTTTTTAAACAAACCTCAAGTAACGACCAGAAAATTTCCCGTTAAATTCACAAACCTATTCTATCTACATACCCTACACCAACCCATTTGGATAGGTATTACTTACTTATTTACTCTCTTTCACACAGATCCAAACTAGGAGAGAAAGAATTTCAAGCCAGTGAGCCGCAGACTTCCCCCATATCTCCCTCCCCCTTCAAAAACAATATAAATCGCACCCCCGTCGTAAAAATGGACGTAATCACCGCTAGTTGACATAGCAAAGGCCCCAGTGATGATAGACTAAACATCTCGAGACAAAATTCCCGCGTCACTAAATCCAACGCCCACCAACAATACCCATCAGTCCCATCGCCTCCCGTTTCATGTATACAACGTCCTCTCTCCCAGCTAACAAAGCTGTCAACTAAAAATCCGCTTTCGGAACGACCGCCATGTGTTTCCGATCAGCCATTAATATTTCCCCAGAATTTCACAAATTCCCAGACAGAGAATATAAAAATACCGGATTGATAGACTAAACAACTCGACACCACCCCGCGTCTCTCCCCCTAGCTCGCCTCCAGAAAATTTGGAGCGTGTCCCGCATTCCTCTTACTACATTAACAGTCGATATCTTAACCTAACTTTTTAAAACATTTGGACATTTGAATTTGAACAAGACTTGCCTTAAATTGAACATTTTTGATATTTTGATCCAGTGTAAATCTCTAATTTTTGCTACATATCGAACATTTTACATGTTAAATTGAGATCACAATCTTTAACTATAATATAATTTTTGTATAAAATATTTTAAATTTTATTTTTTATTTTTTCCTTTCAATTATATAATCACTAGCTTTTAATCCAACATTATATATTAAAAATATCAATTTTATTTTTCATAATATTATTTTAGTATTACAAAAGATATATTTGTTGTCAAAAATCACTTTAATTCTTCATTATTATCACTTTTATATATTGATTGTTTGATTTTATCCACTTAAACTTTATTCAACCACAATGATATTTCTATATTTTATTCATTTTATATTTGTTTTTATACCTTTATATAAAATGACTATGTTATCATTAACTTTCGGGCATACAACAATCTATTTCTCTAACCACTTCAGTGTACTTTACACTACTATCTTCTCAGTCATTGCTTCACATCAACGTAGAAAAACGACAGTACTGCTTGACAATTATTATTTTTTATTTCATAATTTCAACAAACTATTTGATCAAAGTTCCCCAGATTTTAAAAATCCCAACTTCTGGCTTGAACACGTTTCAAAAGTTTACTACAATCATCCCTAGAGCATAATCACCCACGCAAACACAAAGCGTCCACAACTCTCACAACTCAATTTTTTTAGCTCTAGCGGACCACAATCAACCTTTGATTTTAAGTCAAGTCAGATCACCTACTGTCGCTACAACAATTCTACTTAACGCATGACTCTATTTCACCCCTTTCAATCATATTAAGGAACAACCTTTTCTTCAACAACTTTTCAACGCACTAACCCTACAATTGTGACAAAGCACTGTAACCCTTATACAGGATCCCAGGTGAAACATTGCCTCGGAAGACGCACAAGTCTATATCCTCGCTTTGCACCTGGACCTGAATATTTGAGTGCATGTGTAATACTTACAATTGCATATTCTCTAACCACTAACCCTTTCCAACGCCCGCCAACAATCTCTTAAAACATCATCATTATTTTTTATCAAACAAAGGTTTTATCTTAATTTCTCTTTTATATGAATATCATAACTTTTAAATTAAACATAAGTTGTATTTTTTAGAATTTGCAGATATATCCAAACAAAATATCTTGTTATAGCCCTTTTTAACCCTCACAGTTTAAATTAATTAAAAGAAATTTTAATTACTTACCTGTGTTAGAGAGGCTTTACCTGTTTAAACCCGGATAAACCCTTTCACTCCCGGGGCTCATCTATGGTAATTTAAACCAACAACCCTATATTGTATAATTACTTATAACAAGATTGTCATGTTGTATATAGAAACACATCTATAAATAATTATATGCATGATTAATCTGTGTCATTGCATCGCCATATGTAATGTACTTTGTACAAATTGAAGACAAATAAATAAAACTATGTAATAGATTAAGAGCTGAGTTAAAGCAAGATTGAAAAGTTCAAAAACGTCTACAATCGAGACAACTCTAAAGGAATTCGGCAGTCGTTGCCATCAAGGTCAAAGGGTGCAGACGTCCAAAGTTCACATTCTCAGACATCTCCAACCCCCCTCCTCGGGAATGGTATATAAAAACCTCGGTTTTAGCCGAGCGCAGTTAGTCCATAGTTAGTCAGCAGTCACCACTTCACCGTCGGCGTGTGCCCTTGTTGGTTGTAGCCAGGTCCACATCATCGCCATGTAAAACAGTAAGAACTCTATATCTCCATCTTGCTTAGCTCGACTCCTATCTGTTCATGGAACTTTCCTACTACAGCTGTGTCTCTTCGTTTTGTGTGTGTGGACTTTCCCAAGCTTTCCGCTCTGCCTCGACCACGACTGCCTGTACTCTGTGAAAACTGTTAAAGGTCTTCCAAAGTGCAGAGAGGTACTGGAAAACTCTCCACGCCCTGACTGTCCCTCTCGGCTACTACAGGTTTGACCACCGGTTACCACATATATATATATATATGAAAAAACAATAGAAAAAAAAGAAAGATAAGTGGGTCAGGTGTTGATATTAAAAATAAAGAAGGTATTTCCTGACCACGAGCAAGAAATTGGGTTAGACAAATATCACGGAGCAAGCTAAATAAACGTTTTGTTTATTTTTGTTCCACTAGATGGCGCTCTGCCATCTAAAAAGCACATGTGCTCGTGGTCAGGAGATGCCTTCTTTATTCTTAATATATATATATATGAATGTTGTATGAAAAAGTGAAAGTTGTATAAGCTTATGAATTTTTCTTTGTTTTAAAAATGAATCGATGTTGGTTCCATATGCTTGAATTGAATATTACACCTTAGTTCTATATATTTTATTGCTTAAAAAGGAACACAACAAAGAAAAAATAAACTAAAATTGCAAATGATTTGATAACTAACTAACAAAAAAATAAAAATAAATACGAAATTAACATATAAACTTCAAACAAATGCTATGGGATTTTTTAAGTTGCTTTGTTGTAATTTATAAAAATATTTTATGCTTGCGTTTTTTTTATGTTCTGATATTCTTATATTTAAATGTCTGCTAAATTCGCCTACATATGCTCCATAGAATGCGATTAATACAAAACTAAATAGGTAGGCTAAACTAGCAGATATTCAAATATAATAATATCAGAACATAAACGAAATATAGACAACCAAAATGGTTGATATTTAGTATACCTTCCTATAAGAGAAACAGGCCATTCTTTCTCCATATCAGAACCAATGACCCATTATTCCAACATCCCCAATAGACTACAGAGACTTATCATGGAATCCATCATATCCAGAAAAAGCACAATAGCATTAACAGCAACAACAACAAAAAGCTTTATTAAGACAATTCAGTCTTACACGGATTCTCCAAGCACAGAAATGTAGGGTACATACAAGAATAGCCGTATTAACAACAACAAAAGTACCTGTTATGACCCTTTGGTCTTATACAACTTCTCCAAGTAGAAGAGGGTATATACAATAGTTACAATAATGCTATTTACAACGTGTCAAGGAAGAGAGAAGCAAAAAAGGGCTTGCTGGGGAACTAGGGTATTATCATGGGTAGATGTTATTATATCTCTTGAGGAAAGATCTCGCGACAATAAAGTTGAGATATCCAGCAGGTTAAGAAAGTCTCCAAGGTGGTTAATGCGAATGTTTAGTTCACCATATAAATTATCTCCAGTCCATAATAGCATTAACAGAATAATATACATTCCAGAAACACATAATATACTATTCCCTTAACCCACTCTATAACCGCCAGATAGAGATTGAGATTGAAACTACTTTATTTCAACGTCCATATAAGATTATATAAGGTTAATTATACAGAATAAAAATAAAAATGAATAAATATGAATATATAATGATAAATATAGGAATAAACAGATAAAAATAATTGATAAATATACATATATATATAATATATATAAAGTCTTCATTGGTGGGGCCCACAGCGGGAAAGACTCCGCCACCGATGGACTGCGAGAGTTCTTTCCCACAGAGTGGGCAGGTCTAGGTGATGGCTGGCATTACCCACCTCAAGACCAAGATGGTACTTGTAGATGGTAGCCTTCGCCAAGCTGGTCAATTCCATTGCCTCGGGATGGAGGCCGACGCCGAAGAACCAGGCCTGCAGATCCAGGAGCACCTCCAGAGAGAGAGAGAGAGAGAGAGAAAGATATTTATCACCCAGGTTCCTGGAGCGCAGAATGCCAACTACCCGGGGAGTCGAGCTCACTAGTATGGACAAGTGTTGAGCGCTTTTACTCGCGTTCTGTTTTGATTGCTGAGTTGAACCAGTTGACCCCCCCATAACCTCCAAATGATTATTATTATTTATTTAAGTAACCCAGGTTCCTGGAGCGTACAGAAGTCGCCAACTACCCGGGATGTCCTTCTGACCTAAGTCTTCTTGGATTTATATACAATGCCAGTCGAAGTCCAATTAATGAGGTGTCGCCAGGCAGATTTCTCTCTTGGGAGATTTTCCAGGGATGCTGGACAATCTCCAAATGAGGAAATCGCCTCTGAATAGCAAATTCGATAAGCACGTGCAATGGAGGCTCAAGTTATTTTTGATTTCTTTAATTTTTCTATTGCAGTAAGGGCTGTAGAAATTGTTTAATTTCAAAAATTGAATCTTGCGCGTTTAAAATAGTTTCGAATTTTGATAACAGATTGCGCGCTGGTGCATCATATCAAATAACTGTGAAAAACTCAAATAATTTTATTCGATTTAAATTCTTATTCTATTGGGTTTGAATATAAAATATTTTCTCAGCTAGAAGAACATTTTCCCCCTGAAAGTTAGAGAGATTTAAAAAAAAAACGATTTATAAAAATGGTTAACTTTATTTGAAGACTAATGTTTTTGTCAATAGATTCATTTATTGATATATTTTTAGTTTATTCTCGTCATTCAGTCAATAAAATATTTCGTAACTATTTATGTGTGGAAGCATAAAAGATAAATTTACCCTGTTTTAGTGAATCACATTACAGCAAAGTTAATAAATACATGGTTAACATAAATTTATATTGCTACAATACACTTCAAGACAAATTCCAATAGTTTTTTTTATGATTTCTTTCCATTACAAAGGTTTCTAACTCTTGTATCCATGTATCATTTTAAATATATTTCATTACCATTGTTGTAATATTTCAGAAAACCCATTGTAAAAAAAAAAACACCTCATAAGAAGAAGACCTGCGAACAAGTAAACAAATTACTAAAGAACAACTAATTTTTTAACAATGATACTTTCATTGTTTTGTTGGAGTGGAGATAAGAAGGAAAAGAAGTTCAAGAGGGAAGGGAGGCCTCCAAGCGGTAGCCACTACGTGGCTGAAAGAGTCACTTCGACGACTAAAAAAGCGCCAATTAAAACAGGAAGCGGTAGACAAAGTGCTTTGATGCTTCCACAAGCGAAATTGAGATTAATTGAATCTACGATGAAGACGATGGCATCAGCGTGATTATTCACAGAATCAAGAACCGAGATGCGGCTGTTCAAACCATCTTTGGTGGAGCAATGGAGGAGACAGAGAGCCAAAAACTCGTGACATTCGAGGACAAGTCGAAATGAACGCGGAAAATGAACTAGATAATGATTCTCAAGATCTGAAGAACAAAGTAAACACAAATGTATTGGCTGACACCATCTCTCCAAATTGAGTATTTGATAATTTGCGAAATGGATAAATAAATAATTTCAAATAGATGTTTTTATTATATAGAAAACAAATAATATCAATCTCAAAATATTTATCAATCCATATTTTTTAATTTGAAGTGATATTTAGTGTATCCTATATTATAAATCTACTTCAAAATTGTTGATATTCAAGTTTCAATGTACAAGTATCGTCTTGTAAAATAAGAACATTAACTTCTTCTTAGAAAGAATCTAGAACGACAGCTAGTTCTAAGATTTAGTAAATTTGAACTTGTATATTGATCTAAAATTAATTATTTGTGAAATTATATATTTTGCGAAAATATATTTTTTAAAACCCTACCAATGTAAATAAATTTGATATAAATGGTGTTATTAAGATATATGTTTCTCTATATCACTTTATCTAATCTCTCAAACATTTTTAGCGCTTTGTGTTTTCGGTAAAATAATATTTAGTTTAACATTTATTTTATATATATTTTGTTATTTTTATTTTTTATACGAAAAATCTTTTACACATAGTACAAATAATTATAAATATAAAATAGGCGTTATTGTTAATTTTCAAAATATTCACACCTATATTTTACAAATATTTTGTCCATAATATAATATATATCAATTTTTTCTCCCCATTAAATATAACAAATTATTTTAAAAACTTAATTCTTTTGACGTTATGTGGCGCTGAGTTTGTTGTGGACACACATTAAATAGGTTTTAACACCTTGATAAAGGTTGGCGTTCAGCCAACTGAAATATTGGTAAAATAAACAATATTTTGATCCAATATATGCCTTTTTAATTAAAGATTTATTTATGGATTGCTCTATTTTCAAAAAATATACGAGTATATATATACGATGGCATCGCCACTCTCTACACCCTTCTTTTATTTGAGTATATAATTTATTTTTCAAAAATATATTTCACTCTATTGGCATTTTCACACTTGTTCTCTCGCGATGTCAATTTAATATTTGTGTGTGTAATTATTCAATTGATTAATTCAAGTAAAACTAAGAAAAAATTGAATGAGAAATGGGAACGAATTATGACGGTGTGGTGAAATATGTAGTCTTTTATTAATACATATTTCTCTATACAATGTATAATAAATATAAATATATGTGCCTGATGTTATTGAAATAATATTACTTATTTATAACTGGTACATTCATATATTTATTGCCATTTGGCAGCTTTTTGCTTTTAATTCCACGGAAGTTTTAGAAAATTCGTATTTCTAACTCGTTTGAGGTCTTGAACAATCGCTGTAAAAATAAATTTACAACTCCCAAAAGAGTCCGACTTGACATTGTGTAACACATAAGATATAAAATAAAATATAGAAATTGTTTCATTCCCGGCTAACCTGACCACCCAGAGCTCTGAAAATGTGTACACTTATATTGTAATTTGAACTTGGCGAGTGTTCAAAATTTAATACCTATATGTGGCCAAGAAGCATATTAAAATTAATTTGCAAAAAATGAAGGCATTTTGGAAATATGTTCATTCCCGGACACCCTGACAAACCAGAAGTCTGAAATTTGTCAACTTTCATTGTCATCGAATTCTTAAAAATGTAAAATTTATATCTAATTTCTGCGTACTGGCGAAGTATATTAAAAATTGATCACAAGATTTGTAGACAAGGTAGGTATACAAAAAGACAGACATATAACCAAGTTAAATAAAAGCTTTTAAGAAGCCTCAGGATTCCAACCTGAAGATATTGAAACCATGCTATAATTGTAATTTATTCATTGTATTTACCCCCCTCCCCCCTTCAAATTATTGTAAATATGATGACCTGGAGATAATGCCTTTCAAGAACATCTAAATAAAGTTATTTTGCATTGAAACTGAATCTTCCAATATAAGACTTGCATTTAACTCCTCGTCAGAAGGTTTTTCGTGGCGTGGATATCAATCTTGTTTAACGTCCTGCTCGACACTGTAGATGTCCTGCATGGACGAAATCACCTATCAGTACGCTCCAATGTCAAGTCCTCCTGACACTGTCTTGCAAGATCATCCATACGCTCGGAGGTGATACGACGCGCCTTACACTTGCCGCAAATGTTGAAAGCCTCTGTCCCCCCACACAACAATGCCATTTCGGCGCCTGTCCCCCGACACATAGACATACCTCGCACCTGGAGTCCACCTATCTTCCCGCAACTTTACTCTGAATTCTTAGCTTCTCGGATAGTTGTCATCCATATTACCATATCGTAAAGATAGAGGCTGCCTGGCCGGCATTCATAGTTCTTGAAAAAAGATACTTCGGCCAGTATAATTCTTTTTATTACCTCGACGTTTCGACAAAAAGCTTTTGTCCTCGTCAGGAGCAAACAAAAATTAAAACATATAGCAAGGCGTTAAAAATTATTTATTAGAATTATTAGAATAATTTTTAACGCCTTGCTATATGTTTTAATTTTTGTTTGCTCCTGACGAGGACAAAAGCTTTTTTTCGAAACGTCGAGGTAATAAAAAGAATTATACTGGCCGAAGTATCTTTTTTCAATATATTACCATATATACACCTTCATATAAGTGGACTAGGGAGGGTGTTGTATGATTTTTTATTTATATATATTTAGATATAGATTTAGATATATATATATTTATATATAGATATATTTTTTCATCTTAGATATTGACCTGGATTTTCATTGAATAACATTTTCATTGTAGAAGGTATTACTATCTTTCCAATAAATAAATGAAACAAAACATATATAATTATTACCTCACATTTAATATTCCATTTAGATTTATTCAAATAACACATCAGCATTTTGATTTGAAACATTTTGAAAATATACTATATTATTTATGTAAATTTTAAGTATTCCCATGTAAAGATGGCGTAATATTTAATGTATATAATGCCCGGAAGTTGAATTTAATTTTATATAGCATTATTTTGCTTTCATAAATTCTATCCACACATAAAGATTAATTTATTATATTATTGTTTATCTATGCGATCAATAAAGCTTTTATAACTGTATTTTAAGGAAGCATAAAAAAGACATTCACTCTATTTTAAGTTTATTCATTGCAGCAAAGTTGATAAA
>CP092878.1:40345695-40451962 GCA_030710605.1 Cordylochernes scorpioides
ATAAGTGCATATAAAATAGCGCGTTGGTTCTAATAAAATAGCTTTTAAAAATCATTAGTACACACAATTTTCCCCCCTCAATATTCTAAAGCTTTTCTGGTAAATTTTAATCCATAGATAATGAATAAAACCTCAGTTTTTGAAATGATCGAGATAATGCTGAGAGACATTTGTAGCAAGAATAAAGTCTTAGAATCTGCAGAAACGATTACTGCAGGAAAACGATGATTTCAGCTTAAATAAGTTATTATCTGTAGCCCTAGTATTTGGTTTAAGACTAAATGACAAGGAAAATGTCATATATATATAGATATACTGGGAGAAAATAACTTGCATTCCAGAGGATAGCAAAAATTTGGGAAATTTTAATGAAAACAAAGGGTAAAATGAAATTTCGGCTAAAAGGGAAATTGTTTTCTTCCGGGGCGGCGAAAAAAAATCGTATATGACAAATGCCCATATACGTTAACAAAAGACCAAGTTGGTGAACTGAGTATATGGTGTTGAAAAAAAACGAAAGGTTTCATCACATCTTTTCTATACAAAATATTTCAGTTGCTTAAAAAATAAATTCGAATAAAATGTCTTTGTATAAATTTTGAAACTAAAACATAAAGATTTGCATAAAAATTGGCATTAAACCGCCAATCAATTCAGAGTTAAAATAAAATCAAATGCATACGGTGTTTACAGTTATTTGAATGAAGAATTAACGCGCGCAAAAATGGCCCAAAATACTTCAAAATAAAAGATGAACTTGGTTCAAAGTTAGGTTATAAACAGTAGAGAGAAACAAAATTACTAATCCACAAAATCTGAAAACGTTCAAATTGCAGTATTTGAATGAAATGTATTTGGTAATAGTAAAGAAGAAAACGATCGCGAGGCGATACTTCGGACAGAAGCATAGATAGCTTTTATACAACATTGAAATAATATATTAAATATGTTTGGAATGCGTTCATCAACGTTTTCAAACACATTTAGGCAAAATTAATTCACCGTTTTATATGAAAAATAAATGACTTCATGTTCTGATGCCTAATGAATCTGAAATTTCATTTTTTGAATTCACATTTAAATTCCCCCAATAATTTCGTGCAAAACGTATAACAAGGTGAGATAAATTAGTTGGAATTTGATGCTTAATATCAAACAAACACAATATAAAAGACGTCACACCAAAAAAAAAAAAAGTTAAATCTATGAATATAATTTTCTTATTAGGCCTTATATATAAATGCATCTTTATAAATAGTGATTAATAAACCAAATGTCACTTATACACATTTTTTGTTAAAACCTCCATCTTGTAATTAAGCAATCTCTAATTATAAAAGATAATCATAAAAAAAAACCTTAAAACCTGTTGTGAGAGTTTCTATTTGGTTTCGGGAATTTTCCTTCGCAAAAGATATTGATTTGGAAAGAAATTTGAATAAAACTGAATCATCAATACCTGAAATTCTTATTTTCTATTCAAATACTGTATAATGTGATGTTGCTGTTATAGGATATTCAATACATGGAATTTACTCGTATATACAACCAAGAATTATACAATATAAATCATTTTGATAAACCTCTTCATTTACAAACCCCTACACTGTACACTTATCCATTTAAACATGAATTTATTAAACAGATATTTTCACAAACATACACATATTAATGGAAAAATTGAAACTAATAAAACAACAATTCAATTGAAATATAATTTACAAAGTATAAACTGTAACCTTTTCCCTTTAAGCACGATAGTTTGAAGAGAATCATAGAATTTATTTTAAACCCCTTTCACATATTTCTAATCAACTCAAACAAAATGATCACAAGTAAATATTTAACCCAAATACACACAGCGTGACATAGCGCGCCATATCTAGATAAAAATTGTAGCTTTTAGCGGGAATTTCCCTATTATAAATATAAAAACTCTCTACGACCCTTTCTGCAATGAAGGAAAATATTATAATGGCAAGGTTTATCTGCCACCAACTTCACCAATGGTTTTGCGAATTCATATTTAAAGAGGCTATAATATTACATTATTATGCTTTGCTTATATATCAGACACTAATCTAGACATTTGGGAAGCAGTTCGACTTTTGAACTTATAAGTGCTTCAGATCCCGTTTGGTTATTTGATCTCACTGGTTGTAATGCAATTTATTCTCAAAATCTGGGAATCTTGAGACAGATTTTTCAGAATAAAAGTGCTCAATGCAGAATTCGATTTTGGGTCGTGGCTGTCGAAAATCGACGGTTTATACCACTGGTTCACAGACTTCAATTTGAAAAGTGATTTTGCTGATTTAAAACTTATTAGAATGAAAATTGAGAAATGCCCTAGGCAACTTAATTTAAATGAAATTAAACATATGGAGAGACGACTTCATTATAAATTATTGTATGTTTCGAAACAAATTATAAATTGATGATTTATACAGGTAGATGTTCCGATATGATTGCCCTAAAAACAGCCTGTTTGGGCCTAGTTATGTAAATCACTAGCTAGGCTGCATTGATTTATAATCATGTAAATTCTTCTTTCTTTCTGTTAATTATGTAAATATATATGTATATAAAATGAGTGAAAGATGCAATAAAATCAGTGTGTCAGCTAAACGCCGTGAGGCTGTGTGGCGATTCTCTTGTTGCTACATCGCTTTGGATAGGGAGAATCTCTCGGTAGTCAATCCGCAGGTCGAGGTGAAAACATACAGTCCAAATTAAGCTCTGCCAAAATATCGTCAACATCTAAAACATAAGGTTAGAGAGCTACACGGAACTCCAAACTATTACTGTGAGGATCAAAGCTCCAACATATGGTCCATATCGAGCCGGATTTCAAGAGAAAGAGCGTGATTCTACTGAGAAAGAACCTTCAAAACTGAAAATATGTCTAAGGCAATCAAAGGCCTAAAGGTCAAGATCCGTTTCCAGATAAGACGAATGGATAAATACCTGGCATCCGTAGATGAAGAAATAGCGGGAGGAGATCTCCATAAATTGAAGCTGATATATGAAGGTGTATCGGAAATAAAAACGGTAACAAAGATCTTATTTGACGAGTTATTTGAACAGGAGGAAGTAGATGAAGAGAAGGAATTCGAAGGTTATGAAACAATTCAAGATAAAATGGAGAAACTGGAAATAAAGCTTGGGCGTGCATTAGAAGGAGTGCAAAGTACAGCTGATACCAAACAAGCAAAAGGCCTCGAAATAGTTATATTGCCCAAGTTCGAGTTGCCTCACTCCTATGGAGATGCGAACTCTTGGTTCAATTTCAAGGAGGTATTCGGAATGGTCATAGATCAAAATCCAGGATTAAATGATCTACAAAAGCTGCAATATTTGGGCTCCGAAGTAAAGGGAGAAGCAGCCAGACTGATACGTGGGTTCCCAGTGTTATCAGAAAGCTACAAGCAGGCATGGGATACTCTAGTATCCAGATACGACAACCAAAGAGAGTTGGCTTATGCGCAACTGAACAAAATATGCAAGATCAAGCAAATGAAGTATCCTTCAGCAAAGGCCCTAAGGGAACTTCTAGATACATGTAACGAGTCTGTTAACAATCTAGGATCCCTCGGATTGCAAAGAAATGAATTAGTGGACATAATATTGGTACAGTTCTTGAGAGACAGAATCGACGAGGATATGAAACGACAGTGGGAGTTAACCCAGGATGAAAGATAGTTTCCTTCATATGAAAACTTCATTTTATTTCTTGAAAGACAGCTAGAAGTCTGCCACAGGGATCAAAGGAATATCAAAGAAAGGAAAATGAAATCCAAAAGGACTATGCAAATGTACACATTGTGATTAATACCAATGCTCAAATGTGCATAGCATGCAAGGCAGGTCACAGAATCTACAACTGCACTACGTTTAGTACAATGCCTATCGAACAAAAATGAGAATTTGTTAAACAACACAATATGTGCTACAATTGTCTAAAAAAAAGGTCATACAAGAAATAATTGTTACCAAGGACCTTGCAAGAAGTGCGATAAAAGGCACCATACTTTGCTCCATAGGCTTGACACAGAGGTGACTAATACTCAGAAGGGTGCGAAGCCACAGATCTTTAAACCTGTAAGTGAAATCAACAACACGAGTATTAAACAAGGAAGTGAGACCATCAATCAAGTGCTCCTTGCGACTGCTCAAATAATTGTGGAGGGTGAAGGCGGTACACAGCAGATCTGCCGAGCACTTTTAGATAGTGGTTCACAAGTTAGTTTGATCACAAAAGGAATTTGTGAGAAACTTGGGCTCAAAGGAGAAACATCGGGACGCTCACTTAGGGGTATTGGAAATAATCCAGTCCAGGTGTCAACTACATCTGTTAACTTGACATTCAGGTCGATTTATAGATCCGAAATTTATGAAACGAGTGCTCTAGTGATGGAGGTCTTAACAACCGAAATTCCAAACTTTAAATTGGCAGAACCGACCTGGATCATGCAGAGAGGGCTTGAGTTGGCAGACCCTCTGTTTCATATTTCGGCACCTATCGACATTATTCTAGGTGCAGATATGTATGCATATCTGATGCAAGGAGAGAAAAAAATGCTGGGAAGGAACCAGCCTATAGCAGTGAATTCAAAGCTCAGTTGGATTCTGATGGGCAAGGTAGACAGCTCTCTCTCGTCGAACTATAAAGGTGGACCGTGCAGCTTAACGGTTCAAACAACATCAGATTTAGATGGTCTGGTGAGGAATTTCTGGAAAGTTTAGTCAGTGCCGTCATTACAAGACCAGAAAACAAGGGAAGAAGTTTATGAAACTTATTACCAGAAAACCTATTCCAGAGGCGGCCAAGGAAGATACAGTGTGAGACTGCTATTAAGGAAAGCTCATCAAAACAGCTCCATTCCTACCTCTAGATCTCCAATAATTCCACGGGGAGGAAAGTCCGGTGAAAGTGTCTTGCACAAAACTAACTTGGACAGCCGGAGGAGTTTTCAGGAGACCAATCACCAAGCTGGCCCCTCTTCCCTTTGCGCCTCAAGATCTGAAATGAAGTTCAGCGGTGGGGGGGGGGGGAGTATGTTTGCGCCTAGTTATGTAAATCACTAGCTAGGCTGCATTGATTTATAATCATGTAAATTCTTCTTTCTTTCTTTTAATTATGTGAATATATATGTATATAAAATGAGTGAAAGATGCAATAAAATCAGTGTGTCAGCTAAACGCCGTGAGGCTGTGTGGCGATTCTCTTGTTGTTACATCGCATTTGGATAGGGAGAATCTCTCGTTAGTCAATCCGCAGGTCGAGGTGAAAACATACAGTCCAAATTAAGCTCTGCCAAAAGATCGTCAACATCTAAAACATAAGGTTAGAGAGCTACACGGAACTCCAAACTATTACTGTGAGGATCCAAGCTCCAACACAGCCTTTACTGTAGATTAGTGTAATATTGATTAAACGATATATTCTAATGGTTCCTTATTGTGTTGTCAGGAAGTTTAATGGGGAGGGGCTTCACGGTTACATTAACTACGGTTACGTACCTACACCTCCACGTACACCCCCCACCCCCGGCTCGCCACCACCACCTTTTAGAGCCATAGACCCAGTGTACCATGAGCCGGGGTTCGGATACACTAGGATATACAACCAGTACATATTGGGTGGGTCACTTCCAACACACCTCACACCTGCCATTCACTCTCCTACATTTGATAGCAACACCTCCCATGCACCCATCTCACATCACACCTTTCTTTACGCCCGTTGAAGAAAGATGACATACGAAAGCTAGCGAAATAAACATGTTCTATGGAAGAGGCGCCATTCGAGTTCATAATCTTACAATAAAATGTAAATGTCTTTATATATCGCTAATATACAGAACTATTAAGCGTGAATTTTATTTACGTACGAATATATATACAACAAACTATTTACTATATCCTTACAATTAAATATTTTAAATTAATGAATAAATTAATTTTTAATATATAGTTTGCTTTCATTTCCAAGGTTGGGTCAATATGTAATGCATAATCATCGATATTTTTTTTTTATATTTGAGAAACCATAAAGATGGTACTTTGTATATATAAATACCTAAATATTAGCTATACGAGGGGTGTCTCATAAGTCCGTGGCCCGACATATAAAGAAAATGACTAATATAATGATTATGATTTATTTTTTTCAACATAATCCCTTCACAAATCATCCTTTCATACCTCAACCCTAAGGTTGGGGATAATCGTTATTTCTCCTTAAAATAAATATCGATTTTTCGTTGAAAGGAATTGCGGGATAATTGTTATTCGTCGTTCTAGAAAGAAAAAAAAAGTGTTCTCGAATAAGCTCTCAAATACTGGAAAGGCCAGTTTCAAAGTGTATAGAAATTTACGATGTCGTATTTAGGATATAATTCTAATCTGACTCGTACCCAAATATTGTCTATTTCAATGAACTAGCACCGTTTAAAGGATTTCCGGTCAGCTGTGACTGGGCAAGCAGTCTGTTTCAGGGAGAAAATAATTAATGAGTTATCAGTGTAAATTTGGCGAGAGGTAGAGTAAGCGGCGGGGGTGGCGTGGACTTGGTCTCACGAGAATTCCAGACTTTATTACAAAATATATCTTTCTCCATCATCTTGATATAGCAACTTTATTTGACACTATTTATAATAAAGTATATAGCTCTAAGTAATAAAACATTTAAGCATGAAAGTTTCTACACACATAAACAAACTCTACTCTCTTTACTGCGGAAAAAATATATATATATTGGAAGGGTTTGACTAATCAACCAAGGTATTTTAATAGAGAATATGTAGGAAGAGTTATGGTTGAACATTTTAAAAACATATCTCACACATATTGTATGCAATATTCTGTGGTATTCCACATACTTTTGGCATATTTTTGTTTTTAATTAATTGCTATTTAAAATTTTAGTTATATATTCTGAAGTTATGCAATATATTATCTATCTTGTTCAACATTAGGTTTAAAATATATGGTTAAAATTGATGGATCCTAACGAAAGTTTTCAGCGAAGTCCACTTATAAAATTTCGAAATAAAATTTAAATAGAGAGAGAGAGAGAGAGATTTTATACTGATTACACTAACTATTGGGCTAAATTAATAAAGATTTCAGTACGCTTGCGGAATTCATATTCTAATGAAAGGTTAGAAAGAATCCAATTAGAAGCCGAAAGAGGGTTTACAAAAGTATTTTTGAAAAAATCATAAAATAACATCCATGGTGAAGTGAGGCACACCTCAGCACTGTTCCAGTCAAAGAATAGCCTTGACGACTTCGATAGCTAACACCACTGGGTAATTCTAAATATTTGATGAATTCCATGTTGATCTCATGGAATCAGAGAAAGCTTCGGATTGATTAGAGCACGAAACCCTGTCCTCAAGGGGGGCCGCTCTGAAATTGCCAAAATTGGTGTTTATTGGTGGCTTTATCTCCGACCAGAGAGTCCTCTGGTTTTAGATAGGTTAAAGAGATATTTCAGTTTTTTATGGAAATTTTGACAGAAGATGTGATCGTTCTTCTTATAAACAAACTTAATAAAGATAGGTATTGAAAATAATATGTCGATGTCAAATTCCCAAAATTGAAAAAAATGGTATTCAATCTTTGTAGTTAGCAAACAAGAAATACTAAAGTGTATCAACTACTACAACATCATTTTCAACTAGAATCATTGATCATATCACTTTATGATCAATTCAGAAGTTTATTTTGTAGATTTATATTTCATGTTACGACTATATAAAATTGATTATAATCTAAATATGAAACATCGGGATATCTTGTAAAAATAAAATTGATATTAGAATGTATATTTTATATTTGATAAATTCGATTAATTTATAATTTCTAGGTTACAGGATTTTATAATCTCACAATAATCGAAACTCTCAAAAGTATCGAAGCAATCAGCAAACGAAAGTCAAAGCGAACTTAAAGCAAAAGCGAATTTGAAGCAAATAAGGAAAGCGATGGGATTCCTAAAGTTTTTTAAAAGAAGGAAGTAAGTGATTGATCATTTGACAAATAATTTGATTATCAAATGAATAAAAATGTTGAAAGAAAATCTCAAATAATTTTTTTCGAAATATTAATGAATCATTACATGTGTGTGCATACAATATAGTGAATATTAATCTACAAAAATTGAAATTTATGACCATAATATGCTATGATATATAAAAAACCGTAAACTTCCTTCAAAACATTATTCTATAAAGCTAGAATTTGGTATCATGATATTTTTTTATATATCGGAATTCAAAATAAACTTTCCTTCAATATATTTGAGTGAGATCAAAATATATTGAGCGTTGATACACCTGAATCTTTTACCACATTATGGGATAAAATTAAAAGTATACATTATTATAAATGTGTGAAAATATTTTCTAGTGTGATATATTTGCGTGTGATAACTCCCTATTACATTCACAAGTGTTACTGAGCAAACAAAATGCTCTTGTTATTTAAGAAGTTTCTAATGTCAAACATACAGCAAAGTTACTTCTTTGATAATGTGGGATGGTTGCGTGATGTGTTGGTGTGGCTAGTGGAAAGGCCGCTGACAAAATTATAATTAAAATTAATTTATTTAAAGCCAGAAATATATAAAGAGAAAAGAAGTAACGGTTGAAGTAATGGCCGTTGGGAGTAGGCCTTTTTGTTTACAGCGCCAGTCGCTAGAAAGTTCCGGATGACGCCCGCGCATGCGTAGTGACGTGTTCTCCCAGCACGTGCTTGCCGAGGCATAGTGGGGCCGCCATTTTATTGCCCGTAGTATGTGTATTTAAAATTTGTCCCAGTTCGCGCTATCTGAAGCAAAGTGTGGTCGCCACAATAATATAGATAAATTATGGACTAAAAAGTGTTCACTTCTTCCTCATACTCATTCATGATAAACTCCTCTTTTGAAAATATTTCTTCAAGATGTAATATTTATTCTTAAATATTATATTGACTTAATGGAATGGTATGGAACACATCTACCAAGTTTCAATGGAATAGATACTGGGAGGACCTGTATTATTTCTCCTAATATAAATAACACAAAACTTATCAATTTGAAATTTCAAAGAGTATATATTCAAAAATATAGTGCATTAACACACACATGGCTGCAAAATAATCCAAATACCTCTCTCTATCGAAATATTTTCCCACTGCTTCGCTGAAAAAAGCTCTTTGAAAAGCAAGTCAAATATGTGGACAAACGACTTATTTGTTGAAACCTTATATTGGAAAAAATATAAAGAATATTAATACAGATATATTCAACACGTTTTAATGTATATAGGTGAGAGCATATAAAAGAGAGTGTTGGTTCTTGTAAAATAGCGTTTAAAATCATTAGTACACACACTTTTTCCCCTCAATGTTCCAAAGTTATTTTGGTGAATTCTAATCCATAGATAATGAATAAAACCTTAATTTTTGAAATGAAAAGATAATGTTGAGAGATATTTGAAGCAAGAATAGTGTCTGAGAATCTGCAGAAACGATTACTGCAGGAAAAAGATGATTTCACCTTTAAGAAGTTATTTTCTGTAGCTCTAGCATTTGAAATAGCAGGACTAAATGACAAGGAAAAACAAATATATTTAAAATCTGGAGGAAAAAATAACTTGCATTCCAGAGGGAAGCAAAAATTTGGAAAATTTAATGAAAACAAAGGGTAGAATAAAATTTCGGCTAAAAGGGAAATTGTTTTCTTCCGGAGCGGCGAAACAAAATCGTATTTGACTACTGCATATATACGTTAACAAAAGACCAGGTTGGTCAACTGAGTATATGGTGTAAAAGAACCGAAATGTTTCATCACAATCCTTTCTATACAAAATATTTCAGTTGCTAAAAAATAAATTTGTATAAAATGTCTTTGTATCATTTTTGAACTTGTGACATAAAGACTCCAGGGAAAATATATTCTAAGAATACTTCAATTAATATACTCTAAATTTCGGGCACGAAAGCTCTTTTCCTGAGAAATATTTTGCATAAACCGCTAATGAAATTAGAGATAAAATCAAATGCATACGGTGTTAACAGTTATTTGAATGAAGAATCAACGCGCGAAAAAAATGGCCCAATATTTAAAAAAAACACAAACTTATTTCATATTTCGGCTGTGTATTATGGAAATAAACATAAATATTATTCCCCAGAAGCTGAAAATGTTTATATTGCAGTATTGGAATGAAACGCATTTGGTAATAGTAAAGAAGAAAATGATCGCGAAGCGATACTTCGGACAGAAGCATAGAGAATTTATACAACAGTGAAATAATATAATGAATATGTTTGGAATGCGTTCATTAACGTTTCCAAACACATTTAGGCAAAAATAATTCACCGTTTCATATGAAAAATGAATGACTCCCTGTTCTGATGCCTAATGAATCTGAAATTTCATTTTTTGAATTAACATTTAAACTTCCCCAATAATTTCGTTCAGAGCGTAAAACAAGGTGAAAACCTCCACTAAGATATTAATATAATTAGGCAATGATAAAATTTATTTGGAATCAATATATGGTGGCCGAAATTAGTTGGAATCTGATGCTTAATGTCAAACAAACACAATATAAATGACGTCACACCAAAAAAAAAGTTAAATCTATGAATATAATTTTCTTATTAGGTCCTTATATATTGATGCATCTTTATAACTAGTGTTTAATACACCAAATGTCATTTATACACATTATTGTTAAAACCTCCATTTTGTAATTAAGCAATCTCTAATTATGATATATAATCATAAAAAAAACCTCAAAACTTGTTTCGTGAATTTCTATTTGGTTCCGGGAATTTGTCTTCGCAAAACAGATTGATTTGGAAAGATGTTTGAATTAAGCCGGTTCATCAATACCCCCCCCCCCCCCTTAAAACTCTTATTTCCTATTCAAATATAATGTGATGTTGCAGTTATAGGATATTCAATACATTAAATTTATATACAACCAAGCATTATACAATATAAAACATTCGACAAACCTCTTCATTAACAAATCCCTACACTGCCCTCTTATCCATTTATATATGAATATATTAAACATACACAGTGTGGCAAATAATTTTTAAGAATGGGTTTGTAAAATAAAACAGAAACAAGTTAATTCAATTTCTACTATTTTTTTTTATTCAAAATAATCCCCTCCGGATTCAATACATATGTTACAACGATTTAATAAGGAATTAAATGCATCTTGCAGGCCACTTTGAGGAATCGCCTCCAAAGTGCTCGTCGCAGCTCTCTGGATGGTCGGGATATCATAAAAAAAAAACACCTTTTAACTTCAATTTTATTTTTGGAAATAAATGAAAGCCCCAGGTGCTAAATCAGGCGAGTACGGAGGATGATTCAACACACAGACGTTATTTTTGGCCAAAAGCGACGAACTATGAGTGAGGAGTGACTTGGTGCATTATCATGCAGCAAACACCAACTGTCTTCATCGCGATATTCTGGACGAATGGGACGAATCCTGGCAATCAAACGTTTCAAAACGTTTAATTAATACTCTCCAGTATTGGTTTGTCTAGCGTGAACAAATTCTTTGTGGATAATACCTCTACTATCGAAAAAGGTAATCAGCATTGTTTTGATTTTTGATGGCACTTTTCGCGTTTTTTTTTTTTTGGCTTGTGGAGAGTTTTTTTGACTTCCATTCGGCACTTTGGCGCTTTGTCTTTGGGTCATACTGAAAACACCATGTTTGATCACCCGTAAAATTTATTTCAGGAAGTTTGAAATATTTTCATAGGCAGAAATGATGTCCCTGCAATGTGCAATTCTCAATGATTTCTGCTCGCCCGTTAAAGTGTGTGGAACAAATTTAGCACAGACTTTAGTTTTACCCAGATCTTCATGCAGAATGGTTCGAATCGTTTCTTTGTTGATGATTCCTTGTTTGCAACAAATTCTCACACTTTTTCTATACTTTCTGGTGTCTTCGAAGAACTTGGTACGCCAGTATGCTTATCATCTTCTAGCGTATTTCTTCCATCCGAAAAACGTTTGTGCCAAATGAAAACATTTGATTTACTCAAACATAACGTACCATAAACTTGCTTGATCAAAATATATGTTTCCGATGCACTTCTACCAAGTTTTGCATTAAATTTAATGACCGCTCTCTGTTCCATCTCAGAATTCCGACGAACAAATTTTTTACTTTTCAAAAATCGCCTGTATGGTTTAAAAGAGTTAACCAAAATGTCTGAAACAATTCCACACGCTAGATAAGGCTTCGAATATATATACGCATGCACAATCTCATAACTGGCTCTGCTATTGGCTTTTATCTAGCGCGAGTCTTAAAATTTATTTGCCACACTGTGTATATTTTCACGCACATACATATATCAATGAATAAATTGACACTAATATAACAATTCAATTTAAATATAATTTCCAAAGCATGAACTGTAAACTTTTCCTTTGAAACACCATAGTTTGAAGATAATCATATAAATCATTTTAAACCCCTTTTACATATTTCTAATCAACTAAAACAAAATTATCACAAGTAAATATTTATCCCAATTACATATCGTGACATAGCGCGCCATCTATAAATGAAATTTGTAGCTTTTTGGCGGGAGTTTTCTCATTGTAAATATAACAACTCTCTACTACCCTTTCTGCAATGAAGGAAAATATTATAAGGGCAAGGTTTATCTTCCGCTAACTTTACCAATGGTTTTGCGATTTAAAATTTCAAGACGCTATAAAATTACATTAGTATGCTTTGCTTATATATCAGGCATAATTCATAGACATTTAGGAAGAGGCTAGACTTTTGAACTTATAAGTGCTCCAGAGTCTGTATGGGTACTTGAATTCACTAGTAGTAATGGAATTAATTATTAAAATCTGGGATTCTTGAGACAAATTATTCAGCAAAAGAGTGCTCAATGCATAATTCGTTCTTGAGTCGTGGCTATCGAAAACCGACATTTTATACTCGAGTTCACAGACTTCAATTCAACTAGTAAATTGGCTGAATTAAAACCTATTGGAATGAAATTTGAGAAATGCCAAAGGCACATTAATTTTAAATGATATTGAAGATATAGAGAGGCGACTTCGTTATAAAGGATTGTATGCTTTGAAACAAACTATAAATTCATGCTTTAGACAGATAGATGTCCCAGAATGATTAGGCCTACTTACAGCCTTTACTGTAAAATAGTGTAATATTGATGAAACGACATATTCTGATGGTTTCCTTATTGTGTTGTCAGGAAGTTTAATGGGGAGGGGCTTCACGGATACATTAATTACGGTTACGTACCTACACCTCCACGTACACCCCCCACCCCCGGCTCTCCACCACCACCTTTTAGAGCCATAGACCCAGTGTACCACGAGCCGGGGTTCGGATACACTAGGATATACAACCAGTACATATTGGGTGGGTCACTTCCAACACACCTCAAACCTGCCATTCACTCTCCTACATTTGATAGCAACACCTCCACAGGCAGACTGTTGGTGGCAGAGTGCTGCCGTGTCACTCTCCACAGAGATGTGGATTGGGGCACGACAGGCTCTGTCCCCTCCCTTATCTAGGGCCCCACATACACAGTGTTAGGTTCAACGGCACACTTTACAGTACAACATGTTTACATAACACTTTACACTCACACCAACACACCTTCTTCCTTCTTCATGTGGCGGAGGCCCTTATTTATTGAGGTGAGTCTTTTTTCCCCTCTCTTTTTCCTACCATAAAATTATTTATATTTTAATTAAAAAGAAAGCAAATAAAATTTATTTGTCAATGCAAATATTTGAAACGATTCTTCTAAACTATTTATCACTCTTGTATTACCTCTATATAAATAGTTTCATATATTTACCTTTAAAGAGTAGCAATATAATGCTTAATCTGATAACCTTTCGAATTTATTTTGATTTTTTATTATTTATTCAAATATAAATATATATATTTGTATAGAGAATTTCAATATTTATATATATTGTTCATTGAATTGAAACTTTTATATTCAAAATATCAAAATTATTATAAATAAAGGAGTTAATATAAATAAAGTAATGTAGAAATATTACTTGAAATCAATTTAAAAATATATTATATCAACTTTATTACTACATTTTCATGTATTTTTCCAATACAGCATAATCAATATATATAAGCATATATACAGCATATATATATATAATATATAGTAAATTATCTAATGACTAGAGCTGATTATTTTTACATTTATAACATTAATACTTATCCAAAAATATATTTGAAATTGTTAATAAATATACTATATATACATTACTCGTGCTGAGCGCCATCTAAAAAGCAAATGTGCCTTCGGTCAGGATATGCCTTCATTATATATATGTATAGATTTGTTATCAAAATTCGAAACTATTATAGATGCGTGTGATTCTTTTCAAAAATAAACATATTCTACTTTAGGACAAAATAATAAAACCTCCGAGGTTGCCTTTCTTTCTTAAAACGTTTAATAATGCTCAAGCTTTCGGCCACCATACCCGAAAGCTTGAGCATTATTAAACGTTTTAAAGAAAGAAACGCAACCTCGGAGGCTTTATTATTTTGTCCTAAAGATTTCACAGAGGTTATAATATTGGAATTTCTACTTTATTAACGTAATGGAAAAATTTATGGGAGGGCCTGGCTCATCAATGATGAACCCTCTCAGCGGTTTCGCTAGTTTAATCTACTACTGATCAGCCAGGCCCTCCTATTAATTTTTCCATTGCAGTAAGGAGAGTAGAAATTGTTTATTTTTAACAAGATTCATACGTGTCTATAATGGTTTCGAATTTTGATAACAGCTGGGAGGCTAATGCGCTAATAATATATTTGTATATTATAAAATATTATGATATTATAAAAATTAAAATTATATAAATCTATTATATGTGAATGTATATTTACAGTTGATTGTAAATGCGTAGAGGCGGCAACACTGGAGCTTTCTCCAGACCTTGTTTTTATTCTGGAGCATTTATTGATAAAGGTAAGCCTAATTTACCATTTTTACATATATATTTTTATGTATTCTGATAATATTGTTTCACTTTCAACATATTATTTGCAATTAAAAATGCTTATATTGGATCAAAAAAAAAATTTGATTCAAAATATGCTTTTCTAATTATAGATTTATTCATGGATTGTTATTTTTGAAAATTATTCCTAATATTTTTATATACTATTTAACTTTAAAATTATCAAAATTATATTTATATAAAAATATATTTGATGTTATATATATTTATAGTTTCTTTGTAATTGTGTAGGGGACAAAATTCAAGCGTTGCTTTGGGGAGGCAACCAACCACACTGGAGTATCTCCAGTCTTTGTTACTGAGTCTCTGTTGGTGGAGATTCTTAATTGGCAATATATCAAAATTCTGGGGCATTTGATCAAGGTAATTTTTAAATATTGTTATTATTTTATATAATAAATCGAGATATGCCATAACAAAGCCTTATATATATTTTTTATTATATAAGGTTTTGAACATAATATGTACAAAATATTTAATTTCTTATTTAGTAATAAAGATTAGATACATATTACTTTTGAACCTTTCAGATACAATTTAGGTATATAGAAATCAATTTATTGCCATACACTTTCAAATTTATGTCTTAAAACAGGTGAATTTATTCATCATGAAAATATCAAAGAATCTGCATTTTGATTCTTTATTGAATCTTGTATATTATTAAAGTTTATAAAGCGTTGATATCAATAAAATATATATTTTTTTCAAATTTAATACGAGCATTTCGAGATTCTTGGGCCTCCTCAATAAGACTTCTTCAGATGCCTTCATTGAATAAATTTGTAACAAATATAATGTGCAGGTGTTTCCTGGGCTTACTGTATATGAATCATTTTTAGAGGCTGTTTCCAACTTGGAAGGTAAGTGAATGTCTTATTTATTATTGGAATTAAGTAGAGATTTATCACAGCTCAGTTTGGTCTCTTCTGTATAGTCACTTCAGGGTATTGACTACACCTTGCTAGGTGAAGATTCTGGATAGGGATTTCTGCTTCCTAAAGATAAAGAGTATTTCCTTGAATGCCTCATAGTGAGACATATTTCCCAAATTACTTTGACTACTTTGATATTAATGAAATTGAATTCTTAAGTTAGTTTTTAAAAAATTCATTTATAATTATCTGTGTTGTGCTGTAGGGGCAACACTGCTTTGCTTCAGGAGGGCAACCATTTGTATCGGAGCATCTTCCTATACTGGCTTCGTGATGTCGGTGGAAATTGGGGCTTCTTCATTGGCATGAATTCATATGGACAATGTCTACTTTTAGAGTACTCTGTTGATAACAGGTAGGTGTCCATTATTTTATTGGTTGCATAATAATTCAAACATACATTCCAATGAACCAATTATTTTAGATGAGATAAAGAAAGCTTAATTTATTGTCAATCAAATAATGGTTTTCGCAATATTCAAGTATTTGCATTTTCATCTTCATTTAACAATATGGCATATTTATAAATAAAATTAAGAAATCGATGGTTTTGATCACCTCTTTTTATTTATTATTTCGTTTTAGTTAATCCTAGGCTAATGTGCCATTTCAAGCTGGCTTCTTCAAATATATTATTTCAGAAAAATTGTAAGAATTATAATTTGCTGTGGACTTATGTGTGATTTCTGCATTTATACCATCTTCCAAAGTCAGTTTCTACGATTTCAAAGGCGATTGAATGTGCTCTTACATATTCATCCCAGTTCAAGTCGGCCTCTTCTGGCTAACCACTCGTTAACTGCCTACAGGCATGTAAAGGGTAGTTAGGTATTTCTACTTCTTAGAAAATGGGACTTTGAAGTTAGACACATTTCAAACTTTATTTGAGTACTTAGAATATTGATATAAATTGTTTTCTTAAATTATAGATCTATAAAAAGGTTTTATAAACACCATCTTTGTAATGTCGTAGGGACAACAAAGTGAAGTGTTGCTTCGGGAGGGCAACCTTCACAGTCATCATTAGTATCTAAATTCAAGCAATTTCATTGTGACAGGTAAGTTTCAAATATTTTAGATTATATATTCATACCAAATATTTATATTCATACAAATATTTCAAATATAGTATATTAAATTCACCCCTTTTTGAAAAATAAAACTAAATTTATAAAATATATTAATGTATATGTTATTTATTAAACTAAAACTGATGTTAATCCTCTTAATCATGCTTTTCCAAATATTTTCATGCGGTGAATTTCCTTCGAATAATGAATTACAATAGTATGTTAGCCACACTAAATACTTCATCCATTTTTAAGGATGATTGTTACTAATTCACAGAGTTAGTGATTTCCTTCGAATTGGAAGAAGTTTGACAATTATTCCGTAATCAGTTTGGTTCACTTAGTTACTTTAAGTCGTTGAACATTGAAGCCTCTCGTACCGTTTTTCTCCTATCCAAAAGATGGGACCCTATAACGAGACGTCTTACTTTCTCTAATACTTTAAGAGCGTACAGTTGAATTTTTGAATAGAAAAGTAAGAAATCGATCTAACTCTACCAAATATTTTAGAAAATAATTATTTGAAAACATTTATTTCAAGATGAATATATACAATATTTTGTAAATTGGATGTTTTGTGTTTTTAGAAACATATTTTTCCTGCGGGTCGTTCGCGGTGGGCGGAGTTTCTGATGAAGCCTCAACCTGAAGTCGTCGTTCGTGGAGTAGAGTATTCGAAGATTGGGGCATCTTCGTTGACAAAGCTTCATGGCCGCGACTTCTGGGATTGAGGCTGCCTAGAGAACGCTGTATCTGCGAAGATTTATGCTGGAACTCGTCTCTCTATGGAGGATCTTGCTGGCAGTATTCTGTGACATGGACAAATCTTGCGCTGGAGGTATTCTGCCATTATCGAATCTTGTTAGATTTGGTCTGTCATCGTGGAATCGTGCTAAACGCACTTTGTCGACGAGGAAAAATGATGGACATAGTCTGTCATCGGAGAAGCAGACTGTTCTTGGCCTGTCATCGGAAAAGCAGGCTGTTCTTGGCCTGTTAACTTGAAGAACCCAATCTTTTTCATCGATAAAACTTGATAGACACAGTCTATTTTCGGAGAAACATGCTGTTCTTGGTCTGTAATCGCGGAATATTGATGAACGCAGTCTCTTTCATCGAGGAAACTTTATAGACGCAGTTAATATCTGGAAGCATGCCTTTCGTGGTCTGTCATCAAGGACTATTGATAGACGCAACTTCATGGAAACAGCCTGTCATCGAGAAACTTGATAGGCGAATTTCGGATGAATACGGTTGGACCTATTTCTCCATCGATGATTCGTGCTGGAAGCGGTCTCTGAACAAATATATTGATGAAAAGGTTGTCTATCATAGAGAAGTCTTGCTGCACGTAGTCTTTTATTGATGAATTCTTACCTAATTTAAGTCTGCCATCCAAGCATCTTGTGAAGAACAAAGTAGGTTATCGTGAAATCTTGCGCGCTGCACGAGGTTTTGATCGAATCCTGGTGGACGCAGTTTGTTTTTGAGTTCTTTGCTGAACAATTCTTTCATCAAGGAACATGCTGAACGTAGTCCTTGATTGAATAAATTTTCTGAATGCAATCTGTCATCTATTTGAATGCAGTATAAAGTCAACAAATAAGAATCTTGCTAATGTAGTCTGTCACTCATCAACTGCTGTTCACTCTATAGTAAAAATGGAACCAAGGAATATAACTAGAAACATTCAAGATATATGGCTCTCTAAGATTCTACCAAAATTATATAGCGTATCTGGAAAAATACATTTTATTTTGTCCCTGTCCAACCCCCCATCTCAATAACTTATAAATGAAGATATATTTTGAAACTATCCCCATCGCTTCCTTTTCAATTATACTCAAAACCCCACGGTTTTTTACAAAATTCATCAACAATTTAGCTGCAGCTAAAATGAAATCAAATTATCCCTCGAAACATTCTATAAAGATATATAAAGCTCTGAGGTTTCTACCAATATTATATACTGAATCTTCAAATACTATTATACTCTGCCCCCTGCTCTCTTAATATTTTATAAATTAAGCAAAATCTATAACTTCCCCCATTGCTTTCCTTTCAATTATGCCCTGACTTTTGACCCCTAAGAACTAGATATATTGACCCTGAATATTTTATAATGCAAAATATACCCTTATTATTCTCAAATATATAAATTCTCTGAATTATTCTCAAAATCTCAAGAATTTCAGATATATCACAAATCGCTCTGCTTTATTCGCTACAGCTAAATTGGAATCATAATATCCCTCGAATCATTCTCTAAAATCTAACGCTCTTGAGTTTTAACCAATATTATATAATGGAGCTTGGAATACCATTTTATTCTGTTCTTCCTCCTTTTCAATATCAAATATAAATATCAAATATCAATAAAAGAAGCAAAATCTGAAACTTTACCCATCACCTTCTTTTTAATTATTCCATTGGCTTTTCTCGCTTCTGCCCCTCTATGAATTATATATATATTGCCCCATGTAGTTTATAAATAAATGGTGCCCCCTTAATTACACTAAAAATCCCACGAATGTTATGAATATCACAAAAAACTGCTTTATTCGCTACTGAAGCTTGAAATATTTTCTTCTGACCCCTGCCCTCTTGATATTTTAAAAAAGAAGCAAAATCTGAAACTTCCCCTATCGCTTCCTTTTCATATATGCTGTTTGATTTCACGATTTTTGCCACACTATGACCTAAATATTCATTGCCCCTCTATAATATATAAATCAAAGGATATACGTAATTATACTCAAAATCCCAAGAAATTCAGAAATATCATCAACAAATGCTGTATTCGCTACAATTAAAATGGAATAAATTAATCCCTCGAATTATTCTATGATGATTCAACGCTCTAAGGTTACAACCAAGATTATTTACTGGAGCTTGAAAACTATTTTCTTTTGCCTCCTTCTCTCTCAAATTCTTATAAAAAGCAAAATCTGAAACTTTACTCATCGCTTCCTTCTCCATTATGCTGTTTGCTTTCACGATTTTTGTCCCACAATGAACTAAATATATATTGCTCCTCAATAGTTTATAAGTCAAAGGATTTCCCTAATTATACTCAAATCCCAAGGAATTCATAAATATCATCAAAGAATGCTGTATTCGCTACAGCTAAACGGAATCAAATTATTCTATAAAGATCTAACACTCTGAAGTTACTACCAAGATTATATACTGAATGTATAAATACCATTTTCTTCAGTGCGTGCCCCTGTCTTCCTTTCAATAACTTATAAAAGAAACAAAATCTGAAACTTTCCCCATCGCTTCCGTCTCAATTATACCATTTGCTTTCACGACTTTTGCTTCTCTATGAACTAAATATATATCGCTCCTCAATAGTTTATAAAGCAAAGGATGTCCATGATTATACTCAAAACCCCAATATTTTAAGAAATTTCTCTAATGCTCTATATCCAGTTTATATCAATTTTATCTTATACATTCGGATCTCAAACTTCTTTATTTGATATTCGAAGACATCTAGTTTAAAAATCACGAAGAAACATTTGAAAGCGCCTTATGCCTTTCCTGTAAATAAATACTCCTAAATCTAAATACAAGTATATAATTATATTAAAATATTTTGATGTCAATTATCGAGTTTATTACCTTATGGTTTCTTTATCGCTCTAAAGGATGCGTGTCAAATCTTTACTTTATTCGAAGAAATTCCAGATTACACTCAATGCAAATAACAACAGAATGAGAATTCAAATAACTCTTACAAATGCAAAAAAAAAAATTCTTATCTAAAGTTTTTATGCAAAATTATTCCTAATCACGTGTTGGAATTCTGCATCAAAATAAAACTGAAAACAATATTTTTTTCTTTAATTATGAAAAATGAACAATCATTATTCATGCTTAATTAAATCCTAATATATACAAATTCCTTTATTATTGTTATTTTGTAGTTTATTTAACACATAAATATACTACAAATTAAGATAATATATTATTTTATTATTATTACCAAGAAAACAAACATATTATAATTAGATAATTATTTACAACTTACTAAAAGGTAAACATTAGGGCTATACACATTCCTATCTTCTGTACTGCCAGGGTTGCTGAAACACATTTATTTTAACACCTCCCCTCATTTGGCATTTTCACAAATGTCAATTGCACAATTTTCACCCCATGTTGGAAAGTTTCATTTGATTCACTTCCCAGTTTTTGTTTGTTGCATAAGAGAGTAACATTCTTATTGTTGACATTCTAGCTACTGGAGCGTACATAATATCAGATGATTCTTCCATTTGGAATCCTTTTGCTACTAAGCGAGCCTTTTTGGTTCAATCTCCTTTGGTTCTGAAAATCCATTTTGTATCAATTGGTTTGATATTTGATTTTTCTCCTAATTTAATTGAAGACCATGTTTTCAATTCTTCTTGAGATCGAAATTCTTTATCCATAGCTTCTTTTCCATTCTTTTTGCCTAATTGCTTGATTGTAAGAAACTGGATCTTCACCATTTGTAAACAAGCAATATAGTTCATAATCTTCTTGATACTTTGGTGGTTTGATTTTTCGACCCGATCTTGTAGTTACACTTTCTTCTTTGTCTGATTGTTCTGATGTTTGTGGGTTTTCTTCCTCATCTTGAGATTCAGTTATTATTCTTTTAGGTTCTGTTTGGTCTGAGATGATTTCCTTATCAAATTTAGTTAATGTTTCATCAAATGTTACATCTGTTGAAATCATCACTTTATCAGTTTCCGGATCCCAGATGCGATATCCGCTTCCACTGTATCCAACCATGATTGTTGATTTTGCTCTAGCATCTAGTTTTCTTGGTTTGGGTAGGATTAGGCTCCAAGCTCTTGAGCCAAACACCTTAAGTTTGGATAGGTCATTTCGTTTATACCATATGCTAGCCGGAGGTATTCCTTTGTTCACACTTGTTGGACTTCTGTTTAATTCGTATGCTGAGCAGTAAATGGCTTCTCCCCAGAGATATTTTGGTAGATTTGTTTCTGCCAACTTTGTTCTCACTTTATCAATCAATGTTCGGTTCATTCTTTCAGATGTGCCATTTTGTTGTGGTGTGTAAGGTGAGGTATATTCTATTTGAATTCCTTTTGTTCTGCAAAACTGCTTGAAGTTTCCAGGTGAAAATTCCTTACCATTATCTACTCTAATTTTTCTTGTTTTCTTGTTATGTTGAGTTTTTATCAACTTGATAAAATCAATTATGTTTTGTTCGGCTTCACTTTTTGATTTGAGAAGTTTCACTACTACAAAGTGTGAGTAGTCATCTATTAGTACCTGAAAATATATTTCTCCATCATATGTTGGTGGATCAATAGGTCCTGATAAGTCTGAATGAATCAGCTCTCCAATTTCCTTTGTTGTCTTCCAGGTTTTCTCAAATGATCTTCTTGTGCTTTTTCCTTTGATACAGGTTTCACATTTCTCTTGTGAACTTGGTAGCCCTAATTTATTTAAACTGTATTTTTTCAGATGTCCCAATCTTCTGTGCCACAATGTGTCATCAGTTTTGACTGCATGCGCTGTAACACTTTCAGGGCTACTGTCTATTTCTATTTTAAGTGAGTACAAGTTTCTATAATTATTACACTTAAAATTATGGTTTCTTGTAATTATAATTACTTCATCTTGTTTAAATATCACTTGGTGGCCCTGTTGTGTAATTTTTCCTACTGACAATAAGTTCTGTTTAATGCCATCAACTATTAGTCCATGGATTGCTATTGGGATATTATTGATTTTTACATTTAAAGTTCCACTTTTATTAGCTGACATCTTTTCACCATTTGCCATATGAATTTCAACCTTATGTTCTAAAAACTTTACATCTGTCATATATTTTTCTAAATCACTTTTGATCAGGTTCTGTGTTGCTCCTGAGTCTAAAATAAAATGATCATTTTCATAGCAATCTATAGCATTCATTGCTACAAATGATAGTTTGCCATCCATCTGATAGGCTTGTTGTCTAGGTTGACTCTCTCTTTGTCTTTCATTTCTCTCTTTTTGTGTTTGATTCTTTTCTCTTTTGAAAAATTTCTTTTTATTTCTACATTCTGTAGCCTTGTGACCTTTCTTGTCACAATTATAACATGTAAATGTGAATGATCCAAATGTCATTTCTTCATTCCTAGGTTCCCCTTGTTTATTTTTCCTTTTGAGTTCTTCATCCAGCAATCTTGCCTTAACAAATTCCATTTTGATTTCAGTATTTATTGTTTCTATTGCTGTGATTACATTTTCATATTCTTCATTCAATGACAATAACAGATGACATATTTTGTCAGATTCATCCATTTTGGAACCTATATTATCCAATTCACGAATTATAGAATCAAATTTAAGAAAATGGTCCTCTAATGTTTCATTATGTTTGCATTTTAAAGTCAACAACTTTCTTTTTAGTGTTAGTTTTGTAAATACGCTTTTTTCTTTCAAATATATTTTCGAGCGCTTTCATCATTTCTTTAGCTGTTTTTGCATCTTTAATTATGTCTATATGTTTATCAGTTAAACATTGAACAAGCGTAGATTTTGCCTTTGCATCTTTAATTGCAAATAACTCGCGTTCTTTTTCATCTAACAAATCATTAATTTCCTTTTCTAATGTTAGATGTATTTGTTTTTCTTCTAACAATAGTTTAACTCTAAATTTCCATCTGCTGAAATTTGTACCAGTCAAAATTGGCAAATTAGAATTAAATTATAAAACTATTTTAGAGGCGTAATATTCTTTTTAAAATAAAACAATTTCTACTGTCCTTACTGCGATGGAAAAATTAAAGGGAGGGCCTGGTTCATCAGTGGTGAACCCTCCCAGCGGTTTCGCCAGTTTAAACTTTGTGTAATCTCCTCGTGTAATCTTTTATTTGTATAAGTTTAACCAAATCTACAGAGTTCATTTATTCGTAAAATATCGTTAATTATAAAATCATGAAGCGCCATAAACGAAAAAAAAATCAAGCATACATTTTCCTTTTCGAAAAAAACAACCATTTACAGTATCCCTACTGTTCAATATATTTCATTGTATTTGGTAAGGTAGTAATTTATTGTTTTATTTCAAAAATAATATTTAATGCTTATTATTTCATATTAATATATATAGCTTTTGAATTTTTGTCCCTTTTAATTTAGTCATTCATTACAGGCTACCCGTTTAAAATTATGGACTTATATTTTTACACGTCAAACTTATATACTGAACCAATGTATAGTTGGGAAGAATGATGTGGAGAGTTATTGTTGTATTCCGCAGTATGGCCACTGTACTGAATCAATATTCTGGAAATTTTTTATTCCAATGGACTTCACCTTTGACACTCGCCTGTAGAAGTTATCACTATTAACCTTCCTCAGGTGGTCTAATCGTCTTCACGAGCTAAATTTGATAATATAAACCAATTATAATAATATTCTGTCAATGAGAGCATACTTAATCTCGAAAGGATGTGTAAAGGGACACAAAGATGTAATGTACATTTATATATAGTCCGAGAAGCTTCCCAAACGATGGAGTTCTCTCTCTTCCGAACAATCAGAATGACTTCATTTACTTTCTTCACTCTAAATCTTAGAAGTACTGTAATTAGATGTTATGTTCTATCGTGTGAATGGAGTGAGAGTTTCACTTTGTCTTTGCCTGAAGATCTAGACCTGCAGGTCGAAGGCCTTCTGTATGCAAAGTTAGCGGAATGGTGGGCCAGCAACAGATCACTGGAGCCACAGACTGTGAGGGATTCTCGGACAGAGACCGGATGTAGAAGGTGAGGTTGATACAGACAGAAAACTAGATTAAAACGTCAAAGTAAGAATAATGCAATAAATATTGCATCGAGAAATGCTATCCAGAAAACAATTAGGTCAAAACTAGTTAAGAAAAAATAAATTATAAGGGAATAACCCGCCATCTATACACAAGAAATGAAACCATTATACGAGGGCCATCCAATAAATAAGTTTCCCTATTTTTTTTCTGCGAACGAAACGTTGTAAAAATTAGTTAGTATAGAAGAAATGGTCACTAGGATGCGTTGGAAGCTGGTGACCTTCAAAATCACGCTACTCGTACGCGCAAGTCCGTAGCGCTTCAGTTTCCATGGAGCTACCACTGGTGAACGTGTCCACTTGCGAACTCCGTTCTGTAATTCGGGTTTTCACGGCGAAAAATTAAGCTGCGGTCAATATTCATCGCAATTCAGTGTCAGTGTATGGTGAAGAATGTATGAGCATCCAAATGGTTCGCCGAAGGCGTTCATGGTTCTTAGAAGGACGGCAAAACGTGCATGATGACGAGCGAAGCGGCAGCCCCGTTACTGCTACGGACAATGCAGCCGTTGCTGCTGTTCGGAATGTGGTGGAAGCAAATCGCCGCGTCACCATTGACGAAATAATGATTCAACTGCCTCCTGGAATCGAAATTATACGCTCTTCGATTGGAACAATCATGTCAGATGTTTTGAATTTTCTCAAAGTCTGCGCAAGATGGGTCCCGCGTTTGCTCTTGGAAAATTACAAGCAACAACGGATGGAGGCAGCCCGAGCTTTCCTGGAAATGCATCAAAGAGATGGAGATCAACTGTTTTCCCGTATTGTCACTGGAGATGAAATCTGGGTGCATCATTCAACTCCAAAAACAAAACGACAAAGCATGGTGTGGAAGAAGCCTGAGGAAAGTGCACCAAAAAAAGGCAAGGTCACAATCTCTGCAGGCAAAGTTATGGCTATGGAAAACTTCAAATGGGAAATTTTCACACATCCACCTTATTCTCCGGAACTTGCCCCAAGCGACTTCCATCTTTATCCAGCACTCAAGTGGCACCTTGGAGGCAAGCACTTTGCGAATGATGACGAAGTGCAGGCGGAAGCGAACCACTTGCTACGAAGACAGGACACGGCTTGGTACAACAGTGGTATCTAAAAATTGCTACAACGGTACCAAAAATCTTTGGACAGAAATGGTGATTATTTAGATAAGTAGTCTATGAGTTGTATAATAAAAATAAAATAACTGCATAATTGTAAATAATGTGGTTTATTTGTTAAAAAAATAGGAAAACTTATTTATTGGATGGCCCTCGTATATAAAGCATGAATGTTTATTTTTTAAAAACCGAAATTCTATTGTCCTCATTGCAATTAAAACAATATTAGGAGGGATTGGCTCATCAGAATCCTCCAATCTGTTTCCCCTATTTTATCTACCAGGCTTCTCATCTCTCTTTTCTTAGAGTTTTAATACTGTATTGGACGATTCTGTTCTTATGTAAATATACTGTCCTAAAGGTTAATATCCATAGTTTGTTTGAATACTATATCTAAGATTCCACCCTTTAGTTTGGTATATATATAATCCTAATATTGTCCAATATAGAATTAGAGATTTAAGAAACGGTCTTGTAGATAAAATTGGAGAAAACGCTGATAGGTTTTACGACTGATTTAAACCATCCAATATTTTATCATCGCAGTAAGGACAGTAGAGATTTGTTTTGTTTGAAAGAAGCATTCGTTTTTAACGGCTTTATTTCTTGAGTATAGAGGCGCACAATTGCCTATTGATAAAGATATATGTTCCATGTTTCTTATTCAACAGTAAAATTGTGTAGAATTTGGTCAAAATCACGGCCTAGGTATAGAAGAAATGAATGATTTAATACTGGATTTTAAATTGTAACTCTTTACTCTAGATAAGATAAAAGACCTTGTAGGATGGTTGTTGATGTGCTGTGTTGGTGTGGCTTGTGGAAAGGCTGCTGATAAAATTATAATTAAAATTAATTTATTTGAAGCAAGAAATTATAAAGATAAAAGAAGCAACCGTTGAAATAACGGCCGCCGCATTAGCCTTGTTGTTTACCGCTAAGTGGCCAGCGTCTCTGATGACGTCCCACGCGCATGCGTAGTGAAGTGTTGACGCCCGCCGATGCCGAGGCCGTCTTAGTTCGGCTCGCTGAAGCAAAGTGTAGTCGCCACAACCTTGTCAAATAAACTCTCCTCTAAAATTCACCTCCTTACAATTCTTAAATATATTATGTGACTAATTTTAAGATTTTACCATTTTAAACCAAATTTTCCCATTTGCTATTTGTTCAATAAATGCAGAAGATTCGAACAAGTCAATATTTTCAAATCCAAGATTTGCGTCAAAATCGTGAGTATATTGCAGTAATATTCAGGTGAAAAAAATAGTACAAAAGTGAAATTGTATTGGCGTGCTTTCTCTCAATTTAGTGATATTCATGTTATTGTTTTCTTTATAAAAGTGATCATTGAATTATTGATACTATTGGTCAAAATATTTTATTTTGTAAAGGTAAAAGAGAATAATCGAAATGACGATTTAAGCCATCAAATATAGAGGGGCTTATATTTCTCTCAAAGATATATAATATTATAATTCTATCATAATATATCGCAATTTGTCGAATTGATGTAGTAACGTCTACCAAATATTTAAAATGAAATTAATCGAACCTTTTCTTTGAATTATAATGAAATATGATATCATATATTCGTCTTAACCGTGACTTACAAAGTTGGAGCCTCGTTCTAAAGGATCTATATCGACATCATGGGGCCATTGCATAGAGAAGTGTCAAGAAGAACCATTATATCCTAGTGGAATTGATTATTTCTCCAAATAGCCTGAAACATTTCCGCTTGTCGATAGAAAGGGTAAAACAGTTGTTAAAACCATCATATCACCCAGTTCCTTAAAAGGTTGGGTGTTCCAAATGCACGACCACAATGATAAAGGGAGATATTTCGAGTCGAGACGCTTTGTACGAATGTATAAAATTCCCAGAATCCATAATAAAACAAGAATAATCACACCCTTATACCTCCAGTCCGAAGATATTTATTAGAACCTTAGCAAGTCAACTTAGTCTGTTCTAGAACAGAATCTAAAGAACTGAAACAGTCAACTCTCTATTCTGATTACCGAATCACAGGGGTTGCTCGCCAGTCAGAATTTGGCAGGGAATTGAAGCTTCCCTGTGCTCTTTGGATTCCCCAATAGTAGGTATAAAGAAAATTCGGATGGATTTGTCGACCAACTTGAAACTTAAGATTTCATCTAAAGGCCAAGGAATTATTTGAAAACTTTGAACGAAGACACGAAGGTAAAGGACGGCACCAACGCGCGCAGGAATGCATTTCAAGAGGGCGGGATAAGTCTTGATGTACAAATCGAAAAAAAAAGGACGCTCGCATAAGATATCAAATATTGGAAAACCCCGTTTCAAAATATAAAGAAATTAAAGGACATCGTATTTAGAATATAGCGCTAATCTCATTTTTAACCAATAATTGTACATTTTCAATGGACAGGGAGATCAGTCTTTTTCGGGGTGGGATAAGAATTAATGAGTAGGCGGTGTAATTTTGGCGAGAGGTATAGTATAATCGGTGGAGGTGGCGTGGGTTTGGTCTCACGAGAATTCCAGACTTTATTACAAAATATATCTTTCTCCATCACTTTTATATAGCAATTTTAAGTAAAAGATTTGAAGCGTACGAGGATACTTTTCTTTTAAACTTTAATAAAGATTCAAGCTTTCGGGCGAAAACAGCCCTTCTACAGGAACAATAGAAAAACAATTTCAAATAGTAACGTTTGTAAACAAATAAATGGTATCTCTATTTGATCTTGTATTGCGTGAGTGAATCTCACACCCACACGACCCAGACTATGATACATTGATTAAATCTGCTAAGTTGAAACTTTCCAAAGTAAATCAAACTGGCAATGGGCAACTATGGTACACAATTTATGGAAATATTGCTTTATATGCGTCAGGGATCTCTATGTGTCGGTTAATACTATTGTGTTTCAAAGAGAGCAACGCCTCGACGACTAATCTTTTGAATTTGCTGTTGATATTAGAGTAATATGCATGTGGATGGGACGTGTTAAAAGAATGTACTGTTTGTCTAATATGTTGTACGATAAGGGACTTGGGTTCATTATTTCTAATGTTTCTGTGATGTTCGTCCATTCTGTCCTTGATTCGTCTGCCTGTTTCTCCTATGTATATGCTATTACAGTTTGAGCATTTCAATGAATATACGGAGTTTGTGAAAAAAGGTAGGGTAACGGGAAAACTATTCCTGGTTATGGGATTTCTGATTATTGTTTCTAATTTGGGGGTGTTGGTGTAAATGGTACGAATACCATAGTTATTTTTTAGGAATCTAGAAATGTTGACACTATGAGTAGAGAATGGGATGGTGCATATGGATCTATAAACTTGGCTATTAAGGTGCTGTTGGGGATTATAAAAGTGTCTGAGTATGAATTTTTTTGGGTATCCAGAGTTCATCAGGTGATCGATAACGTTTTGGGTTTCTATTTGTTTGAATTCTTGCGAAGAACAGTGTGTGAAAATGCGTTTCGACAAGGTTTTTACGGTGTTAATCTTATGGCTAAGGGGGCAGTATGATGTGTAGTGCATATAGGAGGGATAGAAAGAGGGCTTATAGTAAACATTGGTCATGTATCTGCAATTCTGTCTTGTAATCAGAATGTCTAAAAAGGCTAGTGAACTATTGCTTTCTTTTTCTACTGTGAAAAGTATATCAGGGTAAAGTGAATTTAATTTGGCATGAATTTTGTCTAAGGAATCTATTTTAACTATACAAAATATGTCATCTATATACCTAAACCAAGTTAGGATATCTATTGGAAAATGATCTGTTATTGAATTGTCTATTTTCCGCATGACTATTTCTGATAGTGGTGAAGAAAGAGGGCTGCCCATAGGAGTACCTTTAGATTGCCTGTAGTAACGTTTGTCAAAATTAAAAATACTATTGTTCAGGCGAATCGATATTAAGGAGATTAATTAGTTATCATGCCTGCAGATTAACCATGCGTCCGTAGGAATTCTGTGGTGCATTCTATAATGAGGGGGTGGGGAAGACTAGGGTAAAGATTGATTACATCAAATGATATCATTAGACTGTTGGGAATAACCGGTAGATGTTGAATATGGTTTAAGAATTTAGGTGTGGAGAGAAGAAATGGACGTCGAGACGTCGCCATCTTTAAGTATGGGAATAATTATTTTGGCTAGAAACTGATCTAACGGGGCTGTAGGAGAGAGATGAAATGCAACTATTGGTCTGAGGGGGATTATCTATCTTATGTACCTTAGGTAGTCCGTAGATATAGGCTTGACCATGTAGATTCGATAGAAAGTTTCGGAGTTCATCGGTTGTAATCAATTTGTTCCTGCAAAGGATTCTGAGTTTTTTTTTTTATATATGGAGTTCGAGATAGTCTGATCTTCTGCTGTGGCCGGGGTGAATACCTCCGAGTTATACAAGATCTGATTCATCTTTGATACGTAGCCCGAAAGCTTGAATCTTTATTAAAGTTTAAAAGAAAAGTATCTTCGTATGCTTCAAATCTTTTACTTATACTCATCAGAGGATTCCAACTTTCTATTTATTATTTTATAGTTATCTGATTATATCTTTGAACCATTATGAATCCCGATCTTGATTACTTCATGAAAATGATCCGTCTCAAATCGCTGGCTTTGGCAAGATGGAGGAAACATCTGGAATTCAACAAGATTTGCGAATTTCACAACTTCATCCCACCTTCCCTCAGGATCAAGGACCCCGTTGGAAACTATTACTCAAGAATGGCAATAGATGATATTCATATCAAATTATTACGAGCCCGCACTAAAGGATGTTACTCAAAAATCCGCTTTTTATCAAAAACTGTCAAAGAACTTATTTGTATAGTTTCACAACATATCCCAGCTCGAAATATGGCAGTTTTACTGGGAGGGATTACCAGTGATATAAAAACTCAAGACTCCATACTTAATGTTAGGCATCTCAACAAACTCTCATTTTGGTCCAAGAAATATAAAGTGCACCTGTCTCCCCAAAACCAGCAATAGTCAATATTGAATTTGTCTAACTTTGTACCTTCCCCTGATCAAATCAACATACTTTCGAAGGGCCATAAACATAGATATCCATCAAAACTTGACAAAATCTCATTAATAGCCGGAATAGAGTCATCCATTTCCAGCCTGAACCTGCAAGATAAACACTCCATTAGGAACCACGTTATTTCCGTTTTAAATAGATCTACATACACACCAACTAACAGTTTTAATACCAATCAGATTACCAGAACATTAACTAAAAATAATTACATAGTCATCACAAGATCTGACAAAGGATCCAGAACTGTCATAATGAATACCACGGACTACGTATCAAAGATGAATCAGATCTTGTATAACTCGGAGGTATTCACCCCGGCCACAGCAGAAGATCAGACTATCTCGAACTCCATATATAAAAAAGAACTCAGAATCCTTTGCAGGAACAAATTGATTACAACCGATGAACTCCGAAACTTTCTATCGAATCTACATGGTCAAGCCTATATCTACGGACTACCTAAGGTACATAAGATAGATATCCCCCTCAGACCAATAGTTGCATTTCATCTCTCTCCTACAGCCCCGTTAGCTCAGTTTCTAGCCAAAATAATTATTCCCATACTTAAAGATGGCGACGTCTCGACGTCCATTTCTTCTCTCCACACCTAAATTCTTAAACCATATTCAACATCTACCGGTTATTCCCAACAGTCTAATGATATCATTTGATGTAATCAATCTTTACCCTAGTCTTCCCCACCCCCTCATTATAGAATGCACCACAGAATTCCTACGGACGCATGGTTACTCTTCAGGCATAATAACTAAATTAACCTCCTTAATATCGATTTGACTGAACAATAGTATTTTTAATTTTGACAAACGTTACTATAGGCAATCTAAAAGTACTCCTATGGGCAGCCCTCTTTCTTCACCACTATCAGAAATAGTCATGCGGAAAATAGACAATTCAATAACAGATCATTTTCCAATAGATATCCTAACTTGGTTTAGGTATATAGATGACATATTTTGTATAGTTAAAATTGATTCCTTAGACAAAATTCATGCCAAATTAAATTCACTTTACCCTTATATACTTTTCACAGTAGAAAAAGAAAGCAATAGTTCACTAGCCTTTTTAGACATTCTGATTACAAGACAGAATTGCAGATACATGACCAATGTTTACTATAAGCCCTCATTCTATCCCTTCTATATGCACTACACATCATACTGCCCCCTTAGCCATAAGATTAACACCGTAAAAACCTTGTCGAAACACATTTTCACACACGGTTCTTCGCAAGAATTCAAACAAATAGAAACCCAAAACGTTATCGATCACCTGATGAACTCTGGATACCCAAAAAATTTCATACTCAGACACTTTTATAATCCCCAACAGCACCTTAATAGCCAAGTTTATAGATCCATATGCACCATCCCATTCTCTACTCATAGTGTCAACATTTCTAGATTTCTAAAAAATAACTATGGTATTCGTACCTTTTACACCAACACCCCCAAATTAGAAACAATAATCAGAAATCCCATAACCAGGAATAGTTTTCCCGTTACCCTACCTTTTTTCACAAACTCCGTATATTCATTGAAATGCTCAAACTGTAATAGCATATACATAGGAGAAACAGGCAGACGAATCAAGGACAGAATGGACGAACATCACAGAAACATTAGAAATGATGAACCCAAGTCCCTTATCGTACAACATATTAGACAAACAGGACATTCTTTTAAAACGTCCCATCCACATGCATATTACTCAAATATCAACAGCAAATTCAAAAGATTAGTCGTCGAGGCGTTGCTCTCTTTGAAACACAATAGTATTAACCGACACATAGAGATCCCTGACGCATATAAAGCAATATTTCCATAAATTGTGTTCCATAGTTGCCCTTTGCCAGTTTGATTTTCTTTGGAAAGTTTCAACTTAGCAGATTTATTCAATGTATCATAGTCTGGGTCGCGTGGGTGTGAGATTCACTCACGCAATACAAGATCAAATAGAGATACCATTTATTTGTTTACGAACGTTACTATTTGAAATTGTTTTTCTATTGTTCCTGTAGAAGGGCTGTTTTCGCCCGAAAGCTTGAATCTTTATTAAAGTTTAAAAGAAAAGTATCCTCGTACGCTTCAAATATTTTACTTATACTCATCAGAGGATTCCAACTTTCTATATATATAGCAATTTTATTTGAACCTTTTTATAATAGAGAATATAGCTCTAAGAAAAAAAAAACCTTTGCGCATGAAAGTTTACTTCATACACAAACAAATTGTGTACTACTACGATGAAAAGATATATTGGGAGGGCTTAATTCATCAGCCAAAGTTTATTTCTGAATTCTTTAATATAGTGCTGATTTCTTGTAAGATGTTCGCTTATGCTGAAGTATTAAACCGTGCTATATTCTGTATATAGTATATATAGGTTACTTGAAATAGGGACGGTATATCAAAGTGGGCCAACACATATATCAAATGAAATGTTTCGTGGTATTCCACATAATTCTGTTGTGATTTTTGTTTTATTCAATTGAAATTAATATAGCCAATTTACATAATTTGATGTTGTTTACACAAGATTTAAAAAATTGTAAAATTGATGCATCCTAACAAAGGTTTACAGCGAAGCCCATTTATGAAATTTCGCATTTATATATACATATATGAAAAAACAATAGAAAAAATAGAAGATAAGTGGGTCAGGTGTTGATATTGAAAATAAATAAGGCATCTCCTGACCACGAGCACATGTGCTTTTTAGTTTATTTTTGTTCCACTAGATGGCGCTCTGCCATCTAAAAACACATGAGCTCGTGGTCAGGAGATGCATTCTTTATTTTTAATATCAAAACCTGACCCATTTATCTTTTTTTTTTTATTGTTTTTCCATGTGTTAAGCGTCTTTACGCAAATTTGGCCTTAAATACCTATTTCTTAATTTTTCGGGAGGCCATTGGGACCAAAAAAATTTTTGGTCGCAGTGGTTACAGCCTTCTCCACGCTGACGAGCGCCAACAGCGTGAAACGCGTTCGTGGATGGCTTTTCTTCATTTATCAAGAAATTGGGTTGGCCAAATATCTCGGAGCAAGCTAAATGAACGCTTGGTTTATTTTTGCTCCACTAGATGGCGCTCTGCCATCTTTTTGGCACATTTGTGCTTTTTAGCACATGTGCTCGTGGTCAGGAGAGGCCTTCTTTATTTTTAATATACATATATATTTAAATATATTTTATATTGATTAAAAACCAACTTTTGGGGTGTGTTGATAACGATTACAGTATGTTTGCAGAGTTAATATTCTAATGAAAGGTCAGAAAGAACCCAAATAGAATCATAAAGAGATTTTACAAAGGTATTGAAAAAGAAAAGGATAAAATAACATCCTCGGTGAAGTGAGACGCTGCTCAGAACTGTTCCGGCCAAATAATAGGCGTTGAGACTTCGATAGCTAACACCACTGTGTAATTCTGAATATTTAATGAATTCCATGTTGATCTCTTGGAATCAGAGAACGCTTCAGATTGATTAGAGCACGAAACCCTGTCCTCCAGGTGAGCCGCTCTGAAATTGACAAAGTTGGTGATCAGAGATTCAGCTAAGTTACAGACACATTAGAGAAATTTTTCAGTTTTTATGGCTATTTTGAAGGGAGGTGCCATCATTTTTCTTATAAACAAGCTTAATACAATAGGTGTTAAGAATAATATGTCGAGGTCAAATTCCCAATATTAAAGAAATGGTACTCAATATTCGTAGTCAGCAACCAAGAAATAATAAAGTGTATCAACTAATACAACATCATTTTCAACTAGAATCATTGATCATTTCAATTTTATGATCAATTCAGAAGTTTATTTGGTAGATTAATATTTTGATTTATGTTAAGACTATAACAACATGATAATAATCTAAATATGAAACTTCGGAATATTTTGTTAAAATAAAATTCATATTCGAAATTAATATTTATTTTTAATAAAAAATTCGATATATTATATAATTTCTAGGTTACAGGATTTTATAATCTCACAATAATCGAAACTCTCGAGGGCGAATCAATCAGCAAACTAAAGCGAAGATCAAACGAAATCAAAAAGCGAATTAAAGCAAACACCGAAGCGATGGGATTTCTTAAGTATTTTAAAAGAAGGAAGTAAGTGATTAAAATGATTATTTGACACACACACACACAAACATCTTGATTTTTAATTCAATAAAAATGTTAAAAGAAAATTTGAGAAATAATAATTTTCAAAATATCAATAAATATTTACATGTGCGTGCAAAAACATATACAATTATGTGAATATTAATCTACAAAAAGAAATTTTCTTGACCATATTATATTCTGATATGTAGAAAAAACGCTAACTTACTCTAGATAATTGGTCTATAAAGCTAGAATTGGTTATCATGATGCTAGTTTGCATGATGTTATAATTGAAAATAATTCTATCTTTTAAAATTTCAAGTGGTATCAAAATCTCTTGAGCGTGAATACACCTAGGTGTTTCACCACATTACGGTATAAAATGAATTAAAAGTATACATTAGCATAAATAAGTGTAACTGATTAATGGTGTTATATACCTCAAATATTTCTTATTAATTCACAAAGGTATGACGTATTACTGAGCAAACAATATGCTTTTTATTTCAGAAATTCTACTGGTAAAAACGGGAATGATTCTTCATAGATATTATAGACATTTTGAATAAAGTTTGAATTAACAGTTAATGAAGAGTAGCAAGGAACGGATTTATAAAAAGTGAAAAAACTCCAGAATTGGGGACAGGACCTGCTGTTGTAATTATCCTTGTTCCCGTCCGCAATGATTCAGAAGACGACCCGACCGGCTGCAATATTACCAGGAGGGGAGGGGTTTGCGTATTCACATGTTGATTTTGTTTTGGCACTATTTTGAATAGCTGTTGATTATTCTCATTGAGGCTAAAAATATGACCTGTCAATTTGATATGAATGAGCTAGTGCCGTTCAATTCGGTAGTAAATCATATTTATTAATAAGTTTATCATAGTTTTTCTAGAAATAAAATATTTATTACTAACGCCGCTCTGCTTCGAGATAATAAGGTACAGCCACGTCAGAACACGGATGAGCGTCAATTAGAAGATTCTGAATTAATTTCAAAGAAATTGATATTCCACATTATTTAAGCAGACAACATTAAATTATCTAGTTAGGTATCTATAGGGCTATCAAAATAATAAATAGACATTACTGTTTTTAGATTAAAGCAAAGTAACTTTGTGTTGCCCCAAAACAAATATTTTGTCTTTCGTGAAAGGAAAAAATGCTTTTTTGGCATATTATATTAGAGAACAACGATTAGTGTACTGCAATTATATTGAAAGTTTTTTTAATGCAAATGATTTACAATATTACCGAGTATAGATTCTTTATTTATTCTTCTCAAAGAAGTTTGAAGCTTGTTTGCTACACGATATTCATATATTGCCACCCCCACACCTGAATTAAAGAAACCTATGCGACTCCTAAGAAAACCTTATGTTTGTTGAATTATACCAAACAATGTTGAAAACTTTGCAGTGATCTTATAGGAATTTAACAGAACTTATAGGAGTTATTGTTACAAGAGAGCAACAGTAAGGGAATGAATCATTATATGCAAAAGGAATTGTTGACTGATAGGAATATGTTTCGCTTATAGGCAAATATGAAATAAAAAAATAAATAGAACCGTTTCTCTCCAAACTAAACGATACTATATCTTTAAAATCCATATATGGTGTCCTAAATTAGTTGAAATACGATGCTTAAAGTCTAACAAACACAAAAAAGACTCAAAAAAGTTGAATATATTAATATCATTTTCTTATTAGGTCCTTATATATTGATACTTCTTTATAATTAGAGTTTAATACCCATATGTAACTCTTAGTATTCACAATATTTGTTATAACTTCCATCTTGTAATCAAAGAAATCTCCAATTATGACAAATACTTATAATAAAAAAACTTTAAAACCTGTTTCAAATATTTATTTTTAATTCTGGGAAAAAGTGCAATCACAAGGTAAATTGATTTCTAAAACAGTTTTAATAAAACTGGAACGTCAATGCCTAAAACTCTTATTTTCCATTCAAATATAATGTGATGTTGCTGTTATAGGATATTCAATACATGGAAATTATATACAACCAAGCATTATACAATATAAAACATTTGACAAACCTCTTCATTAACAAACCCCTACACTGCACTCTAATCCATTTATACTTATATATATTAAACAAAATATTCACACCCATACACATATCAATGAATAAATTGAAACTTATGAAAACACAATTCAATTTTAAAATATTTTCAAAAGCATAAAGCATTTTTATTGAAACATCTTCAAACAAATAAGAATCATACCAGAATTAAATATTTCAATCACATTATTTTTCAATGCATTCCCTTTCTGTTATTTGCTATATATTAATTTAACGTACTTGAGGTGATTATTCATATATTTAAAAAATCAACTTAAACGAATTTATTTCAAATAAATTGTTATCCAAATTAGATATCGTGAAGTAGCGCGCCATCTCTAGATGAAATTTGGAATTTGGAGCTTTTAGAAAAGATATCTTATTGTAAATATGACAACTCTCTACTACCCTTTCTGCATTGAGGAAAATATTAGAAGGGGATTTTTTATAGGTCGTCAACTTTTCCAATAGTTTTGCCATTTTAATTTTCAAGGCGCTATAATATTATATTAGGATGTTTTTCTTATATATCAGGAACTAGTCTAGACATGTGGGAGGCAGTTTGACCTTTGGAACTTACAAGTGCTCCATAGTCTGATTGGTTACTTGTATATATTGGTAGTGATGGAATATATTTTTTAAAAATGAGTTCTTGAAATATATTTTTTTTTTCAGAAAAATAATGTCAAATGCAGGATTCAATGTTTGATCATGGCTTTCGAAAATCGACACTTTATAGCACTGGTTCACAGACTTCAATTCAAAAAGTGATTTTACTCAAAACAAACTTATTTGAATGAAAATTGAGAAATACTAAAGAATCGTTTATTTTAAATAATATTAAACATTTGAACTCTAACACTATAGAGGGGCGACTTCGTGATAAAGGATTATAATACTTGAAACGAACTATAAATTGATGCTTCGGACAGGCAGATGTCCCAAAATGCTTAGGACTACAAGTACACTTTTTTGTAGAATATTCTAATATTGATGAAACCACTTAGTCTGATGGTTTCTTATTGTGTTGTCAGGAAGTTTAATGGGGAGGGGCTACACGGTTACATTAATTACGGTTACGTTCCTACACCTCCACGTACACCCCCCACCCCCGGCTCGCCACCACCACCTTTTAGAGCCATAGACCCAGTGTACCACGAGCCGGGGTTCGGATACACTAGGATATACAACCAGTACATATTGGGTGGGTCACTTCCAACACACCTCACACCTGCCATTCACTCTCCTACATTTGATAGCAACACCTCCACAGGCAGACTGGTGGTGGCAGAGTGCTGCCGTGTCACTCTCCACAGAGATGTGGATTGGGGCACGACAGGCTCTGTCCCCTCCCTTATCTAGGGCCCCACATACACAGTATTAGGTTCAACGCCACACTTTACAGTACAACATGTTTACATACCACTTTACACTTACACCAACACACCTTCTTCCTTCTTCATGTGGCGGAGGCCCTTGTTTATTGAGGTGAGTCTTTTTCTTTATTTTTCATACCATAATATCAGAAATATTTGGAATAAATTGTATAGCAATAATGTATTCTCCAATGCACGATAAATAACTCTGTATATTAAGAGAAATTTATTAACATTTAAATAATATAATATATAAAACTCACATACAAAACGAGTAGCAATATAATATACCTAGTTGATTGATCTGATAACCTTTCAAATTTATTCGAGTTCACAAAATATAATCCATTATTGAGGCAATAATATATATTTCATGTAATGGTATATTAAAATATACTTTATTGAATATAAAAATAATGAATACTATATATAAATATATATAATATAAAATATATATTTTTATAAATAAGATCAGAATATCTGTTTACTCTAATAATGCATATTAGAGTATTTTAAATATGAACAAAACATCAATTTTTCACTTTTTTAAAAATAGAGAAAGAGTGTCTTTTTATCAATTTATATATCTCCTATCTATTCGAGTGGGATCAGATAAATTTTCTTCCCAAAATTTTAATAGAATTATATTTTCATAGATATTACAAACTATTATAGTACTATAAAAATTAAATTTATAAAAATCTATTTAATGTCAGTATATACATAGTTGGTTGTAATTGTGTAGGGTCGACAACCTTTGACACTGGAGCATTCTCCAGACCTTGTATTTATTCTGGGGCATTTATTGATAAAGGTAAGCCTAATTCACCATTTTTACATATATATGTTTGGTATGGTATTGGTATTTGGTCTGATATGAATAACTTTCTAATTAAAGATCTATTTATATATATATGGATTGTACTTTTCAAAATTATTCGTAATATTTTTTTAATATACTATTATACTTCAAAATTATCAAACTTGTATTTAAATATAAATATATTTGATGTGAATGTATATTTATAGTTGATTTGTAATTGTGTAGGGGCACAAAAATCAAGTGTTGCTTTGGGGCGGCAACCTGCATCTATTTGGGGGAATTTTATTGATACAGGTAAGCCTTTATCTTGTCTTGGACAAATAATGAAACTAGAAATAACGTATATCAAAGCCTTAAATTATTATTATTAATAAAAAGACATTTTCAAAATTATTCGTAATATTTTGATAAACTATTATACTTTGAAATTATCAAACAATTATATATGAGAACTTTACTGTGATAACCGATGGTCTCTCGCTGTGGTGTGGTAACCGAGAGGGACAGTCATATATATATATGAAAAAACATGTGAGCCTGGTCAGGATATGCCTCTTTTGTTTTTAATATGTAAATATATTTGATGTGAATGTATATTTATGGTTGATTTGTAATTGTGTAGGGGCACAAAATTCAAGTGTTGCTCTGGGCCGGCAACCATGCCTATTTGGGGCATTTTACTGATACAGGTAAGGCTTAATTCTTGTCTTGGACAAATAATGAATATAAAGATAGCATATCAAAGCCTCAAATATTTATCAAATAATAGAAAATAACATTATTTTCATCATCAAGACATGGAATGTCTTTGGTAAACAAACGACAATAAAATATCACAAAACAATGCAACTTGCATCTCTTCTTATTGAAAGAAAAAATAAACTAAATTAACATTAAAAAATATATTTTTATTAGAAAATTTGAAACAAAACTTAACAAATTATATTATTTAAATTATTTATTACATCAAATTTAGATTGATATTTACAAAATATTTAATATATTATTATCAAAAATATTAATCATCACCTTTTAATATACTTTTTTTATTAAGATGCACTAGCGCGCCACACATCTGCTATCAAAATTCGAAACTATTATAGACACGTATGATTCTTTTTATAAATAAACAATTTCTACTGCCCTTACTGCAATGGATTGCAATTTTTCCATTGCAGTAAGGGCAGTAGAATCGTTTATTTTCAAAAAAATCATACGCGTCTTTAATAGTTTCGAATTTTTATACTTTTTTATTATCCAAATGTTTCCATGAAAAAATATTCTTTCCATATAATTAATAATGAAATTCTTCTTTGGGCGATTAGAGCATACAGAACTACTTCGTCCAACTGTGTTCATAGTTTTTAGCGAATATCCCCCTTCTCACAGAGAGAGAGAGAGAGTCTTTATTGAATATGGAATTATCAAATATATAAATTATTTGTCTCAACTTTCAAAAGATGTGTGATCAAAATGCTTTTAGACCACATACTCAAAGTATAATCAGATCCTTTTATAAATTAAAAAATAGATGAAGAATATTTTTTAAAACAAATTATAAAAATATCAATGATTGTCCCCGTTCATAACAAACCAAGGAAATTTAGGGGGTTTTCTTTACAACAATTTGAGGTGTTGAGGACTCGAGACACCTACTGTTGGAATACTTCTTTTCTACAGCGTTAGACAAAAGACAGTTACTAATGTTGAAGATATGTATGAATTTATAAATAGCAGAAAAACTGTGCGAGATACAACCACTTTGTAAATATATATATGACAATCTTTCTAACCTGAAAGGATCAGGTTCCTAATTTATCTTATCATTTTTTCTTTTTCTTGCATATTGATATCTAAAACTGTTTCTATGTAACACTTGTAAATTGATGTAATTATATCTTGCGGGGATATCGAGTTTTGTGTTGAAATAAAGTAATAAGGAATAAATATACTTTAACATTATTAAAATTGTTTTTATATATTCTTTCAATATGAATATCAATAATGCTAATCTGGTATTTATTTATTTTGTCCTACCGGGAGAATCCTGTATGGCACGTGTGCCCAAATAAAGGCTATTGTTGTTGTGTTCAATATGAATATGTATTTAGAGTGCTTTGTAATTCTGTAGGGGCAGAAGATTGAAGCGTTGCTTTGGGCCGGCAACAACCACACTGGAATATTCTCCAGACTTTGTTCCTGAATCTTTATCGGTGGAGATTAGGACCTCTTTATTGGAAAGATTTCAAAACGGCAAAATCTATATTTGAGGCATTGAAGTGGTGACAGGTAAGCTTTAAAAATTTTTTGGTCATTAAAATAATTTAAGATATAATATGTATTGCATCCTTTAATTTGATTGAGATATATATTTTTAATAATTTTCAATGAATAATAAAATAATAATGGTATAACTTGAAAACTTAGTTTTCAAAATATTTTAATTTATTAATCACTACATGTAAATATTGATTCATAAATATTTATTTGATCACGCTTATTTTTTAAAGATGAATCATTTATTTATTAAATATGTTCAAAGACAATAATATATTGCAGTGGTTTCTCAGGGTCTTTCATTTAAATATAATTTTAACCACAAAATGTTTCATCCGTTATTAAAGGTTTGCAACTTCAAGAGAAAGTGAGAAATGTCTCAAATAGGATGGAGTTTGAGAGATATTCCGGAATCAAATCGGTCTACTTCTAGCTTAGTCACTCTCGGGCGTTGAGCGCCTTTTGTCAGGAAGGTATTTTTCCCCTATTTAGCACTTTGGTGGCCAAATAATTAAAAAAATTATTAATAAGAGAGCGATAAATATCATTCTTAAATTTATATGAAATAGTTTAGAAAAAAAATTAAAATTATTCATTTTAAATTGAATTTTTACAAATTTTAAAACAGGATGTTTTGGATTTTTCAGAGCCACCTCTATCCTGCGCGTCGTTCATGGTCGGCGGCCTTTCTGCTGGAGCTTCAACTTGAAGTCGTTGGTCATGGAGTAGAGTCGTCGAAGATTGGGGCGTCCTCGGCGACAAAGCTTCATGGCCGCGACTTCAGGCTTTGAAGCTTCCTAAAGAACGTTGTAACCTAGAAGAAATCTGAAGGAGTTCGTCTTTCATTCGAGAATCGTCCTGGACGTAGTCTTGTAATCGAACAATCTAGCTGCACGTAGACTCCCTTCGTCGAATCTTCTGGATGTTGTCTGTCATCCGGAAATTGTGCTAAATGTAGTGTGACCTCAAGGAATATTGATAGAGGAAATCTCTCATCGAAGAATATTGCTGGACAAATTCTGTCATCGAAGAATATAGTTGGACGTACCCTATCATCCTTAAATGGATCTGAACGAAGTGTCTCATCGAAGAGTATTGCGGAACGAAGTCTGTCATTGAGAAGTATGGCTGGACGTATTATGGCATTGTGCTATCTTGCTGGACATAATCTTCTATCGTAAAATTTTGCTTAACGTGGTCTGTAATCGAAGAATATTGGTTGAATGTACTATGTCATTTGTGAATCGTGCTTAACGCATTCCCTCGTCGAGCAATATTGTTGTTGAAGTCTGTTATCGGAGCATCTTGAAGAACTTGATCTGTTATCGAGAATCTTGGTGTACGAAGTCTCTAATCGGAGAAGATTGCTGATGATTATCAAGGAATCTTCCTGAAGGTATTCTGTCAACTACGATTCTTGTCGAACGTAGTTTTTACCGAAAGATTAATATTGTCATCGAATAAACATGCTGGGGGTGTTTTGTCATCGTTGAATATTGCTGGACGCAGTCTGTAATCTAGGAAATATTGGTAAAAGCAGTCTTGTATCGACAATTCTTGCTAGACAAAGTGAATCATATAGAAATCTTGCTGGTTCTAGTCTGTTATTGAGGAACATTAATTGTCGTCTATCATCATGGAATATTGCAAAATATATTCTGTGCTTGATAAATTTGCTGGACGTTTTCGCCATTTTAATATCTTGCTGAATCTAGTCTGTAATTGAAGCAGCTTATGTCATCGGGTCTGTCATCTTGCTTGTGGTCATCTCTCAATTAAATACCTTTCTAGATGTCATTTGTCATCGAGGCATTTCTCCAAAATGTTTCTCAACGAGAAATATTTTTGAATGTTCCAGTGTGTCACTCTAAGGCCAAAATGTCTTTCTTCACCTCAATGGAAATATTTCTAAATCAAAATATCTTTTGATTTTGAAAAGAAAATATTATTTAATGCTTCAATATCATGAAAATTATCATTCCGCAAAAGGATATCTATCTATATATTTTTCAAAATGATGATTATCACAAACAACACAAACTTGAAAATTAAGCCAATCAACAAGACGCTTTTCTAGAGATATTTGTAACATTATCATGACTTCAATAGCTTTTGATATCATATAACTTACAAGAAAGTATCCGATATATATATTTTTTCAAAACGTTTCTATGATTCTAGGAAATACGATTCAAATATTTCCTTATTCAATAGAAGCCCAAGAATTAACGAAATGTCATTGATAAAACAAAATATAATTTCGAACAAAGATTACAAATTCAAAAAATGCCAATTTTACTCCCCTAATTCACATAGATGAACATAATCCCCATTCTCCTGATAGTGTGTGTGTTTACATCAAAATAAAATAAATAATAATCGCATCGCTTTATTTTACTTCGACCTCAAATATTTATCAAAGAAAAATTCAAACGATGCATATTTTTTAATACAATTGCTTCATTATTGATTGAAATATAACTATGAATTTGTTTTTACTTTTCGCTTTGAAGTTCAAATATTCCTACAAAGAATAAATACTGAAGTACCAATTACTAATTACTCTTGCTCCTTTGCACACTCAATTATTTAATAACAGCAACAAATAAAACTCTTCCCATCGCTTCCTGTTCAAAATAATCAAATTTTCTCCATGGATTTTGCCCCACTCTGAACGATATGTGAATTGCCCCTTATTAATTTAAACAGAAAAATATGGCCCCATTATTATGCTCAAAATCCCACGATTTTTAGAAAAATTAACCACTAATGTTTTATTCGCTACAGCTAAAATGGAACCAAATTATTCCCAAAACCTTCTCTTAAAATCTGAAGCTCTAATATTTCTACCAAGAGCAAATGCTGAAGCACTCTAAATACCAATTGTTCTTACCCCTAATCCTTTCTATGATTTTATGAAAGAAACAGCCTGAAATATTCATGACTTTCACAATAACCTTTAATATCAATCAACCTAAAATACGTCCTAACTTTATAGTTTTGAAAATATTGTATGATTGGAAAACTTAGAAGTATTTATAATTTAAAATATCAAAACAAGGCGCTATCTCAATATTTTAAAACCTATTTGGCCCCTTCAAGATATTTTGATATCAATTAACGAAAAGCTATCCATTTTGATATATTTATCGCTATAGAAAATGCAGGTCAAATATTTCCTTATTCACTAGAGAAATATCATATTCAATCCAATTCTACTGATAAAACAGAATGGCAAATTAAATAATCTCTTCCAACGCAAAAAAAGAAAAATTTACCAACCTTATCTAGAAATTGAAATTTTATTCCAAATCATTTGAAAATTCCACGCATCTCTCAAATAATATTGATAATAAACGCAACATTACTATTCAATTTCAAAGAATTATCAAAGAAACATGCTACTAATGCATTTCTAATTTATACAAATTATTTTAATTTTGTTTGAAGAATTTATTTCAATTCATTCACTTTCTTTCTCTAATGATTTATATTTTCATACCAAGATTATATACTGAATATTTAATTACCAATTACTCTTCCCCCTGCCCAATGAATACTTTCGTAAAAGAAAAAAGCCCCAAAACCCCATCGCTTCAATTGTACAAGTTTCTTTCCGTCTTTTGCCCCATAATGAACAAGAAAATATGCCCCTCACCAGTTTCATACAACAAATGATGGCCCCCAACTATTATCAAATTTCAGATTTCTAAAAAATATTCCCGTATATTTAACAACTTCTACCCCCAAAACAGCTATCTTTAAACCTAATTATGTCTTAAATATTTCACTATCAGTTGTCTCTGCTTATGAAGCATCTCCACTAGAAATTCAAAGACATCTAACCCTCAAAGTCATGAAGAAAATACCAAATAATATACTGTTGTGAATAAATACGTATATCAAAATATAAAATACGCTGAATAATTGTTCAAATATTAAATTCCAATCTCGAAACATATTAAAGACTTTTACAAATTATTTTGATATCAAACAACCTATAAGAAGTCGTCTCTAAATATTTCTTCAAAAGGAATCTATAAATGAATATATAACGCAAATATTTAGAATTGATCATTTCAAAAAGTCACTTTCTTAATATTCTGAAACTCATTCAGGCTTTCAATGTATTTGGATGTCAAAATCATCTAGCTTCTATCAATTATAATATCCTATCTTTCTAGACGATGCGTGTTTAAAATATGTTTCTTGTTCAATAGAAACCCCAAATTTCATTCAATGATTTTGATAAAGCAAAATGGGAATACAAATAATATTTTCAAATTCAAGAAACACAAATTTTAATCACCTAATCTACATTGTGGAAAATTATTCCCAATCACTTGAAGGAAATTCGAATCAAATTATACTGATGATGATCGTTTGGTCTTCATTTCATTTGAATTATGAAAATTAATCAAAAAAAGCTGTTCACGATGCATTATTCATTTCTCCAAATATTTTATTATTACTTGAAGAATAACTATCAATTCGTTCACCCCCTCCTTTCTCTATAAATAGAAAATATTACTATCAAGATTGTATTCTGAAGCCCCAAATACCATTTTCCTTCTTGCTCCATGCCCTATCAATAACTTCATAAAAGAAGCAAAGCCCAAAATTCCTCCCATCGCTTCCTGTTCAATCAAACATTATGTCTTCACGGCTTTTGCCCCAATATGAATAATTTTTCATGTTTCTCAAAACTCTATAAAGGAAATTATGAAAACTAATTACACTCAGAATTCCACAAATATCCGAAATATTAATCCTACAACTGCTATATCCGATACAGCTAAAATGGAACCAAATTATCACTCGAATCTCTATCTGTTGCATTAACTTCTCAAACCTCTTCAGTAAATATCAAAGACATCTAAGCTTTAAAAATCATTAACAGTATCATCCTTTCAATAAATTCCTGCTAGAAGCAAGTTCAAATAATGATAAATAAAATTATTTTAGATTGTTTCTCATGTGACTGATTATCACACGAAGCTATGAATGTCTAATCTATGCATTGAAAGCATATTCAAAGCATGTTCGAATAAAAATACATGAATAAATATATGTTGAAGAAAAGCAATTTTTCTCTCGCTACTCCCATGCTTCACAAATGACCAGATATTTTTTCCTTTTAATTTAGACATTCATTACAGGCTCCCATTTAAAATTATGCACCCATATTTTACCACGTTAAACTTATATAGTGAACCGATGTATAGTTGGGAAGAATGATGTGGAGGGCTATTGTTGTATTCCGCAGTATGGTCACTGTACTGAATCAATATTCTGGAAATTGTATATTCCAATGGGCTTCACCTTTGACACTTGCCAGTAGTAGTTATCACTAATAACCTTCCTCAGGTGGTCTAATCGTCTTCACGGCCTAAAATTGATTTTTGAAACCATTTCTAACAGGGTTCTGTCAATGAGAGCACACTTAATCTCGAAAGGATGTGTATAGGGGCACAAAAGTGCAATGTACATTTATATATAGTCCGAGATACTTCCCAAATGATGAAGCTTTCGGTTCCGAATAATAAGAATGGCTTCATTTACATTCTTCGCTCTAAATCTCAGAAGTACTGTACTTAGATGTTATGTTCTATCGTGTGAATGTAGTGAGAGTTTCACTTTGCCTGTAGAGCTAGCCCTTCAGGTCGATGGCCTTCTGTATGCGAGATTAGCGGAATGGTGGGCAAGCAACAGATCACTGGAGCCACAGACTGTGAGGGATTCTCGGACAGAGGCCGGATGTGGAGGGTGAGGTTGATACAGACAGATAACTAGATTAAAACGTCAAAGTAAGAATAATGCAATAAATATTGCATCGAGTAATGCTATTCCGGAAACAATTAGGACAGAACTAGTTGAGCAAAAATAAATTATAAGGGAATAACCCGCCATCTATACACAAGAAATGAAACCATTATATATATAAAGCAGGAATGTTTTTTAACGAAATTATATTGTCCTTACTGCGATTAAAACAATATAAGGGGAGTTTGGCTCATCAGAATCCTCTAACCTCTTTCCCTATTTTATCTACCAGACTTCTCATCTCTCTTTTTTTAGAGTTCTAATACTGTATTGGACGATTCTGTTCTTATGTAAATATACTGTCCTAAAAGTTGATGTCCATAGTTTTCTTGAATACCATATCTAAGATTCCACCCTTTAGTTTGGTATATATAAGCCTTATACTGTCCAATATAGAATTAGAGATTTAAGAAACGGTCTTGTAGATAAAATTGCAGAAACCGCCGATAGGGTATACAAATAATTTAAACCATCCAATATTTTATCATCGCAGTAAGGACAGATGAGATTTGTTATGGTTGAAAGAAGCATTCGAGTTTAATAGCTTTATCTATTGTGTATAGAGGCGCACTATTGCCTATTGATTGAGATATATGTTTGTTATGTATTCATATTTTCATAGAGATTATTTATCATTATCATTTGCTCTATAAATACTTTGTTTTTAATTAAAATGATTAGTATGCAAAAATGGCTAGCGTTGCGTCATAATATTTTAAAGTAGATACATAATAATTGGCGACGAGAAAAAAAATATTTTTTTAAGGTAAAGTAATCTTGAGCTAATTTTTAAAAACTAATTTTTAAACTAAACTTTAATTTTTAAAAGATGGCAAGTTTCGGAAATATTGAAAATTTTGATCCTTCTAAGCCAGAGAACTGGACAACATACGTGGAGAGAATGATCTTATTTTTCCTTGCAAATGGAATTGAAAAGATCACGCAGAAAAAAAAACTATTTTTTTTTTTTACTTTAATAGGCCCTGAAACTTAGATATTGGCAAGGTCATTGGCCGCGCCAAAAGATTTAGCTCACGTAGATTATGAAGAGATACTTAATATACTGACTGGACATTTTTGCCCTAAACCCAATGTAATAGTCCAGCGATACCATTTTAACAAACATAATCAAGGTAATGAATCGATTGCTTCCTATATAGAATAATTAAGAAGATTGAGTGAGAACTGTGAGTTCGTTGATCTGGATGATCGTTTGAGAGACAGATTGGTGTGTGGATTAAGAAAAGAGTCGCTTGTGAAGAGATTATTATCTGAGGCAGCTTTGACTTTTGAAAAAGCCATAAATATAGCACTATGTGATGAGTCGGCAAGTGCAAATGCTAGTGTTTTGATGGAGACGACTCCTGATGTAAATATATTAAATAGAGCTAATAAGGGTGAACCATTTAATTTTAAAACGAAGCAAGCTGAATTCAATAGAATTGTGAAAGGATTAAATAGGAAAATTATTTGTATACGATGTAAAGGAAATCATTTGCCTCATATATGCAAATTCAGAAATTCAAAATGCTTCAAGTGTGGAAAAATTGGTCATCTGCAGAAGGCATGCCTGACTAGAGTAAAGAAATTTGAATACTTGAATAGAAGTAATAGTGATAGATACCTACACTGTCTTGGAACTGAAAGTTTAAGTAATCCTTTTTACATAATGGTAAAATTGGATAATCATGACGTATCAATGCTTATAGATTCAGGAAGTGCATACTCATTACTAAATAAAGAATTTTTTTTTTAAATATTGGAAAGTAACCCAACTTGAGATATCTGAGGTGCTGTTAAAGACATGGTCGTCAAGTCACGTCAAGATTTTGGGAAAGCTTTTTGTTAAAGCAAAAGTGACAAATGGTTTTAAAAAAATTATCAATCTTAGTGGCTGATGGTCTGGGTCCTAACATTCTGGGAAGGCAGTGGTTTGTGTGAAGCGTTTCGCCTGAAGATAAAATATTTTAATCATATCGAAACAAATCCTTTTTCTTCTGAATTTGAAGAAGTATTTAAACAAGAAATTGATGCCTATAAAGGACCTTTGATCCATATTGACATTCCTGAGAATGCAGAACCCAAATTTGTAAAGGCCAGAACCGTGCCATTTGCTCTGAGAGAACTAGTAGATGAAAAATTAAAATCACTGGAAGAGCAAAGGGTTATTGAACCGGTTAAATTTACCAAATGGGCATCACCAATTGTGACGGTCCTAAAGAATGACGGCACTATAAGAATATGCCACGATTATAAAATTACAGTAAATTCGTATAGTAATCCTGATAAATACCCACTGCCCACAATTCTGCAACCTTTGGATAGATTGAGAGGTGGCAGAGTGTTTACTAAGTTGGATATGGCTCAAGCATATCAGCAGTTGAAAGTGGATGAAACATCTGCAGAGATTCTCGCTATTAATACACCTAGAGGATTATATAAGGTGAAGCGTCTTCCTTTTGGCTTAAATTCAGCCGTGGGAACATTCCAGAGATTCATGGATACTCTTCTGAGTGGAATTGATGGAGTTGCAGTATATTTAGATGATGTCCTGATTTCAGGTAGAGATTGTGATGATCTTAAAAGAAAAACTGAAAAGGTACTGCTACGCTTCAGAGAATCTGGACTTCGTCTTAAAAGAGACAAATGCAAATTCTTCGTGTCTGAAATCGATTTTTTTGGACTAAAAATTGACTATAGAGGAGTTCATCCATCTGATGAAAAGCTAAGAGCTATTAAAGACGCTAGACCGCCATGTAATAAAAAATAGTTAAATCTTTCCTTGGACTTTTGAATTACTATGAAAGGTTTTTAAAAAACAAGTCCACAGTGGTTGAACCGCTTCATAGACTGTTGGATACTAATTCACCTTGGAAATGGAGAAGAGAACACCAAAGATCTTTTGATAAGGCTAAAGATTTGATTAGTTCTGAATCGGTGTTGGCTCTTTTTGATGACAATTTACCTATTTTAATCAACTGTGACGCATCAGAGTATGGCATTGGCGCCATTTTGTCTCAAATACACCATGGAGTGGAAAAACCAGTTATGTTCGCCTCGCCAGAAGATATGCAGTAATTGATAAAGAGGCATTAGCGGTTATTTTTGGTGTATCAAAATTTTCGCAGTATCTTCTAGGGAGAAAATTTAAAATATTAACTGATCATAAGCCCCTAGTTGGAATATTCAACCCAAAAAAGCCGATACCTCAAGTGCTATCGCCGCGCATGTTGAGATGGTGTTTGACTTTGGCTGCGTATACTTATACTATAGAGTATAAACCGGGAAAAGTAAATTGTAATGCCGATGCATCAAGTAGACCCCTTTAAATGAATGTCCAAGTGTAGTTCCGAACCCTTCAGAGGTGTTTTTTATAGAATCGGAGCATGCTGCAATTAATTCTTCAGAGGTGGCAAAACTGACTAGTAAATATTCAATCCTTTCTAATATTAAATTCTGGGCAATGAATGGGTGGCCTGAAATGAGAGTTGATGATAAATTTGAAGATTTTGTCTCCAAATCTAGTGAAATATCAGTTCATAAAAATTGTTTATTGTGGGGGAGCAAGGTCATTATGCCTGAAAGATTAAGAAAAGATATTTCAAATCTGTTACATGATACTCATATTGGCATAGTGGGGACAAAAGCGCTAGCTCGAGGATTATGCTGGTGGCCCGGAATGGATAGAGATATTGAACGGATGATATCCAGTTGTGCAGTTTGTTTGTCGTGTAGTCACGATCCGCCAAAAACTGACGTATATCCTTGTGGCATTAAAATCTCTTGAGCGTTAATACACCTATGGTTTTACCATATTATTGGATAAAATAAATTAAAAGTACACATTAATATAAATGGGTGTAACTGATTACTAGTGTTATATGTTTCAAATATTTCTTATTAATTCATAAAGAATGACGTATTACTGGGCAAATAAAATGCTCTTTTCAATTCAGAAATTCTACAGGCAAAAACTAGAAAGTATTTTCATAGATATTATAGACATTTTAAAGCGAGTTTGTTTTAATAGTTGATGAAGAGTAGCAAGGAACGGATTTATTAAATGGGAGACAGGACCTACTACGTTATTATCCTAGCTCTGGTCCATAGTCCGAGACCGCAGTGATTCATAAGATGACCAGACCGGCTATAATATTTCTAGGAGAGGAGGGGTGTTGTGTCTCTATATGTTTGATTTTGTTTTGGCACTATTCGGTAGAGTTGTAAATTATTCTAATTGGTGCTAAAAATACAACCCGTAAATTTAATATAGAAGAGTTTTTGCCGTTCAATTCAGTATCAAATCATATTTAATATTGGTTGTTATCTCTCATATATTTTCTAGTAATAAAATATTCATTGCTAAGGCCGTCGTGCTTCGTCATATTAAAGCAGAGCCACAACAGAACACAGATGAGCGTCAATCAGAAAACCCTGGAATTATTTCAATGAAATTGTCATTCCTTCCTATTTAATCCGACATCATTAAATGATATAGCTAGGTATCTAGACTGCTATCAAATGAAGAAACAGAAATTACTCTTATTAGATTGAAGGAACGAAACCTTTTGTGTTACTCCAAATAAAAAAATTGTCTATTTGAAAAGGAAAAAATATATTTCTTGATATTCTTTATTTAATAACAAGGATTAGTGTACTGCAATTATATTTAAAGTTTTTTAAAATGCAAATTAATTGCAATGTTACCGACTCTTTATTGATTCCTACAAAGTTTGAAGGCTTGTCTCTTACACGATGGTTGTCTATTACCTCCCACACACATATATTATGTCTGTTTAATTCAAATGAAAGAAACCTAGTCATCTTTCAAGAAAATATTAGGTTTATAGAATTATACCAAAACATGTTGTAAAGGTTTTGCGGTGATCTTATAATTATAGGAATATAGAGGGCTTGCAGAAGTTGTTAACAAAGGATCCTTGTAATTTATACAAGTAAGCAGCAGAGAAAGAGAGAATCATTAATTTCAAAATAAATGTAGAATGATAGAGGCAAACAAAATACTTAAAAATAACCGTTTGTCCCCAAATTAATTATTTTTCTTTCCGTTTTGATATCATATTATAATTTAGGAAACATTTTAAAAGTTTTCAAAAAAGATAAAGATGATGTCAGAAGTGCAATGATTTAATTCAGAAAGATAAGTTGTTCTAATATAACAAAAGGTATTCCCATTATACCATGAATGTATAGGTAATAATATTTTTTTTATAAACGATTAAAGGTCAAAGATTCTTCCAGTAATATATGTCAAGTAAGAAGTTTCAGAAGATGAGTTTCTTTTAATTGTAAAACATTACAAGCTTTCGGGCAATGCCCTTCTACAGGTAAAATAAAAATAAAAACAAAAATTAAAGGTAAATTAAGGTAACTGAACAACTGAGAATTAAACAATTTAAATATATAACAACTAACCATAGAAAACAAAAACAAAATAAGATATAAATACACGTTCGGGTGAGACTACTCGCGCGTCTGGATCTGAATGAATTAACACAGTTTTAATTCATTCAGATCCAGACGCGCGAGTAGTCTCACGCGAACGTGTATTTATATCTTATTTTGTTTTTGTTTTCTATGGTTAGCTGTTATATATTTAAATTGTTTAATTCTCAGTTGTTCAGTTACCTTAATTTACCTTTAATTTTTGTTTTTATTTTTATTTTACCTGTAGAAGGGCATTGCCCGAAAGCTTGTAATGTTTTACAATTAAAAGAAACTCACATCTTCTGAAACTTCTTACTTGAAATATTTTTTTATGTTAAAAAAATGATATCCAGCTCGGGTGCTTGAGAATTCTAAAATTGCATTTCTTGGATTCACGTTAGAACTTTTTCCCTGTTCTCTCGGTGCAAAGAGTGTCAATGTGAGCACCTCCACCAAGATATCCAAATAATTATGCAACGATACAATGGGTCTTTAAACTCCACATATGGTGGCCTAATTTAGTTGAAATCTGATGCTTAATGTCAAACAAACACAATATAAGACAAAATAATGTTAAATCTATGAATATAATTTTCTTACTAGGTCCTTATATATTCCTGCTACTTTATTACTAGTGTTTAATAAACCAAATGTTACTCTTAGTATACACAATTTCTGTTATAACTTCCATCTTGTGATAAATCAAACTCCAATTATGATAGAAAATCATATTAAAAACCTTAAAATCTGCTTTGAGAATTTCCATTTAGTTCTGGGAAAAAGTGCAATCACACGGTAGATTGATTTCTGAAAGAGTTTGAATAAAGCTTGTTCGTCAATACCTAAAACTCCTATTTCCTATCCAAATATAATGTGATGCTTTTATAGGATATTCAATACATTGAAATTATATACAACCAAGCATTATACAATATAAAACATTTTGACAAACCTATTCATTAACAAACCCCTAAACTGAACTCATATCCAGTCATACCTGAATATATTAAACAGATATTTTCACACACAAACACATAACACATTACCTCGTTTACAAACATAAAAATGAATAAATTGCATCTAATAAAACAACAATTCAATTCGAATATAATTTACAAATATATTTTAAATATATAATTTTCAAATATAATATACTGTTGTAGATAAACGATAAAAATAACTTTGACTTGTGCTTAACTAATAGGTAGAAAATCTTTCTTTTGATAAATAATCTTTAAGATAATAAACCTAGTGATAATAAAACTTATAGATAAAAAAAACTTGTTGGTAATCAAACTTATAGATAAAAAAAACTTGTTGGTATTCAAACTTTTAGATAAAAAAACTTAGATGTAATAAAACTTATCGGTAAATAAAAACACTATTTATAAACATTTTGGTAGAAAAACTTGCTTAAATATATGTTCAAAATAGTGTACTTAACTTGGATAATTTACGACTGACATTGGATTAAATTTAGGTACTTTAATTAAAACATAAGGATTAAATATGAAAATGTTTGACGCGCGTTTAAATGGCGTCGCTTATTCTTCTTGGTAAAAGTTCCTTCTGCTTTCTTTTTCCGCCGCGCATGCGCACCACCTCTGATTCTGCGTCACCAACACCGGAGGCGTACCGCTTCACCGGCGGTGGCGCTGCCAGGGGAGCGTAGCTAGATTTGGTCAATCTAACCTCTCCATACTCCCGGCCGGGCCTGTGGTTAGGGTCAAATCACTCTGCACAGGCAAAACAGCTACCTTGTTCGCTGGACGACGAAGTAGTCCTTTACCTGTACGCAATTCTACAGTTCTGACCAGCATATCTGGACCGTGGAAGGTTTTTGATACTCTACCAAGTATCCATGAAGAAGAACTGATGCTTTGTTCCATGATCAAGACTAAATCTCCAATTTTTACATTTGGTTTGGCTGATTTCCACTTTCCTCTTTTCTGGAGATTTATGACATATTCTTTTTTCCAACGCAAAATGAATAATTTTTTTCAATTCTTGGATATGTTTCCATCTTGCCGATAGGTTAATACTTAAATTTTCTTGCTGGTTGTCTGTCTCTGGTAAGTTAGATGTGCTTGGGCCTGAAAGGAAATGTGCTGGAGTTAGAGCTTCAAGATCATTAGGATCTTCACTTAAGGGGGTTAATGGTCTTTGATTCAGTGTTGCTTCAATCTGGGTGAGAAAAGTTGTGAGTTCTTCAAAGGTTAGCAATGATGATCCAATAACTTTCTTGAGTATCATTTTTACAGATTTTATGTTTGATTCCCAGATTCCCCCAAAATGGGGTGCATGGGGAGGCATAAAATGCCAATTAATCTCTGAATATGTTATGTAATCTTGTATTTCAGAAGCATGTAGCAATGCATATTGTTCATTGAGAAATTTAGCTGCTCCTTTAAAATTGGTTCCATTGTCAGAATATATATCTGAGGGAGTACCTCGTCTTGATGTGAATCTTCTTAATGCTGCGATAAATGAACCGGTTGAAAGATCTGACACTAATTCAAGATGAATCGCTTTTGTTGCAAAACATATAAAAAGGGCAATATAAGATTTTAGTTTAACTCGGGATCTTGGTAATCTGGGTTTTGTCAGTATTGGACCTGCTAGGTCAACACCTGTTCTTGCAAAGGCCCTAATATAGGTTGTTCTTGAAGAAGGCAATTCACCCATTAGTTGTGTATTAGGCCGGGCATTGACTTTGAAACACTGAACACAATTTTTCAAAATTTGTTTAACAAAAGATCTTCCATTAATTATCCAATATGTTCTCCTTAGAATTGAGCAGGTCAAGTTGAAACTTGAATGAAAATGTTCCTGGTGACATTGTCTTATGATGAGTTCAGTTACATGTGACTTGGGCGGAAGAATTATCGGATGTTTTTGGAATTCAGACAGAGAAGACAGTTTAAGCCTTCCTCCAACTCTTAGAATGCCATTTTGATCAATAAATGGATTTAAACATAAAAGTTTGTTGGTCTTTGGTAATGCTTTAGAACTTAAAAGGGCATTAATTTCAGCTGAGAAATAACATTCTTGGACAACTTTGGTTATTTTTAACTCTGATGATCTAATTTCTTTGGTTGTCAAAGTTCCACTAAATTTATTGGATGGATACCTAGAATTATTAATAAATCTTAAGCACCATGCTAGAGTTCTTTTCATTCTGCTATAAGAAGAAAATCTTGTAATAGAATCGGGTAAACTATGTGATTTGACATCTTCCGCACTTGAATAGTGTATTTGAATTAGTTCTCCGTATGATTGCACAATTTCACTTTCTTCAACCACTGATTCCTTATTACTTGATATTTTTGAATCAAATGTAGTCAACCAGGAAGGTCCATTCCACCATAAATGGTGATCAACAAGCTTACTTGGCATTACTCCCCTGCTTGCACAATCTGCTGGATTTTCAACTCCTGGAACATGATGCCATTGATCAACTCTTGAAGTTTTTTGAATTTTCTCAACTCTGTTTGATATGTAAACCTTCCATTTTGAAGGATTGGATTGTATCCAGCACAAAGTGATTTTAGAATCTGTCCAAAGAAAAGTCTCTTTTATCTGGAATGGAAGTTGACTCAACAGATGAGCTGCACAGAGTTCTAAGCATGGAAGAGTAGGGGCCTTGAGTGATGCAACTCTTGTTTTGGCTGCTAGAAGCTGGATCTTCACATCATTCTGTGTTTCACATCTCAGATAGCATACTGCAGCATAAGCTTTAGCTGAAGCATCAGCGAACCCATGAAGTTGCATCCGGACTTCATCCTCTTTAGGAATAATAGCTAAATATCTGGGGATCATAACTTGAGATAAATATCCAATTTCTTTTTTAAACTGAGCCCATAGGTTTACTATATCATCAGGTAGATAATCATCCCAATCCAATTGGAGCTTCCAAGCATCTTGCATTAATATTTTGAGTAAAATTATGGAAGGAGATATAATTCCTAAGGGATCAAAAAATTGAGCTATTACTGATAACAACTGCCTTTTTGTTTTTACATCCATGGTATCTTGTACCTTAACTTGAAAAACATCTTTAGTTGTATTCCAGATAAGTCCTAGTAGGTTTATAGTTAAGTCTTTTTTAATTGGAACCATACTGATATCATATTTATCTTCATTTGGAAGTGCTTCGAGGACTTTTGGAACATTTGAGGCCCATTTTCTTAAATGAAAACCTCCTCTCCTCATTATTTGATTTAACTGGATAATAAGATCTTTAGCTTCTTCTACAGAATTTGCTCCTGAGAGCATATCATCTACATAAAAATTGGTTAAAATTGCTTTAGATGCTTGAGGAAATTGTTTTTGTTCATCATAAGCTAATGTTTTCAAGGTCTTTATAGCTAGGTATGGTGCACTGGTTGTGCCGTAAGTCACTGTTGCTAATTGGTATTCTTTGATTGGTTCGTTAGGAGATGCTCGCCATAAAATTCTTTGAAAACAACAATCAGCTGGGTTTAACCTTATTTGCCGGTACATTTTTTCTATGTCGGCAGTAAGTGCTATTTGATAGGTTCTGAACTTTATTAATATGTTAAAGATATCTTCTTGTAGTTTAGGACCACAATAAAGTAAGTCATTTAATGATAACCCAGTGCTAGTCTTTGCCGAAGCATCGAACACCACCCTGAGTTTTGTTGTTGTACTTTGATCTCTTAATACTGCATGATACGGCATATAATAAACTTGATGAGATGGTTGCTCTGGTTCAATTTCATTGATAACTTCCATATGGCCAAGATTAAGATATTCCTGCATGAATTCTCTCACATGTTGTGAATATACCGGGTTTTGACGGAAGCGTCTTTCCAAAGAAAGAAATCTTCTTAAGGCTTGAGATTTTGAATCGCCTAATTGATAATTAATTTTATTATGATTAAGCTTAAATGGCAATGAAACTACATATCTCCCATTTTCATCTCTGAATGTTGTAGTTCTAAATATATTCTCACATTCTAATTCTTCTGTGTTCATTTCTTCCTTGTGCGTAGGAATGCTTTCCGCATCCCAAATTTTTTTAACAATATCATCTAGTTCAGCTGAAGAATGATTAATATGTATTTGTTGAATGGATGTGCTAGTAGTGTTATTGGGCATATTTGATCTACCTGAAATGATCCAACCTAACTTTGAATTCATAGCTGAGGGTGCATCTCTTGGACCCTTAATCAAACCTGGTTCAATAAGATCTAAATATAAATCAGCTCCTATAATTATATCTATAGGTCTAGGAATATAAAATTCAGGATCAGCAAGTTTCAAATTATTTAAATGAGGCCAAACTGGGTTATTCGTATAAAAATTAGGTATTTTGTTCGATAAGTCTTTAACAATTAGAGCTTTAGTTGCAAACTTGAAATTATCATAAATGGAAGAAAGTTTTATCTTTATTATCTTATTAACTTGTGATTGCATGGTTGAATTAAATCCTGCAATTTTTACCTTTGTATGTTCTTGAGTTATATTTAATTTGTCTGCAAGTGTCTTAGTTATTAATGATTTTTGAGCACCCGAATCAATCAGGGCTCGGCACATTAGCTCATCATTATTTGGGTTAAAAACTTTTATTAAGGCTGTAGAGAGAAAAATATTAGTTTCTAGGATTGAAGTATTGTTAGATAGAACTGTGTGGTTTACTGTCTGATGTTGGTTTTGTTCTACACTTGTATTAGCTTGGTGTTCGGTAGTTGAAATAGGACCTTGCCGTCTTTGATAATTATAATGATGAAGGGTAGTATGGTGTTTTCTGTTGCAGACTTTACAAGTGGAAGTTATTTTACAATTATTGGCATAATGATTTACACCTAAGCAGTTTATACAAAGGTTTTTGCTTCTTACAAATTTGATTCTATCATCTAAAGACAACTTAGCAAATTCTTGGCAGGTACCTAACTTATGAGATGAATTACAATAGGTGCATTTGATTATGTTAGTATTTACTTGATAAGTTTTAAATGTCTTCCTAACATTATCTTCTTTAGGATATATTTTTCCATTAATGTGATCCAATCCCTTTCTATGCTTTTCTAAAAATGTTAATAAGTCTTGAAGAGTAGGAAATGTATTTTCCTTTAATGAAAGTTCAAAGTCCTTGTTCATGTTGCTATCAATTTTCTTTAAAATAAAAGTAGTGAGAAGCATGTTTCCTAATTGTTCTTCATTAATTCCTAACAATTCTAAATTTCTTAAGTTCAACTTAACAGTATCAATTAGTTCAATAATATTCCTTGAGTTGGTCACTTTTATATACTTGATATTCAGTATATTGTTACAGTATTTATAGGCTAGGTCTCTTGTACAGTGATATCTTTCATTGAGAGCAAGCCAAGCTTTATCAAAAGTGTCAGGAGTTAAAGAAAAACCCTTAATTATGCTAGCTGCATCTCGAGAAAGAGAACTTTGTAGATATTTAAACTTTTGAATATTATTTAATGATGAATTGTTTATAATGGTATCTTCAAATGTGGTCTTAAAATCCAACCATTGATCAAGATCACCTTTAAAAGAGGGTAAAGAAAACTTAGGGAGATTAATTTTAGTTTCTTCTATCTTAGTATTTATATTTTCTTTTAATTCTAAATAATTTAATAAAGTAGATTGTATTTCAGTTATATCTTTATTAGCTTCTTTATACATAGGTATATGTGATTCATGTTCATCAAAATCAACTAATGCAATCATATAATTTTCAATATTTTCTTTAATTTTGTTTATATTATCCAGTTGTACCTTTAAATAACCTTTATTTTGACGTTCTACATTTTCTAATTCGATCTTTAGGTCATCAAGCTTCGATATTTCGAAATAGAATTTTTTAGATGTAACTTTACTTGTTTGTTTAGGCATCTTTAGTTATTTATTTAATCCAATAGGTCGTCAATAACAATCCGGCTCGAGGGACCAGAATTTATGTTGTAGATAAACGATAAAAATAACTTTGACTTGTGCTTAACTAATAGGTAGAAAATATTTCTTTTGATAAATAATCTTTAAGATAATAAACCTAGTGATAATAAAACTTATAGATAAAAAAAACTTGTTGGTAATCAAACTTATAGATAAAAAAAACTTGTTGGTATTCAAACTTTTAGATAAAAAAACTTAGATGTAATAAAACTTATCGGTAAATAAAAACACTATTTATAAACATTTTGGTAGAAAAACTTGCTTAAATATATGTTCAAAATAGTGTACTTAACTTGGATAATTTACGACTGACATTGGATTAAATTTAGGTACTTTAATTAAAACATAAGGATTAAATATGAAAATGTTTGACGCGCGTTTAAATGGCGTCGCTTATTCTTCTTGGTAAAAGTTCCTTCTGCTTTCTTTTTCCGCCGCGCATGCGCACCACCTCTGATTCTGCGTCACCAACACCGGAGGCGTACCGCTTCACCGGCGGTGGCGCTGCCAGGGGAGCGTAGCTAGATTTGGTCAATCTAACCTCTCCAGTAACCTTTTCCCTTGAAACAGAATAGTTTGAAGAGAATCATAGAATATATTTTCAACCCATTTTACATGTTCCTAATCAACTTAAACAAATTATCACAAGTAAATATTTATCCCAATTACATATTGTTACATAGCGCGCCATCTCTAGATGAAAAGTGTAGCTTTTTAGCGGAAACTTTCCTATTATAAATATAACAACTCTCTACTACCCTTTCTGCAATGAGGAAAATATGAGAAGGGCATGGTTTATCTGTCGCCAACTTTACCAATGGTTTTGCGAATTTAGATTTCAAGACCCTATAATATTACATTTGTGTGCTTTGCTTATACAAGGTGTGTCCAATAAATAATGAGACTGGTCAAAAATAAAGAAAAAATAGAATTATTAAACATATTTTTATTATTATTTTTCAAAATAGTCCCCTCCCGCATCTATACATAATTTCCATCCCTTCTTCCATGATTTAAAACATTTAGAAAAGGCATCTTTCGGGATGTTCTTTAAAAGCTTTTTCGAATCCGCTATGATAAACTCTCTAGTGTCAAATCTCCTTCCTTTTAGAGCCATTTTGAGTTTTGGAAAGAGAAAAAAATCATTTGGAGCTAGGTCTGGGGAATAGGGAGGTTGTTGAAGTATATGGATGCCGTGTTTAGCCAAATAAGTCAGTACAGATGTAGCGGTGTGTGGTGGTGCATTATCATAATGGATAATTCAATTTTTGGAACTCCACATTTCACTTCTTTTCAGACGAATTGATTCAGGTACACGTCTCATAATGTTTAAATAAGACTCCTTATTGATTGTTTTACCTTCCTCTAGATATTCATAATGCACAATTCCCTTTATGTCAAAGAACGTGACCAATAAGACTTTGTTTTTTGAATTGCAAAGTCGGGATTTCTTCGTTCTTGGTTCATCTTTTCCTTCCACTCCATGGATTGGCGTTTTGTTTCCGGGTCATACCCCTAAACCCATGTCTCGTCTCCAGTTATTACTTTTTCCTTTCAATTATGGTTTTCTACCACCATTTCAAGCATTTTTTGGCAACTTCAACGCGATTCTCCTTTTGCTGGATTGTGAGCATTTTGGGGACAAATTTTGAAGGTGTCTTCTTTAACTGCAACTCTTCTTCAATTATCGATGAACTAATGATTTTGATATCCCTGTTTCTTCCTCAATGTCCCGTAACCCTATTCGTGGATTTTATTTTATCAAATTCGAAATTTGGCTCACCTTTTCAGGGTTCCTGTGCAGAATTGGACGTCCAACACGCTTCTCATCTTTCACTGATTCATTTCGATTTTTAAATCGTGAAAACCATCTAAATGTGGTGGGCTAATTTACATTTTCATTTCTAAATGCCAATTTTACCAAAAGTAAAGTTTCTGAAGCCGATTTCCCAATTTTGTAGCAAAATTTATTACAAATTCGTTGTTTGAATTTTCTATCCATTACAAATTAGAAGTTGTTATGCAAGGCGTTCTTTTTACAGGCTTACAATTTATCAACTGCGCGCGCAATCAAGTGATGTGATATACGGCAGTGTAGCTGAAGCTTTCTATTTTTAATAAACATTTGAAAAAAAAATTATCATTTTTTTTTTCTTTGTTTTTGACCGGTCTCATTATTTATTGGACACAACTTGTATATCAGACACTAATCTAGATGTTTAGAAAGCAGTTCGACTTTTGAACTTATAAGTGCTCCAGATCACGATTGGTTACTTGAATTCACTAAAGGTAATGGAATTTATTCTTAAAATCAGGGACTCTTTAGGCAGATTAAAAAAAAAAAGAGTGCTAAATGCAGATTTCGATCTTGGGTCGTGGCTATCGAAAATCGACAGTTTATACCATTGGTTCACAGACTTCAATTCAAAAAGTAATTTGGCTGATTTAAACCTTATTTGAATGAAAATTTAGAAATGCCAAAGGCACGTTAATTTCAAATGAAATTAAACATATAGAGAGGCGACTTCGTTATAAAGGATTGTATGCTTTGAAACATACTATAAATTGATGCTTCAGACAGGCAGATGTCCCAGAATGATTAGGGCTACAAACAGCCATTACTGTGAATGTGTAATATTGATGAAACTACATATTCTGATGGTTCCTTATTGTGTTGTCAGGAAGTTTAATGGGGAGGGGCTTCACGGTTACATTAACTACGGTTACGTACCTACACCTCCACGTACACCCCCCACCCCCAGCTCGCCACCACCACCTTTTAGAGCCATAGACCCAGTGTACCACGAGCCGGGGTTCGGATACACTAGGATATACAACCAGTACATATTGGGTGGGTCACTTCCAACACACCTCACACCTGCCATTCACTCTCCTACATTTGATAGCAACACCTCCACAGGCAGACTGGTGGTGGCAGAGTGCTGCCGTGTCACTCTCCACAGAGATGTGGATTTGGGCACGACAGGCTATGTCCCCTCCCTTATCTAGGGCCCCACATACACAGTGTTAGGTTCAACGGCACACTTTACAGTACAACATATATACATAACACGCTACACTCACACCAACACACCTTCTTCCTTCTTCATGTGGCGGAGGCCCTTGTTTATTGAGGTGCGTATTTTTTCCTCTCATTCTTACATAAGAGTATTTTATTTTTATTGATTATATAGAAAAAATCATAAATGCATTAATTGGGAACGATTCTCCGCACCTATACAACTGTTGATATTTTTATATAAATATATTTTACCCTTCATATATAATTGTACAAGACACCATCACCTATTCCAATTAGTTTTTATATTTACTCCAGAAGTAGTAATAATAATTTGATATTATTCTAATAACCAATTACTTATAGTTCAATATACCTTATCAATCAAGCGACGATTCAAATAAAATTTCAATAAATATATTGTTCATTGTAATGATTTCTGTTCCATTTTCAAATTGTAAAAATGATTCAAAGATAAAGTTGAGTTTATATAAATCAAGTAATATGAAAGAATCTATTGATATTTCAACTTAAATATCTTTTATTAACTCTATGACTGCATATTCAGGTAATTTTACATTGAATAATCATATTTACTCATTTCAAAATACAAAAAAAAAAAACTCGTTCTATATAATCTCAATGTAATATAATGCGGCTTGTGATTGTAAAACGACATTTGAAATACTATCCCGCATGTGTTTTTTACCAACTAAAAATCAAAATTTATTTCAAGGAGAAATAACGAGTATTTCTAACCTTTTAGATGTTGTATGAAAGGGTGAATTGTGAAGAGTAATGATGAACGGAAAAATAAAAGTGTCCAGGGATGTGAATCGAACCCACAGTATTCCGCTTACAGGACAGATGCCAAGTCCACTAGGCTACTGTGGACATATTTTCCCGTTCTTTCATCATTACTTGTCATAATTCACCCTTTCATACCTCATCCAAAAGGTCAGAAATAATAGTTATTTCTCCTTGAAATGAATTTTGATTTTACATTGGAAAGAAACACATGCGAGATAGTATTTCAAATGTCGTTTTATAATCTCAATGTATATATCATATCTAGTGAGTGATTGATTATATGAAGACTATAGCTGATATAAAACTTTACCTTTATATCATATATACCTACTTATATGTTCATATAAATATTAATAAAACTAGCCGAGTGACCCGGGCAACGCCCAGGGTTTACCCAAAGGGCCTGCAGAGACTTTAAAAGTATAGATGGTGGCTTAAAAATCGCAATGGGTATATTCAGATTTCCTAGAAGCAGCATTTCAAGTAAGGATAAGTAAAAATACTTTCTAAGTATAAATTCGTTAATTCGACCATGTTTTGATTTCCAGAACCTATGAAATTACAAACAGTAATTCGACAATACCGATAATTCGACCCCTTGCGATAATTCGACCTTGATATGATTTCCCAATCTCTGGCCTATCAAATAACAAACGGTAATTCGACAATATTAATTATTCACCACTTCTGATAATTCAACCATTTTAAAATGCAAATTTCGACGATTGATGTTTACTTACAACTTTACTAAAAAAAAGGTATTATAGATGCGAGCAACGAAACATTTTGAACCCATATAATGCAAATTCATATCCTCACTTATAGGGTGTCAAGCCTAAAGGATGCGAATTCATGTCCCTGATTTCTAAAAATTAACATAAAATTGTAGGCTACCAACGCGAATTCGCGTCTACTGGGATCTTTTCCCATACCTTCTTGCCTATTTATCAGTGGGTTGTGTTGGGGGGGAATGTCAGCTGTCCCAATGTACCTGTAAAATGTCACATGCGACCGAGTTCAAGCAGCCATTATTTTTATTTATTTCAAGCTATATAGATTACATTAAAAGAAAACATCATTTTTTAAACATGTTATTATATGAACAACTCGATTTTCATACGGCCCACTGGACCATGTAACTCTGGAATCATAAGTGCAAAAACAGACATCCCTAAAGGACTCCTTTAAAATATCTTCATGATTCTTTTTTAATAATATTCTTAAACATTTTTAATTTTTTTTTCATATTTATTAACTTTTCAATATAGAAAATAAGATAACATAAAAGGGATAAATTCATTTAATGGACCTCACTAAAAACTGCATTTCTAGCCGAGTGACCTGGGCAAAGCCCCAGGTTTACCCTAAAGGCCTGTGAATGGGCAGGATAACCATATGTGTGCCATTGCAAAGATCCTAAATCAATGTATAGAGCACTGGGGAAAATAGATTTTTTTTTTTTTTTGCTTATCCCTAGTACACGTGGTACAGGCCATGATAATCATGGTGGGTAGTTAGCGACTGCTTTTACTGTAAGCGCACCACATGTCTACACATGTGAAAAGCAGTTTGACTTTGCACTTACAAATGCCAGAGCCCCGTTCGGTTACTTGCACTCGCTGGTGGGGTTGGACTTTTGCAAGAATCGGGGGCCATTGGAGCATTTTTTTTTTTTTTAAACAGAAAAAAGTGCCCAATGCGGGAATCGAACCCGGGTCCTAGTGGTCGAAAACCAAACGGTTTACCCAGCCTTCCACCGACCAAAAGTCAAAATAATAATAAATATTTTATGAATGAACAAATAATACAAAAAATTGCTTTCAGGTGAGAAACTATAGGCATTGGTGAAAACTTTAAAAAATTATATTGAAAAAAAAAAAGAAAACAAATATTAAAAGAAAATTCAATACAACACAACTATATAGCAAATACAGCCATTATTTCTAGCCGAGTGACCCGGCAACGCCCCGGGTTTAGCCTAAAAACATGTGAAGCGCTAGATAACCATATGTGAGACATTGCATAGATCCTGAATCAATGTATAGAGCACTGGGGAAAATAGGTAAATAAAGACCAAAAATCAAAATACTTAATTATAAATATTTTATTAGTGAACAACTAATACAAAAAAATCCTTTCAGGTGAGAAACAATGTTGTTGATGTTTCTTATCCCCTTGTGTAAAGATTACACGAATTCCATGATCTCATGGAATGGGGTATAGGGGTGCAGCTTTCGTTGATCATGGCACCATGATCCAGGCACACTTTGGTGAAAGTCTGACTTTGCCTGTGATTTGAGGCCATTCCAAATATGGAAGCCTTTGTTTCTGACTCTAACATGAGCACAGACGCAGCTCCTCCATATCCCTGGAGTGGAACCATTGCTGAGGTCCATCAACTGGGTCAGTTGAACTCAGGATTTTTAAAGAGGGAGTGTCCCTCCTGGTTACAGCATCAAGTCTACCAGAGCAAGACTTGATACAATCGTGTAGAGAGTTTACTGTACCTCCCAACAATGTCCACTGCACCACAGGCCAGTTACAGAGGGGTAAGCATGGGAGGTGTGAGAAACTATAGGCATTGGTTGATGAGGCACAATTTGGATTGTAGATTATAAACAAAAGGTAATAAGACCAAATCCAAATATATAAATAGTGTGTGACGTTTCGGTAACAGCGTTGTTACCATCTTCAGACAAAAGTACTGAATGGAAAAAAGGAGCCTACAGCACCCGGTGTTCCCAGGTGGTCACCCTCCCAAGTACTGACCGAGCCCGACGTTGCTTAACTTCGGTGATCGGACGAGAACCGGTGTTTTCAACGTGGTATGGCCGTAGGCCATAGTACTTTTGTCTGAAGATGGTAACAACGCTGTTACCGAAACGTCACACACTATTATTTATTTGGATTTGGTCTTATTTCCTTTTGTTTATAGGCATTGGTGAAACTTTAAACAATTTTTTTGGAAATGAAACAAAAAGTAAAAGAAAACAAATCTTAAAAGAAAATTAAATACAACACAACAATATACCAAATTAGACAACATAAAAGGCATACATTCATTTATTTGAAATAAATATCCAAATAAATAAATAGTGTGTGACGTTTCGGTAACAGCGTTGTTACCATCTTCAGACAAAAGTACAGAATGGAAAAAAGGAGCCTACAGCACCCGGTGTTCCCAGGTGGTCACCCTCCCAAGTACTGACCGAGCCCGACGTTGCTTAACTTCGGTGATCGGACGAGAACCGGTGTTTTCAACGTGGTATGGCCGTAGGCCATAGTACTTTTGTCTGAAGATGGTAACAACGCTGTTACCGAAACGTCACACACTATTTATTTATTTGGATTTGGTCTTATTACCTTTTGTTTATAGGCATTGGTGAAACTTTAAACAAATTTTTTGGAAATGAAACAAAAAGTAAAAGAAAACAAATCTTAAAAGAAAATTAAATACAACACAACAATAAACCAAATTAGACAACATAAAAGGCATACATTCATTTATTTTAAATGAAAAAAAAATTAAAAGAAAACAAATCTGAAAATAAAATTGAATACAACACAACTATATAGCAGATAAGACAACATAAAAAGGAAAAATTCATTTAAAGGACCTCATTAAAAACTATATTTCTAGTTTTATAAATACGTGGGTTCAACTTTACCCGTATGCTATTCAAAGTTCGCACACGTGAAAAAGCCACATAGAGCTGTCCATGAGTAAACACGGGCTCATGTAGCAAGAGACCCACTCTAGCAAAGGTTTGGCCTTGAGCCTTATTAATAGTCATGGCAAAAGCCAACCTTAGTGGAAACTGACGCCTCTTCAGAATGAAGGGAAGGTTGGTATCTGAAGGAGCCAAAGATATTTTTGGCACCAATACAGTTTGTCCAACTTTGGTCCCTGTCAGTATTTGTGCTTCTAGGACATGAGAGCGCATGCGCTGGATAACCATACGTGTGCCATTGCAGAGACCCTGCTTAGGATTCAAATTTCTAAGGAGCATAACAATAGCACCAATCTTAAGGTTTAACCGGTGTGGAGGCATTCCTGTGGGAGTAAGGCTATTGAGGAATTCAGTAGGGTAGTTATTTTGTTCCTCCACATTCTCACACTCGACACTGTCAACACTGAGAAAACACTGACTCCTGTTTGGTAAGCGATCCAAAACTTTTTCATTAATCTCTAATGAATCTGTGTTTTTTGGCGTTAAAATCACAGACTGGCTAAGGGCGGTAATATCACCATAGGAAGAACCAAATATTTCCTGCACCAGGTCAACCCCATGAAAGATACAGCTTTCTGGAAGAGAAATGAGGCCCTGTTGGTCTGTAGGTAGATCACCATCACCAACTTCAAGTAACCATTGAGAGAAGCTCTGTGCATCAATACCTGCTCGCATATTCTGAGTAAGGCGCAAGATCACAAACAATGGCCATAGCTTGCTTTGCTTAATGCAAGCAGCAACAATTTCAGCTCTTGAAGCTCGAGGTACCACAGGTAGCACTTGGCGAAAGTCACCTCCAAGAACAACAACCTTTCCGCCAAAAGCAAGGTCACAATGCATAATGTCCTTTAGGATACGATCCACAATTTCAAGTGCTCTGTAGTGGGCCATAGGAGCCTCATCCCAAATAATTAAGGATGATCTACGAATAAGCTCAGCCTCAGAACTATTGGCCGAGATCGCAGCTACAGAATTCTCAAGCAAGGGAATCGGCAGCTTAAACCTGGAATGGACAGTCTGGCCACCTGACAAAAGGGTAGCCGCTATTCCAGTGGAGGCCAGCGGAATGACAATTTTTCCAACGGCTCTAACACAATGAATTAGGGTGTTATAAACATAAGTCTTGCCCGTACCACCAGGCCCATCAATAAAAAAGCAACGTGGATTTACATTGAGGGAATCAAAAATTGTGTCAACAATTGACTTTTGATCTGGTGTAAGGGACCTATACATTTCTGTCCCAATTTGCAGCTCTGCATTAACATCAAGGTGATCCTCTCCTGAATCAAGAAGTGGGGTTAGGGGTGCAGGAAGTCCATAATGGTGGCAACTGAGGCGATTTTCTCTCAGCTGGAATTCAAGCTCTCTGAGAGTCATCTGTTCAGCAGCTGCGTCAGATGTTGCACGAGAAAAGTCCTCACTAAGATACCCTTTGTATTTGGTCCACAGTGATACAGGGTCGGTAGGATTATTGTAGATGAGAATTGTCGCAAAGAGCTGCCGCAGTTGACAAGGCATTTGGAACAAAGCCGCCTCAGCTAAGCATGCATCCCATTCAGAATCATCAGCCAATAATCCACGGCGCTGGGCAGCCTCTTTAAAAGTGGAGCAAACAATATCATCCACAGTTCGCAAATCTTCAAAACTCTGAGCACCTGCAACATGTAATAGTAGAAGCCGGAGGTGGTAACGCTCAGAATCTTTAGGATTCACTGAACACATACGTCCAATGCACAAAGCCCCACCCCGAACTCTAGCACTCCATTGATTCTGCCTGAAAACATAAGCGGAAGGTATGTCTCCATATAAAAGTGATCTTGCGGATACATTAACACAATTGAGCTGAAACCAGGCAATCAGAGTTGTGTGTCTGCGTGAGGCATTTTCAAGAGCCTGTTCTTCACTACCTTCAACAAAATAGACAGATTGAAAATTAGGTAGATGAACAGCTAAGCGACATATGGTATGCGAGTGAGCATGCAAGCGATATTCAAACATTCGCCACATTGCCTCAGGAGCACTTACATACCGAGCGTCAAGAAAGTTTTTGATTTCATCATGTGCCCTGCTTTCCATATCTAATTCTCCAACAGACACTTCCACCTCAGCCCTGTCGTGTCCCTTATATACATACTTAATTAGCCTCTTATTGAGAAAAATAAAGATGCCAAAGACATTATGAAAGATACTGCAAAAAAGAATTATGAAAGATACGGCAAAAAAGAAAACCAGACACAAAAAATTGAGCAAAATGTAAAATTAAAAACTATAACAAAGAACCCACAAATTAATTTAATCAGAAATACAAAAAAGACGCTGAAAAAAAAAGGTAAAATAAGAACCAAGCAGAGGAAAACTATAAAACTGAAAGCCAGGACAGGCATAAAAAGAAAATTCTAAGCATGTGAGGAAACAATTGATGAAAAAAAAATGTGCAAATAATATGTATATAAAAAAGCAAAGCCCAATTCTATACCCAAATATTTTTTTTATGAGAAGAACATCAACATATTGCATGATTATGGCAGTCCATAGTTTCCCTGACAAAAATTCACCAAAAAAGTTAAATATTCCAAAATAAGTAAGGCACTTTTGCAGCCCCCCTGACAAAAATTCACTAAAAGAGTTAAGTATCCAAAAAATATTTTGGTATATATATTGCTAAATGTGTAACAAACATGTATATGAAAAAGCAAAGCTTAATTCTAAGTTTTAATATTTTTTTCAATATACAGAAGAAATAAGACACAAAAATGGAGCTAAATTCAAATGAAAAACTATAACAAACAGTTATAAAAGATAATTATTATAGAATAAAGTAATAATTCAATCTACAAATCGAAAAATGTATATATTTAAATGAAAAACTAAGTTTCAATATTTTTTTTAATATACAGAAGAAATAAGACACAAAAATGGAGCTAAATTCAAATGAAAAACTATAACAAACAGTTATAAAAGATAATTATTATAGAATAAAGTAATAATTCAATCTACAAATCGAAAAATGTATATATTTAAATGAAAAACTATAACAAAGTACTTACATAATCAAATTAAGCAGATATATATATTATTTCAAAACAAATTTCTACGGAATTTCAAAACAAATGATTGATGATGATAAATGCAAAAAATCTACGATTGTAAAATAGATTAAATTAAAAAATAAAAATAACTGTTAACATTAGGAAAATAAAAACAGGCCTATGACACGAAGAAAAAAATAACGAAAATTTTGGTATATAGATTGTTATGTGTAGTTCAGAATCTTCGGAGGAGATAGCTCAGGACTTTACAATGGAAAACTCTGTTACGGTATTATCTATATAGATATTATATACTCATATACATTATATTAAAATTGAATATATATTTATTCCTATAAAAAATATATTATTTTTAAACATTTTAAATAACAATTTGATATACTTAAATATAATACATCTTTAAATTGAAATGATGTTAACTCCAATCAATGTGAATATATATTTATTTTGGTTTTTAATTCTGTAGGGGCATCAAAATTCAAGCGTTGCTCTGGGCCGGCAACCCTTTACACTGGAGCATTCTCCAGACCTTGTATATTTTTGGGGGCATTTATTGATACAGGTAAGTTTCAATTTACCATTTTTAAATATATTTTTTATTTTTTTTGGTAATATCATATTACTTTCCAGCATATTATTCATAAATAAAAAGGCTTATATTAGATCAAATATAATTTGAATGTTTATATGCCTTTCTAATTAAATATGTATTCATGAATTGCTCTATTTTCAGAATTATTCCTAATATTTTGATATACTAATATACTTTAAAATTATCAAATTAATATATATAAACTTTTATTCAACTGTAAATACAAAGCGCGATGTCCCGCCAAGGACACTGGCGCCCAAAGGAAAGCAATACAAGAGAGAGAGAGAGGGAGAATCTATTTACATATCCAAAAACATATGCTCAAGGCATTTACATATTCTTGAAATTGATTTCAAACAAGCATACTATATACATAGGTAATTTAATTTAAACACACCTCAAATAAAGAAAAAAGGAAAAAAAATCATATATACAGCACATAGTTAATTATACCTAACACTTGAGATTATTTAAAAACTTTGATATAAATTTACAAAATCTATTGAATACAATGTATGAATCCCTGCTGGATATCAGTTCTCTTGGATCGGTACAGAGGATACAGTTATTGAGTCTGTAGTCTTGAAATGCTGGGCACTTAAGTAAAAGGTGAGTGGAATCTTGAATGCGGAATCCACAAAAACAGCCCGGATCCTCCGATGCGCGGATTCTTTCCAGAAAACTTCCGAAATACCATGGTTGGTTACAAATTGTGTGTTGTGGAAATTAGGGCGAATATAATTTGGAATACCCCGATTGAAAAAACTTGTAAATGTCTCGTTTGTATTAGTCAGTAAGAGCAACATTCTTTCGTCTATATAGGATTTAATTATAAAGGGAATATCGATGTTGTATTTTTGCTTGTCCTCGAACGATAAGTTATTTAAGTCATATTTCATATTTTTTGCTTCAATGTAATCTGCAATCAATGGAGTTTTAGCCAAACTGTGAACACAGTTGTACGAAGTTGTCTTGTAAGCTTAAATGCTCCATATTAATATCTGATATTGCATTGAGTTTAATTTTTGTATCGATTTTTTATTTAAAAATTTGAACCATATTTCTCATCCATATGTTAAAGTTGATCTGAATAAAGATTTGTACAATGTAATTATTTTATGGGAGCTCAAACCCCATGATTTGCTGCACAGAGAGAATAGAAATTTTTTTATTCTTAGAGTTCTGCTCACTATTTCCTCTATATGAAAAGCAAAATTTAATTTGTTTTTTCTTCTATGATTTGCAATTGTTATTCCTAAAATATTTATTTTTTGTACTGGTGAAATTAATCCACTCTTAAATATAACTGGGATCTTCTCTTTATTATGCAAATATAAAATGTTTGTTTTTTCGGAACTGATTTCTAACTTGTTCTTAATACACCACAATTCGATAGTATTTAAGGCTTACTCTATAACTATTTTTAGTGATTCTAGGTCTTTATTCCAGCATATGATCGAAATATCATCCGCATAACAAATCAACTCACAATTGGGCACCTGAAAATTCATCAGCAAATCATTCAACAAAATTGTCCATAGAAGTGGAGAAAGCGGACCGCCCTGAGGACACCCCTTAGTAATTGGCTTTGAAGTTGTTAGATTGTCGTAACTGAAAGAAATGAACCTGGAATTTAAATATGATTGTAGAATTTTGATCAGTTTTTCCGGTAAATTATCTGAGTCTATTCTTTTGATGATCGCTGGCCACCAGGCATTATCAAAAGCCCCCGAGATATCTATTGTAACTAGTGCAGACAGTTCTGTTTGCTTATGCTCCATTAATACATCGATTATAGTATTCAAAGCAGTGATAGTTGACTTAGACTTGATAAATCCGTGCTGCCTCGACCTTAACAGATTGTTTTGAATATAAAATTCATAGATTTTATTTTTGAGAATTTTTTCTAGAATCTTTGAAAAATTTGATAATAAAGATATCGGACGGTAGCTTTTAGCTGATTCAAAATTGGTTTTGCCGGGTTTGGCTATTATTTTGAGTGCTGCTGTTCTCCATTTTTTGGGAAGTATCCTATTTGAATACATTTATTAAATATTGAGTGTAAAATCGGAAGTATTAGTTGAAAAGCATTATTTATCATATTATTACTAATATTGTCTGGACCAGGAGCTTTATTTACATTAATTTTGTCGATTAGCTCTTCTATTTCTTTCTTATGAATATTGCATGAGTTGGAGTTTGTAAAATTCGGCGTATAGTTCCTTATTGATGTATGGTGAGCAGTATCCGATATAGTTGTATCATCAGGAATTAGTTCATTAATCAGATCTTTTATTAGAGTTTCTTTAGAATCTACTGGTGCCTGTTCAATTATTGGTAATACCTTTTGTTGATTAGAGGAACACAGTTTTTTTAAGGTTCTATAGGCGTTTCCAAACGGATTATTAGATCCATTTTCTTCTATAAAATCACGCCAACTATTCCTCTTAGCTTTTCTAATACTATTTTTATATTTATTTCTGACAGACTTATATTCATTAACACTAATTGCTTTATGATGAAAGTATAGATTTCTCACATAATGAAAATACTTTTTCTTTTGTTCTAATTCTTTGTTCCACCACTTGATCCCGGTATCGAAAGTGAAGTTGGAAGATTTCACCTCCAGTGATTGATATGCAGCTTCCAGAATTATATCCGTTAGCCTGTCAACTACCATGTCAATATCAGTTTCTTTTTCGACCTTTTTTATATCGTTTTCCAATCTTCTTACTTCCTGTTTAGAAATTGTATTTGAAAACAGTGACCAATCTGCTTTCTTTTCGCTAAATTTCCATGTAGATTTTTGTTGATTGTTTGTAATATCTAAGTTAACATTGATATCAAATGAAACTGTCACATGGTCGGAAATCTTGGTCAATTCAAAAGTTTGCCAATTGTTCACCAATTTCATATATATATATATTTGAAATGAATGTATATTTATAGTTTCTTTGTAATTGTGTAGGGGCACAAAATTCAAGTGTTGCTTTGGGGCGGCAACCAACCACACTGGAGTATCTCCAAACTTCATTGGCAAGATATCAAAATTCCGGGGCATTTGATCCAGGTAATTCGTAAATTTAGTTTGGTCATATAATAAATCGAGACATGCCCCCCATATCAAAATCCTATATATTTTACAATATATAATTATCTTGACATGATATTTACAGGACATTATTTAGTAATGTGAAGATTCAAAACATATATCACTCATTGAGCCTTTCAGATACGATTTAGGTATAGATAATTAAATTTATCGTCATACACCTTCAAATTTATGTCATAAAATATAACTTCGAATTTGTTTTCTCAGAATATTCATGCATCTGCATTTCCAACCCATATTGAAATATACATTGGAAAGGTATTTCAGAAATTATTGATTTTGTGTGATAAACAGACTATTTTCTAAAATACATATATCATTTCGAGATCATTGGCCCTTTCCAAAATTATTTTTCAGATGTTTTCAAGGAATAAATTTGTAACAAATATAATGTGCAGGTGATGCCTGGGATTTCTGTATTTATATCCTCTTCTAGAGGCTGTTTCCCACTTAAAGGGTAGGTGAATGTCTTCTTCAATATTAGAAGCAGTTAGAGATTTATCCTAGCTCAGTTTTCTCTCTTCTGGATAGTCACTCTAGGGCATCAACTACATCATGCCAGGAGAATACCTTGGAGAAGGATTTTAACTCCAAAAAAGATTAGTCTTTCCTAGAGGGCTTCTTTATGAGGCATATTTACGATTCACTTTTACTACTTTGACATTAATGAAACTGAATACACAAATAGGTTTAATAAAAAATGCATTAATAATTTTCTGTGTTGTGCTGTAGGGGCAACAAAGCGTTGCTTCAGGAGGGCAACCAATTGTATCTGGGCATCATCCGATCCTGGCTTTGTGAATCAATGTCGGTGGAGTTTGGGGCCTCTTCATCGGCATGAATTGATATGGACAATGTCTACTTTTAGAGCACTTTGTTGATAACAGGTAGGTGTCAATTATTTTATTGGTTGCATAATGATTCAAACATTCATTTTTTACTAAACCAATTATTTTAAATCAGATAAAGAAAGCATAATTTATTGTCAATTAAATAATAGTTTTCACAATATTCAAGTACAGTGGTACCTCGACATACGAGTTTAATTCGTTCCGCAACCTTGCTCGTATCTTGAATTACTCGTATCTCGAAGCAAATTTCCCCATACAAAACAATTGCTAGAGATATTTGCTAGAAATAAAACATTTATTGCTAAGGCCATCGTGCTTCGTCATACTAAAGTAGAGGCACGACAGAACACAGATTAGTGTCAATTAGAAGAATCGGAATTCATTTCGAAGACATTATTAAACGATACAGTTAGGTATCTATAGGGTTATCAAAAGAAGAAATAGACATTCAAGTTTTTATATTAAAGCAAAGGAACCTTTTGAATTATCCCAAAACAAAACTTAAAAGGAAAAAAAAATGACATCTTTTAATGAAGAACAACGATTAGTGTACTGCAATTATATTGAAAGCTTTTTTAATGTAAATTAATTACAATATTACCGAGTATAGACTCTTTATTGATTTCTCTAAAAGAGGTTTGAAGCTTGTTTGCTACACGATAGTAGTGTATTACCTTCCCCACACCTAAATTAAATAAGCCTATTCAACTCCTAATCTTATGATCATATAAAAGGGCGTACCTGGATCTGTAAAAGAAAAAAAAACAAATCTTATGTTTGTTGAATTATACCAAACGATGTTGAAAACCTTGCAATGATCTTATTGAAATTTTACAGAACTTATAGGAGTTAATGTTACAAGAGAACAACAGTAAGGGAACGACTCATTTTATGCAAAAGAAATTGTTGACTGATAGGAATATGTTTCGCTTATCGGCAAAAATTACAAAAAAAAAAAAAAGAAATAGAACCGTTTCTCTCCAAACTAAACGATACTATGCCTTTGAAATCCACAGTGGTGGCCTAAATTAGTTAAAGACCTATGCTTAATGTCAAACAAACACAATAAAAAAGACACAAAAATGTTAAATCTATGAATATAATTTTCTTATTAGGTCCTTATATAGATACTTCTTTAAACCTAGTGTTTACTAAACCAAATTTCACTTAGTATACACAATTTTTGTTATAACTTCCATCTTGTAATAAGAGCAAACTCCAATTATGTCAAATAATTATAATAAAAACCTTAAATCTGTTTTGAGAATTTCTATTTAGTTCTGGGAAAAAGTGAAAATACAAGGTAGATTGATTTCTAAAACAGTTTGAATAAAACTGGTTCGTCAATACCTAAAACTCATATTTCCTATTTAAATATAAGGTGATGTTGCTGTTATAGGATATTCAATATATGGAAATTATTTACAACCAAGCATTGTACAATATAAAACATTTTGACAAACCTCTTCATTAACAACCCCCCACACTGAAACTCTTATCCATTCATACATGAACATATTAAACAGATATTTTCACACACATATACATATCAATGAATAAATTGAAACTAACTAAACAACAATTCAATTCAAATATAATTTCAAAAGCAAAAACTGTAACTTTTTCCTTGGAACATCATAGTTTAAAGCGAATCATATATTTTATTTTAAACCCCTTTTACTTAAACAAATCAACTTAAATAAATGAAAAAATATAAATAAAAAAAATCACAAAAGAATATTTATCCGAATTACACAAATCGTGACAAAGCACGCCATCTCTAGGTGAAAATTGTAGCTTTTTATCGAAATTTCTCTTAATATAAATATAACAACTCTCTACTACCCTTTCTGCAATGAAGGAAAATATTATAAGGGCATGGTTTATCTATCGTCAACTTTACCAATGGTTTTGCCAATATAAATTTCAAGACCCTATAATATCACATTATTATGCTTTGCTTATATAGTAGACACTAATCTAAACATTTGGGAAGCAGTTCGGCTTTGAACAAATAAGTTCTCCAGATCCCGTTTGTTTATTTGATTTCACTAATAGTTATTGAAGTTATTCTTAAAATCTGGGACTCTTGAGACAGAATATTCAGAAAAAGAGTGTCAAATGCAGAATTCGATCTTGGGTCGTAGCTGTGGAAAATCGACAGTTTAAACCACTGGTTAACAGACTTCAATTCAAAAGGTGATTTGGCCTAATTAAAACTTATAGGAATGGAAATTGAGAAAGGTCAAAGGCACGTTAATATTAAATGAAATTAAACATATAGAAAGGCGACTTCGTTATAAAGGATTTTATGCTTTGAAACAAACTATAAATTGGTACTTCAGACAGGCAGATGTCCCAGAATAATTAGGCCTACTAAAAGCTTTTACTGTTAAATAGTGTAATTTTGATGAAACGAAATATTCTGATGGTTTCTTATTGTGTTGTCAGGAAGTTTAATGGGGAGGGGCTTCACGGATACATAAATTACGGTTACGTACCTACACCTCCTTGTACACCTCCCACCCCCGGCTCGCCACCACCACCTTTTAGAGCCATAGACCCAGTGTACCACGAGCCGGGGTTCGGATACACTACACAAGTCGGTTTCTATGAATCCAAAGACGAGTGAATGTGCTTCTACATATTCACCCCAGTTCAAGTCGGCCCCTTCTGGCTAACCACTCGTTAACTGCCCTCAGGCATGTGAAAGGGTAGTTAGGGATTTCTACTTCTTAGAAAATAAGACTTTGAAGTGAGACAAATTTCAAACATTATTTGACTATTTAGAATATTATTATAAATTGTTTCCTCAAATTAGATCTAAAAAAGGTTTTATAAACACTATATTCGTAATGTCGTAGGGACAACAAAGTGAAAGGTTGTTTCGGGGCGGCAACCTTCATGGTCATCATCAGTGACTATTTTCGAGCAATTTCATTGTGACAGGTATGCTTCAAATATTTTATATTATATATTTATAACAAAATTTCGAATCTAGTATATAAATTCACCCTTATCTAAAAGAATAATACTAGTTTTATAAAATATATTTAAAAAACGCCGTTTAAAAAAATATATGTTATATATTAAATTAAAACTGATGTTAATCCTCTTAATCATACTTTTCCGAATATTTTCATGCGGTGATTTTCCTTTCAATAATGAATTACAATAGTATGTTAGCCACACTAAATACTTCATCCATTTTTGAGGATGATTGTTACTAACTCACACAGTTAGTGATTTCCTTCGAATTAGAAGAAGTTTGACAATTATTCTGTAATCAGTTTGGTTCACTTAATTACTTTAAGTCGTCGAACATTGAAGCGCCAGGTACCGTTTATATCCTATCCAAAAGATGGGACCCTATAACGAGACGTCTTACCTTCTCGAATACTTTAAGAGCATACAGTTGAATTTTTGAATAAAAAGTAAGAAATCGATCTAACTCTACCAAATATTTTAGAAAATAATTATTTGAAAACATTTATTTCAAGATGAATATATACAATATTTTGTAAATAGGATGTTTTGTGTTTTTAGAAACATATTTTTCCTGCAGGTCGATCGCGGTGGGCGGAGTTTCTGCTGAAGTCTCAACCTGAAGTCGTCGTTCGTGGAGTAGAATCTTCGAATATTGGGGCATATTCGTTGAATATCTTCATGGCCGCGAATTCTGGGATTGAGGCTACCTAGAGAACGCTGTAACTGAGAATATTTATGCTGTAAATCGTCTCTCTATGGAGGATCTTGCTGGCCGTACTCTGTCACATAGACTAAACTTGCGCCGGAGGTATTCTGCCATCATTGAATCTTGTTAGATTTGGTCTGTCATCTGTGATCGTGCTAAACGCACATTGACGACGAAGAAAATTGATGGACATAGTCTGTCATCGGAAAAAGCGGGCTGTTCAAGGCCTGTCATCGATGAATCTTGATGAACCTTATCTTTTTCATCGAGGAATCTTGATATCTTGATAGAAGCATTCTAATATCGGAGAAGCATGCTGTTCGCGTTCTATCATCACGAAATATTAATGAATGCGGTCTTTTTCATCGAGAAATCTTGATAGACGCAGTCTACTATCTGTAAGCCTGCCTTTCGTGGTTTGTCATCGACGACAATTGAGACTCGTTTTATCATCGAGGAAAATTAATCGATGTAGTCTGTCATCGGAGAAACACGCTGATGGTGGTCTGGAATCGAAGAATCTTTATGGAAACAGCCTGTCATCGAGAAACTTGATAGACAAATTTGGATGAATAAGGTAGGACCTTCTTCCCCATTGATTAACGTGCTGGAAGCAGTCTTTCAACAAATACATTTATGAAAAGGTAGTCATCTTGCTGCACGTTTTCTGTTATTGATAATTCCTACCTAATTCAGGTCTGTCATTCAAGCATCTTGTGATGGACAAAGTATGTTATCGTGAAATCCTGCGCGCAGCACGATGTTTTTGATTGAAAATTCCTGGTAGAAGCAGTCTGTTTTTCAGGTCGTTGCTGAGCAATTCTTTCTTCGAGGAATTTTCTGGACGTCGCCCCTTTTTTGAAGAAAATATCTGAACATTCATATTCATTCTGAATATTCTGTCATTGATTTGAAATGCAGCATGCACTCCTCAAATAAGAAGTCTTGCTAATGTAGTCTGTCACCAAGAAATCTTGCTGATTCAAATTCGTCATCAAATAATCTTTCTATTATTTCCATTCTGGTAAGAAAAAGCCACTTCAAATTATGACTATTAAAAATCATATTGTAAAAGCTGTCGCTAACTACCCACCATGATTATCATGGCCTGTACCACGTGTACTAGGGATAAGCTAAAATATATATATATTGTTTTACTTTGTTTCAAATTTGAAGAATCATTGAAGAAACATAATATTGATGAACTACTTAATGATATAAGAATACCCTCTATTGAATTAATGAAAATTTCAAACTTTAGATCCCTCTGGCTTTATAATGAGAAGGCATCTATCAAAATCACAAACTAAAGCTTTGAATACAATTTTATATTGCCCTAGACCTCACAATAAATTCAACTAGAATGATGCCTAAAACTTGCCCCATCGCTTCCTGTTCAAATATACAAATTTAATTAATAGATTCTGCTTAACTATAACAAGATACAGTGCCCGTTAATAGTTCATAAGAAAAATATAGCCCCTAATTATATATTCAAATTAAAACAAATTCTAGAAATATTAGCCACAACATCTGTATCCCAAAAGCTAAAATGTGACCAAATTATCCCTCGAATATTTCTTTGAAGAACTAAGGCTTTAAAGATCAAAGGTTCCTATCAAGAATATATAGAGAAACCTTAAATATCATTTGCTTTTGCCCCATTCCCTTTCTCAATAACTTCATGGAAGAAACAAAACTTAAAACTTCTCTCATCGCTCCATGTTCAATTATAAAATTACCTTCAAGGCTTTTGCCCGAATATGAACAAAGATATAATGCCCCCTAATACTATAATTAAGGCCCTTAATTGAACTCAAAATACCGAATTTTAGAAATATCATGAATAACTGCTGTATCCGCTAAAATGAAATCAAATTATCACTCGAATCATTCTCTATAGTTCCAACTCTCTGAATTTCTACCAAAATGATATACAAGACATTTTGAAAACCATTTTCTTCTGCACCCTTTCCTGTCAATAACTTGTAAAAGAAGCAAAATCTGAAAATTTCTCTATCGCTTCCATTCGAATATGATTATTTGCTTTCACGATTTTCTTTCCCACTGCGAACTAGATATATTGACCCTTCAAAGTTTATAAAGCAAAGCATGCCCCTATATATTCTCAAAATCCCAAGAATTTTTGAAATATCACGAACAGCTGCTGTATTCGCTGATATGGAATCAAATTATTCTATAAAGATTTAACGCTCTAAAGTTTTCACCAAGATTATATACTGAATTTTTAAATACCATTTTCTTCTGTGCGTCGTTCCCCTGCACCCCCCCCCCCCCCCCCCTCTTGATAACTTATAAAAGAAACAAAATCTGAAACTTTCCTCATCGCTTCCTTTTCAATTATGCTGTTTTATTTAACGACTTTTGCCTCACCATGAACTAAATATATATTGTCCCTCAATAGTTTATAGAACAAAGGATGCCTATGAATACTAGTATACTCAAAACTCCAATATTAAATAAATTTTCTTACTAATGCTATATCTGCTGAATATTAATTTTATCTGTTGCATTCGCACCTAAAACTTCTTCAATTGAAATTCGAAGACATCTAGCCAAAAATCACAAAGAAACATCTGGAAGCGCCTTATACCATCCTGCAAATAAATACCCCTATCTCTAAATGCAACTATATAATTATATAAATTTATTTTGATGTCAATTATCGAGTATCTTACATCATGAAAATATTTATCGCTCTAAAGGATACGTGTCAAATCATTACCTTTTCCGAATAAATTCCAGATTACATTCAATGCTATTGACAGCAGAATGGCAATTCAAATGCCTATATCAAATGCAAAAAAAGAAAATTAACTCATCTAATCATCATTAAGCAAAATTATTCATAATAATGTGTTGGAATTATACATCAAAATCAAACTTATAATGATAAAATATTTTTTTTTTTATTTCAGAAAAATGATCAATCATCATTCAAGCTTAATTCAATGCTAATTTATTCCCCTTCCTAATATGGACACTAGGAACAGGATTTAATGTACCCAAATATGCTTATAAATCAAATAGTGGCCCCTAATTGTACCAAAAATTCCACAAATCTTAGAAGAATTACCCACAACTACTCAAATCGGTACAGCTAAAATGGAAAAGAATTATTCCTTGATTCCTTTATTAGTCTTTGAATTCGCTTTTCGAGACTCTTTATCAGAATTTCAAAGATATCTAGCTCTCTCATAATGATGAATAAAATCCTCTCCTTTGAATAAATAGACTCATCAAGAACGTTCAAATATTTGATGTTTAAGAGAAAATGGAAAATATTGGAAATAAATGAACATAGCAAATTCAACTTCGATCTGTATGAAAAGAAATAAAAAGTAAATTTACCTCAGCTTTTTTTATATTTCTAATTATTACACCCATATCTCTGAATGTCTACTTTATATCTATTAAAATGGCTACTTTGAAGAACAACACAAATGAAACTTTTCAAAGATTCCTACCTAACAATATACAAAAATATTTCAGGCAAAACTTTCATAATTCTTAATTCATTTCTAATCATGGAAATTTCAGAAGCTTTTATGGAAAGATTAAAGCAGTAGAAGACTCGATTTGTTTTTGAGGACATGAAGAACAAACCTCAATACATATTTTTCTAGGTTGTCCTATTTTTCAAGAGTATAGAATCGACAATAATATAATAGTAACAGACCCAAGTATTTTTATATCCAGTAAATAAATGTTTATTAAATTCAATACCTTTTGTAGATATAATTTAAATTACATAGCAAATATCTTTCAATAAACTGATAATTTATATTATGCTTATTGTATATATTGCCAGACACTTCTTTTTTTTGTACACAGTTCTTTTTTATCATTCTCTCTCTTTGCATTTGATGATATCATATGCCTATTCTATTCAAGGCCTAAAATTATTGTAAATATATATGTATAGACAAATGTAAAGGCATACATGTATGACAGCGCAAATGTCCCTAGGGAGACATAGCGCTTTAAATTGAAATAAATGAATAAATAAATATTGATAACTGCTTATAAAAATGTAAATGTCTTTATATATCGATAATCATAAGGTTGTATAACCCGCTATCTATATATACGAAATAAAACTATCAGGCCTGAATTTTTCAATATATATGAAACAATATTTTAATCCATTATGAAGAATATTTGTTTTATTTAGAAAAGAATATATTATTCTTATTAGTTTTTCTTTGTATATATAGAATTCAGAAAGGAAAAAGTGTAATATTCTTTGGTCCTTTCAGTTTATTACTACAGGCAGATAACATATAAAATTATTCACTCAGATTAACACAATATTGAAAAATTGCGATCCAAAGTAGAGTTAAGAAGTTAGATGTGGAGTGTTATTGTTATATTCCGCAGTATGTCCGCTGTATTGTAACATAAATCTGGAATCCATATCTTCCAATTACCTTCACCTTTGAGTTTATCTAGTAGTGGTAGTCACTCTTGACTATTCCTAGGAACCTTTATCGACTTCCCAGCCTAATATTCATATTGGAAACCAATTATAATAATATTACGTCTCATTGTGAAACACAATTTATATAGAAAGGGTATGAAGAGAGTACAAAAAAACTAAGTATATTTATGTATAATCCGAGAGACCTTCCAAACGACAAAGTTCTTTCATCCAGATATCGATGGGTTCTTCGTTTACTTCTCTATCTCTGAGGCTCATAAAAGTGTAATTGGGTGTCTTGTTATAATTAAGAATGAAGTAAGCTTCGACATCTGGATGTACTACCAGAAAAATAATAAATACCATCAGTAAAGGTACAAAATACTGGAAAACCGTTTCAAATTATGAAGAAATCAGATTATGTCGTATTTAGGATATAACGCTATTCTAACTCATAATCAGACCTTGTCTATTTCAACAAACTAGCACCGTTCTAAGGGTTTGCGGTCAGTGCTACGGGATAATCACACTTTTAAAGAATGAAATGGATTAATAAGTAGGCGGTGTAATTTTGGCGAGAGGTATAGTGTAAGCGGCGTGGGTTTGGTCTCACGAGAATTACAGACTTTATTTCAAAATAAATCCTTTCTCCACCATCTTGATATAACAACTCTATTTGTACCTATTTATAATAAAGTGTTTATAACTCTAAGAAAATAAATCATATAAGCTTTAAAGTTTCGTTCACACATAAAACAAACTTCTATTAACCTTACTGCGATGAAAATATATATTGAAAGGGTTTAGCTCATCTTTCAAGATCTTTTTGATTCCCTATATAGAGAATATTATGATTAAACATTTGAAAAACCTGCCTCAAACATTGTTTAGGCCTCTGATTGAGTTCAAAATATTCACTTATGATTGAATTATATAAATAAAAAATATTTTCAGTTTATTTATCATGCTAAGATGGAAAACCGAATTAAGTATTTGGTAGAGAGGTATTTATAACCCAGGTTCCTGGATCGCAGAGTAAATATTTGGTAGACATAGGTTAATTTATGTAGGGGCCGTATAGTTTAGAGAGCCAACACAGATATTAAATACAATATTCTGTGGTATTCCCCACAATTTCTGTGGTTGTGTTGTTTTTATTAAATTAAAATAAATAAGTTACATATTTTGTTGTTGCGCAAAATATTATTAATATTGTTTTATACAAGGTTTACAAATTTTGTTAAAATTGGTGCATCCTAAAGAAGGCTTTCAGCGAAGCCCACTTATGAAATATTTGAATATATATATATATCAATAAATTGTATATTGATTAAACTAATTATTGGGGTGAATGATAACGATTTCAGTAGGATTGCGGAGTTCATATTTTATTGAAAGAAAGAACCCAATTGAAAACAGAAAGAGGATTTACAAAAGCATTAAAAATATAAAATCGTAAAGTAGTAACTTAACCGCACCTTAACATTGTTCCGGTCAAAGAATAGGTAGGACGACTTAGATAGCTAACACCACTGAGAAATTCTGAATATTTAATGAATTCCATGTAGATCTCAAAAAATAAAAATTAAATCTTCGGATTAATTAGAGCACGAAACCCTGTCCTCCAGGTGAGCCTCTATGACATTTTCAAAGTTGGTGTTGGGGCTTAATCTCCGACCATAGAGTTCTCTAGGTTGCAGACACGTTAGAGAGATGATTCAGTTTTTATTGAAATTATATGGAGATGTGATCGTTCTTCTTATAACCAAGATTAATACAATAGGCATTGAAAATAATATCTCAATATCAGATTCCCAAGATTGAAGAAATGGTATTCAATCTTCGTAGTCAACATACAATAAATAATAAAGTGTATCAACTGCTACAACATCATTTTTAATCAAAATCATCAGTCATTTTACTTTAATGATCAAATTAGAATTTTATTTTGTAGATTTATTTTTTTTTATTTTACGAAAATAAATTTGATAATAATATATAAATGTGAATCTTTCAGGATATCATGTTGAAATAATTTTCATATTAAAATGTATATTTTATATTGAATAAATTCGAATAATTATATAATTTCTAGGTTACTGGAATTTCTAATCTCACAATAATCGAAACTTTCGAACGTGACGAAGCAAACTGCGTACTGAATAAAACAGCGATCTAAAGCAAATAGCGAACTTAAGCAAACGACGAAGCAATGGGAATTTTAAAGTTTTTCAAAAGAAGGAAGTAAGTGATTAAAAATGATAATTCGACAAATAAATTGATTATATTAATTCATTAAAAATGTTAAAAGAAAAATTGGAAAATAATCCTTTTGAAGATATCAATGAATTATTACATGTTCGTGCTCATAAAATAGAGTGAATATTAATCAACAATAATTAAAATTATTTACATTATCATTCTGATATTTAAAAGCGCTAGATTCCTTCAACACATTGGTCTATATGATAATATATTCATAGGTTATCATTATGCTGGTTTTCGTTATTTTAAAATTGAAAATAATCTTTCCTTTCATAAATTGGAGTTGCATCAAAATCTCTTGAGCGTTAATACACCTAGGTATTTTACCATATTACGGGATAAAATTAATTAAAAGGTATACATTAGCATATACAAGTGTAACCGATTACTAGTGGTATATGTTTCAAATATTTATTATTAATTAACAAAAGTATCACCTATTACTGAGCAAACAAGTTTTTTTTTTCAGAAATTCAGCTGGTAAAACTGAAAAGTTTCTTAATATATATTATAGGCATTTTAAAAAGAGAATACTAGTTTTACACTTTTATAAAAAGTACTCCAATAAACTTATATTCACTACTTATAAAAAAATACTCCAGAATTAGGAACAGGACCTGCTGCTGTTATTATCCTAGTTCTGGTCCACAGTCCGAGACCGCAGTGATTCAGAAGACGACAAGACCGGCTGCAATATTACTAGGAGTGATGGGGTGTTGTGTCATTTTATGTTTGATTTTGTTTTGGCACTATTTTGTATAGTTGTTTAGTATTCTCATTGGTGGTTATGGAAGAGTTTATGCTCATCAATTCGTTAGCAAATCATAATTATTAATAGGTATTATCATCTATTTGCTATAAATATAATATGTATTGCTAACGCCGTCATGTTCGTGATAGTAGAGTACAAGCACGACAAAACACAGATGAGCGTCATTTAGAAGACCCTGAATTCATTCCAAAGAAACTGTCATTCCACATGAAGTTAAGTATAAAGCGCAATCAAAAGAAGCAACAGAAATCCCTTTCTATAGGTTAAAGCAGAGTAACCTTTTGTGCTATCCCCCCCCCCCCCCCAAATTTTAAAACTCTGTCTATCATGATAAAAATACAGCCTGTAAATTTGATATGGAAGAGTTTGTTCTGTCCAATTCAGTATCAAATCATAATCAATAGTGGTTTCTTTCTCTCATATAGAGATATTTGCTAGAAATAAAACATTTATTGCTAAGGCCATCGTGCTTCGTCATACTAAAGTAGAGGCACGACAGAACACAGATGAGTGTCAATTAGAAGAATCGGAATTCATTTCGAAGACATTATTAAACGATACAGTTAGGTATATATAGGGTTATCAAAAGAAGAAATAGACATTCAAGTTTTTATATTAAAGCAAAGGAACCTTTTGAATTATCCCAAAACAAAACTTAAAAGGAAAAAAAATGGCATCTTTTAATGAAGAACAACGATTAGTGTACTGCAATTATATTGAAAGCTTTTTTAATGTAAATTAATTACAATATTACCGAGTATAGACTCTTTATTGATTTCTCTAAAAGAGGTTTGAAGCTTGTTTGCTACACGATAGTAGTGTATTACCTTCCCCACACCTAAATTAAATAAGCCTATTCAACTCCTAATCTTATGATCATATAAAAGGGCGTACCTGGATCTGTAAAAGAAAAAAAAACAAATCTTATGTTTGTTGAACTATACCAAACGATGTTGAAAACCTTGCAATGATCTTATTGAAATTTTACAGAACTTATAGGAGTTAATGTTACAAGAGAGCAACAGTAAGGGAACGACTCATTTTATGCAAAAGGAATTGTTGACTGATAGGAATATGTTTCGCTTATCGGCAAAAAATTACAAAAAAAAAAAAAGAAATAGAACCGTTTCTCTCCAAACTAAACGATACTATGCCTTTGAAATCCACAGTGGTGGCCTAAATTAGTTAAAGACCTATGCTTAATGTCAAACAAACACAATAAAAAAGACACAAAAATGTTAAATCTATGAATATAATTTTCTTATTAGGTCCTTATATAGATACTTCTTTAAACCTAGTGTTTACTAAACCAAATTTCACTTAGTATACACAATTTTTGTTATAACTTCCATCTTGTAATAAGAGCAAACTCCAATTATGTCAAATAATTATAATAAAAACCTTAAATCTGTTTTGAGAATTTCTATTTAGTTCTGGGAAAAAGTGAAAATACAAGGTAGATTGATTTCTAAAACAGTTTGAATAAAACTGGTTCGTCAATACCTAAAACTCATATTTCCTATTTAAATATAAGGTGATGTTGCTGTTATAGGATATTCAATATATGGAAATTATTTACAACCAAGCATTGTACAATATAAAACATTTTGACAAACCTCTTCATTAACAACCCCCCACACTGAAACTCTTATCCATTCATACATGAACATATTAAACAGATATTTTCACACACATATACATATCAATGAATAAATTGAAACTAACTAAACAACAATTCAATTCAAATATAATTTCAAAAGCAAATACTGTAACTTTTTCCTTGGAACATCATAGTTTAAAGCGAATCATATATTTTATTTTCAACCCCTTTTACTTAAACAAATCAACTTAAATAAATGAAAAAATATAAATAAAAAAAATCACAAAAGAATATTTATCCGAATTACACAAATCGTGACAAAGCACGCCATCTCTAGGTGAAAATTGTAGCTTTTTATCGAAATTTCTCTTAATATAAATATAACAACTCTCTACTACCCTTTCTGCAATGAAGGAAAATATTATAAGGGCATGGTTTATCTATCGTCAACTTTACCAATGGTTTTGCGAATTTAAATTTCATGACCCTATAATATCACATTATTATGCTTTGCTTATATAGTAGACACTAATCTAAACATTTGGGAAGCAGTTCGCTTTGAACAAATAAGTTCTCCAGATCCCGTTTGTTTATTTGATTTCATTAATAGTTATTGAAATTATTCTTAAAATCTGGGACTCTTGAGACAGAATATTCAGAAAAAGAGTGTCAAATGCAGAATTCGATCTTGGGTCGTAGCTGTGGAAAATCGACAGTTTAAACCACTGGTTAACAGACTTCAATTCAAAAGGTGATTTGGCCTAATTAAAACTTATAGGAATGGAAATTGAGAAAGGTCAAAGGCACGTTAATATTAAATGAAATTAAACATATAGAAAGGCGACTTCGTTATAAAGGATTTTATGCTTTGAAACAAACTATAAATTGGTACTTCAGACAGGCAGATGTCCCAGAATAATTAGGCCTACTAACAGCTTTTACTGTTAAATAGTGTAATTTTGATGAAACGAAATATTCTGATGGTTTCTTATTGTGTTGTCAGGAAGTTTAATGGGGAGGGGCTTCACGGATACATAAATTACGGTTACGTACCTACACCTCCTTGTACACCTCCCACCCCCGGCTCGCCACCACCACCTTTTAGAGCCATAGACCCAGTGTACCACGAGCCGGGGTTCGGATACACTAGGATATACAACCAGTACATATTGGGTGGGTCACTTCCAACACACCTCACACCTGCCATTCATTCTCCTACATTTGATAGCAACACCTCCACAGGCAGACTGGTGGTGGCAGAGTGCTGCCGTGTTACTCTCCACAGAGATGTGGATTGGGGCACGACAGGCTCTGTCCCCTCCCTTATCTAGGGCCCCTTATACACAGTGTTAGGTTCAACGGCACACTTTACAGTACAACATGTTTAAATAACATGCTACACTCACACCAACACACCTTCTTCCTGCTTCATGTGGTCGAGGCCCTTGTTTATTGAGGTAAGACTTTTTCTCTATCTTACTTACCATAATAGTATTTTCTTTTTATTATTATAAAGAAAAATATATATTCATATATGCAAAATTTTAAACGATTCTGTGTACCTATATAACCCTGCATAATTGTATATATATATTACCATTTATATATGATTATGAAAAACACCACTACCTTTCCTAATTAGTTTTTATATTTACTCCAGAGATTAGTAATAATAATAAGGTACTATTATTAGGATAACACATTTCTTATAGTTTACGATTTCTTATCAAGCAGGAGGCGATTCATATAGAATATCGATAAATATATTGTTCATTGGAATGAAAATTGTTCTATTTTTAAATTGCAAAAATAAGTCATAGATAAAGTAATTAATATAAATGTGGTAATAAAAAATATCTATTGATATTAACTTTATAAAATCTTCATTAAATCTATGAATGCATTTTTAGCTATTTGTACATTTTAACATTGAATAAAAATAATCACACCTTTGAAAATACAAAAAAAAATCGTTCTATTTAATTTCAATGTATATATCATATATTGTAGAGTGATTGAATATATGAAGACTATAGCTGATATAAAATTTTATCTTTATATCATATATACCTACTTATATGTTCATATATACATTATATTATGATCGAATATATATTCATTTCTATAAATAATATACATTACTTTCAAACATTTTTGATAACAATTTAATATAATAATATATCATTAAATCGATTTTATGTGAATCCATTCAATATAAATATATATTTATTTTTGTTTGTAATTGTGTAGGAGCATCAAAATTCAAGCGTTGCCTTGGGCCGGCAACCCTTTTCACTGGAAAATTATCCAGACCTTGTATTTATTCTGGGGCATTTATTGATATATATTTACCCTTTTTACATATATATTTATATATTCATTTTTGATAATATTATTTCACTTTCCAGCATATTATTCATAATTAGAAAGGCATATTTTGGATCAAAACATAATTTGATTCAATATATGCCTTTCTGAGTGAAGATATATCTTTATTTCTTTTTAAGATCTTTTTTTCAAATTTATTTGTAATATTTTGATATAATACTTTAAAATTAATAAAATTGTATTTATATATAAATATATATTTGAGGTGAATGTATATTCATAGTTGCTTTGTAATTGTGTAGGGGCACAAAATCCAAGCGTTGCTTTAGGCCGGCGACCATTAATACAGGAGTTTTCTCCAAACTTCATTGGCAAGACCTCAAAATTTTGGGACTTTTTGATCTAGGTAATTCTTAAATATTTTGGTGGTCATATAATGACACGAGACAGGCCATATCAGAGCCTTATATAATTATCATTATGTAATTTTCTAGAAACTTAATATATCCAGGCTTCAATTACTTATTTATTATTAAAGATTCAAGACAAATCATTTATGTAGCCTTTCATATACAATTTTTATATATAGAGAATTCAATTTATTATAAAACACTTTCAAATGTATGTCCTATAACAACAGGGGATGTTTTATTTTCAAAAATATTTGAAAATCTGCATTTTGATTCTCTCTATTGAATTCATATTAATTAATAAAATAAGTTTGGAAATTGTTGATATCGTTAAACGGACTATTTCTCAATATTTGATGTAAGTCATTTCGAGATTCATAGGCCACCTGAATAAAGATTATCCAAATACACCTATTAAATAAATTTGTAACAGATATAATGTGCAGGTTGTCCTGAGATTTCTGTATATATATCCTCTTTTAGAGGCTGTTTCCAACTTGAAAGGTGAGTGAATGTCTCTTTAATATTAGGATATGTTAAAGTATTATTTCAACTCAGTTTGGTCTCTTCTAGATAGTCACTCTAGGGCGTTAACTTCACTCTGCCAGAAGAAGACCTTGGATAGGGATTTCTTCTTCCTAAAATATGAAGAGTCTTTCCTAGAGGGCTTCCTTAAGAAGCATATTTCCAATTTACTTTGACTACTTTGATTTTATTGAAACAAAATTCTCAAATTAACCAATAAAATAGATTTATAATTTTCTGTGTTGTGCTTTAGGGGCAACAAAGCGTTGCTTCGGGAGGGAAACCATTTGTATCGGCTCATCTTCCTATCCTGGCTTAATGAATCAATGTCGGTGGAGCCTGGGCAACTTCATCGTCATGAATTCATAAAGACAATGTCTACTTTTACAGCACTTTGTTGATAACAGGTATGTGTCAATTATATTATTGGTTATATAATGAATCATACATACATTTTTTAATGAACCAATTATTTAGATGAGATAAAGAAAGATCAATTCAAATAATTAACAATAAAATACATTTTTAAATAAATTTGAGGAATCGATGGTTTTGATAAGCTGATGTGTCCCTTCAATCAGGCTACTTCAAATACATTCATTAAGAAATCTGTAATATATATAATTTGCGGTGACTTCCATGTGATTTCTGCATTTATGCCATCTTCCAAAGGCTGTTTCTGTGAATCCAAAAGAAGTGAATGTGCTCTTACATATTCACCCCATCTTGTTCGGTCCCTTCTGGCTAACCAATCTACGGCGTTAACTGTCCTCAGGCATGTGATGATTTAGATAGGGATTTCTACTTACTGGAAAATGGGATTTTGAAGTGCGACACATTCATAAATTTTTGACTACTAATAATATTAATTAAAAATTGATTCATCAAATCATATCTATTAAATTTTTCATAAACACTATCTTTGTAATGTCGTAGGGAAAACAAAGTGAAGTGTTGCTTTGGGGCGGCAACTTGCAAAGGCATCATCAGTGTCTATTTTTGAGCAATTTGAAGATGACAGGTAAGCTTCAAATATAGTATTTCTTATATAATGTCTCGAAACACATATTTAAATTACAATATAATTTACATGATATATAGGGCTCAATATTCATTGTTACACACACAATTAATTCTTCAATATTTTGTTTAACTTGAAAAACCTCGATTTTCAAAGTACAAAGTGTATAATATTGACCTAAATTAAAAAATATTATCTATAAAATATTTTAAGAGAACGCAGTTTTAAAAAATGCATATGTTATTTATTAAACTAAAACCTGTTTATCCTCAATCAGACTTTTGCAATCATTGAGGTATTTTATGAGGATTATAATGCGGTGAATTTTCTTTGAATAATTGAATACCATAGTATTTAAACCACAATAAATGCTTCATCCATTTTTGAGGATGATTCTTTCTAAATAACTGAAGATTTCCTTCTGTGCCTAGTTTGGCTCACTTAGTCAGTTTTTTTTTCCTATTTAAGAGATGGGGGGGAGGGGAATCCTATAAAGAGGCAGGTCTCACTTTCTTCAATACTTTAAGAGCATGCATTTGACTTATAAAATAATTCTCTATAAAAGAGTTAAGAAAACAATAATTTCAAAATATTTATTTTATAATGATAATGTACTATTTTTTGTAAATAGGATGTGTCGATGTTTTAGATGGATCACTTTCCAGCGCGTTGTTCGCGGTTGGCGGAGTTTCTGCTGGAGTCTAAACCTGAAGTCGTCGTACCATGGATTATAGTCGTCGATGATCGGGGCGTCATCGGCGACAAAACTTCATGGCCGCGACTTCTGGAATTGAGGCTACCTAGAGAACGTTGTCACCTTGAAGAATTCTGCTGAATTTCATCTCTCTGTGGAGGATCTTGATGGAGGTATTCAGCCATCCTTGAATCTTGTTAGAATTGATCTCTTGTCGTAGAATCGTGCTAAATGCACTTTGTCAGCGAGGAAAAATGATGGACGTAGTCTGACATCAGAGAAGCAAACTGTTCTTGATCTGTCAATGATGGATCTTGATGACCGTATTCTTTCAACAAGGAATCTTAATGGACGCCATCTGACATCGGAGAAGCACGCTGATCGTGGTCCATCATCGAGTAATATTGATGAACGCAGCCTATCATCGGGCTGGACGTAGTCTCTCAACAAATATATTGGTGGAAAGGTGATCTATCATCGATGAGTCTTGCTGCACATAGTCTTTCATTAAGGAATCTTACCTCATTGGAGTCTGTTATTCAAGCATCATGTGATGGACGAAATATGTTTTCGTGAAATCTTGCTAGACGTGGCCTGTGATAGAAATTTCTTGGTGGATGTAGTCTGAACAATTTATTTCATAGAGGAACTTGCAGGACGTAGCCCCTCATTAAATAAAATATATGAATATTATCTATCAACATTTGGAATGAAGGATGTTCTCCTCAAATAAGGAATCTTGCTTATGTAGCCTGTCATCAAGGAATCTTTGCTGAATATGATCTTATTAAAAATATTGATGGATCTAGTTTGTGATCAAGAAATATTGTTGGACGCACTCTTTTATCGATATTGCTTGCTATATGTGGTATTCCATCGAGAATTCTTCCTAGAAACAGTGGGTCATCGAGAAACTCTGTGCTGTATGTAGTATATCTTGCTGAATCTGTCTTTTGAGCATTTTCTGTAGGTAATATGACTTCGATTTTGTCATCTTGTTCATCATTTAAAATGAATATCTTTCTAGATATTATTTATCGTTCCAGCATCTCAGCGAGACCCCTTGTTTAATCCATGAAACTGAAATGGCTTTCTGGAGGTTATTGGAAATATGGTTATATCAAACCCTTCGCCAGAAGGCTTTAAAAAGAGAATATTGTGTTAGGCTTAAAATCGCCGTGAATTTATCATTCCCCATAAAGGATAATTTTCTATATATTTATCAAAATGAATCTATGATTTGTCCTATCAACGCACACTTGAAAATTAATTCTATAAAAAAGGCGTCCATCTAGTGAACCTTTGAAACCTTCTCATTACTTAATATGACCGAGAAGTCCTCACTTCTTTTTTCTAGATTTGATTTATTTTGTCTCCTCTCTTATTGTAAAGACGTTGCTGTATCACCTCATAAGCATAAATAAATAAATAATTACTTAATATATTTGATTTTAATCAACATCTGAAAGATATCCTCTATTTATATTTATTCAAAATGAATATAAAATTGTACAAATTAACAAGAGTATCTACAATTGAACATAACAAAAAGGAGTTTTTCTCATTTTTTAAAACCTATTCATGACTTCAAATATCGCAATATCTTCAGGTGAAAATAATCAAGCTTCATCTTCTTTATCACTCTAAACGATGCGCGTTGAATCTTTATATTCGCTAGAAACCCCAGATTCCACGCAATTCTAGTGAGGAAAATGATAATTCAAATAATACTCTCAAATGGGGAAAACTAAAATTATACTCACTCTAATCTCAAATTGGTAATATATTCCCCCTCATTCTAGAAAAAGTCCGCTTCCAAATAAGACTAATGATGATCGCATTATATTTTTATATTTTGAAGAGGAATTAAAGAAACATGCTAGCGATGCAATCCACTATATATAATATGAATTATTTTCCATTGATTTTAAATGAAAATTTCAAACTTTTATAATTCTGGCTCTCTCTAAAAGGCTTTCTACCAATGTTATATACTGGAGCCTCAAATACCATTTCTCTTGCCCCCTGCCCCTTCTCTTGCCCCCTATAATTCCATAGAAAAACAAAGCCGAAATTTTTCTCATAGCTTCCTGTTTAATTATAACATTCAATTTTCTTGACCATATTATATTGCCCCATTAAATTTTAGCTCTAATTTCACCAAATTCCCACTATATTGCCCTCAAGTAAAATTGAAACGAATTATCTCTGAAACATATTTCCTTGAATAATCTAATGCTCTGAAATCAAAGGTTTCTAACAAGATTATATATTAAAGTTTAAACGTCATTTATTCCTGCCACTCGGCTTCTCAATAACTTGATAAACGAAACAAAGCCTAGCATTTCCTTCATCGCTTCCCATTCAATTATACCATTTACCTTCACGGCTCTTATCCACGATGAACAAGATCTATTGCCCCTCATCATATGCAGATAAATATGACCCTTAATTTCACTCATAGTCCCACGAAATTTAGAAATAATACCCACTCCTAATGTTTTCGCTACAGATAAAATGAACCAAATTATCCCTCTAAACCTTATATAGAGATTCAAGACCCTAAAGATCAAAGGCGTCAATCCAAGATTATATTCTGAGACTTTAAATGCCATTTTCTTCTGCCCCCTGCCCCCCCTTCAACAATTTATAGAAAAAGCAATTCTGAAACGTTTCCCATCGCTTACTTTACACCATTATATTTCAAGAACTTTGCCCTACTATGACCAAAAAATGTATTGCTCCTCAATTGTTTATAAAGCAAAAATATGCTCCTAATTATGCTCATAAATCCCACAAAATTTATAAATATCACCTACTAATGCTGCTTTCACTACAGATAAAATGGAACCAAATTCTTCTTCAAACCTATCTATAAAAATCTAAGACTCTAAAGATCAAAAATGTTTCTACAAAGATTATAATTTTGAAGCCTCAAATATCCTTTTCCTCTGCCCTGCTCCCCCCGCCGTCTTAATAGCTTATGAAGAAGCAAAGTCTGAAACTTTCCCAATCTCTTTCTTTTCAAATATCCCATTGGATTTCACGAATTATTACGCGCTATGAACAAGATATATTGCCCCTCAATAGTTTATAAACAAAATATGCCCATAATTATACTCGAAACCTCACAAAATTTATAAATATTGCCCACTAATACTGCTTTGGCTACATATACAATTAAATCTAAAGATCTAAGGCTCTCAAGATCAATGTTTCTTGCAAGATCTGAGTCTCAAATACCATTTTCTTCTGCTCCTTTCCCTTCGCCTTCTTAATACCTTATAAAAGAAGCAAGTTATGCAACTTCCCCAGCGCTTTCTTTTCATTTATGCTGTTTGCTTTCACGACTTTTGCCCCACTATGAACAAGCTATATATTGCCCTTCAATAGTTTTTAAGGCAAGTATGCCCCTTATTATACTCAAAACCCCACAAAATCCGGAAATAGTGCCTACTACTGGTGTATTCGCTACAGCTAAAATGGATCTAAATTATCCCTCGAATCTATCACTAAATATCTAAGGCTCTAAATATCAAATGTTTCTACCAAGATTTTAAACTGAAGCCTCAAATATAATTTCAGTTTGCCCCTACCCCCCCCCCCCCTCTTTCCCTCTTAATAACCTATAAAAGATACAAAATCTGAAAATTTCCCCATCGCTTCCTTTGTAATTTTGCTGTTTGCTCCGACGACCTTTGCCCCACTATGCACTAAATATATTGACCCTCAATAATTTATAAAGCCCCTCAATAGCTTAAAATCCCAAAAATTTAGAAAATTCCTTCAAAATATCTCTATTCGCTACAGCTAAAATAAAGCCAATATTATCTCTAAAATCTAATTCTATATGCTGTATTCGCATTTCAAGCTTCTTTACTATTAAATCGAAGTAATCTAGCCAAAAATTACGAAGAAACATTTAAAAACATCTTATACCATCCTCTGAATGAACACTCACTTTGAAATACAACTAAAAATATTTTGTCAATTATTGAATTTCTATCACTTATTATCTCTTTATCGCTCCAGAAGAAGTGTGCGTACCAAATCATTACCTCATTCAAAAGAAATTCAACATTCCACGCAATGCTATTGAAAAAAAGGCAAATCAAATAATGTTTCGAATGCAAAAAAAAAACGAAAATTATTAAAAATATTTCCCAATACATTGAAAATCGACATCAAAATAAGACTAATTATGATCGTTTTGTCTTTTTTATTTAAAAAAAAAGATCAATGAAACACTCCAGCGGGGCAATCCTTATTAATATACGAATTATCTTATTATCTATCAACACTATTTTCAATATGTTCATCCTTCCTGATCTAAACATCAAATTTCTATCAAGATTTTATGCTGAATATTTTCAATTCCTCTCAGCCCTCTCAATAACTTCATAAAAGAAACAACGGTTGAAACCTTTCCAATTGCTTCCTGTTCAATTATAAAACTTGCTTCAACAGATTTTGCCCTAAAATGAAAAATATTAAATGTACTCTAATAAGTTTATACAGAAAATGCATGGACCTTTAATTGTAATTAAATCTCCCAAATATTGGAAAAATTACCCACATTTGCTCAAGCCGCTACAGCTTGAATGCAACCAAATTATCCCTCGAATCTCTTATCTATCTGATGCATTCTCCTCTCCAACTTCTTCACTCCAATATCCAAGGAATTTAGCCCTCAAAGTCTTGAATAAATACCCATTAGAAGAAGTTCAAATAATACTTGATAAAAATTAGAAAAATGGGAAATTATGGAAAATCAATGAATATATGAAAACTACCTCACTTTGTATGAAAAGAAATAAAAATGAAAATTACTCAGTGATTTCTCATATGACTAATTATCACATCCAATTCTACACGAAGTTACAGCTTTTAAAATGTAAAAAAAATGTAGACATCAACATTACCATAACTATATTGTAAGATTATAAACTCAAATGGAACCTCTTCCATAGAGATTTTATTTCGCTAGCTAATTGCACACATCTCACATCACACCTCGTCTTTACGCCCGTCGAAGGACGATGTCATTCGAAAGCTAGCGAAATAAACATGTTCTAAGGAAGAGGCTCCATTTGAGTTTATAATCTTACAATAAAATGTAAATGCCCTTATATATCGCTAATATACAGAACTATTAAGCGTGATTTTTCTTTACAAATATATATAAAACAAACTCTTTACTCTATCCTTACAGTTCAATATATTTTTAAAGAATAATTCATTCTTAATATATAGTTTGTTTTCATATAAAAGGCTGGGTCAATATGTAATGCATAATCATAATTTTTTTTTAATTTGATAAAACATAAGATGACGCATTGTATATATGAATACCTAACTATTAGCTATATATCAGTCAATATATCCACCTTCTCTCTGTACACATTTGGCCCAGTGTTCTTTCCAACTCACAAAAGCACTTTGGTAAAATGCTACATCTTGCTTTCTAAACCACCCTGTAACCTCATGGAGTAACATTTCATCATTTTCAAATTTCACCGACCGCTATCGGTTTATGTTCACATTAGGCTCCATATCTGAAAAATATACAAAGATAAATCCATTCTTATTGCAGATATGCAGTGTTTACCAGAAAATATGTATTTATGATAATATATTATTTATATATTTTGCTAGGGATGATTGTACTTTACTTATTGACCCAACCTTGTATAAAGCATTCAAAATAGGAAAAAGTAAATATTCTGTAAATTTTATGTATTAATACAGAAATAACTTTTAGAATTATGCGCCCATGTATATTATGCACAAATATTCAATAGCGATCCAATGTAGAGTTGGAAGATAAAGGTGGAGTGTAATTTTTAATTCCGCAGTATGTCCGCTGTAATGTAACAATATAAGTTGGATTATATATTCCAATTACCTTCACTTTTGACTCTATCCAGTAGTGGTAGTCATTTTTTAACTCTTTCCAGAAAGTTCCATCTACTTTCGAGCCTAATTGTCTTATTGTAATCCATTTTAATAATATTACATCATTGGTAAACACAGTCAATCTAGAAAGGGTTTGAAGAGGGTACAAAGAAACTAAGTATATTCATGTATAGATCGAGATGCCTTCCAAATGACAAAGTGCTCTCATCCAGATATATTTGGGTTATTCGTTTACTTCTCTATCTCTTAGGCTCATAAAGGTTTAATTGTATGTCTTGTTCTAAACAAGAATGAAGGTAGCTTAGACATCCAGCCTTTGCCTGAAGAGCCAGCCCTGTAAGTTAGGTGGTCGCTGTATAGTATCCAAGGCCTTGAGAATGAATCAATGATCAATTTATCATTCTTGAACAGAGTGTCCCATGTGTAGGTTCTGCGGGTACAAACAGCAATATATTCCATGTTTTTCATTTAGAGTAACTTCGTGTAACATTTGGTTAATTACAAGGCCATGGTTTAGGTATAGTAGAGATTAGTGCATTCAATTCTAGATTAATCCAATATATGATGATCTGTGTCAAATTAACACTCGTCTATAATTTAGTTTATTTTATACCTAAATATATTCTTAAACTCTAAATTAAAAGGTTTATTTTTCTTTTAAACAAATTTGACCAATCTCTATATTTTCAATAATTTGAAAGAGTTGAACAATCTAACATTTTAAAATCCAATATTTGCTTCTAATCAGGAGTTATATCAAAGTAATATTCAGTATTAGAAATAATATTTGTCGAAATTTACATGCTATTTTGTCTCTCGAAAAGTGCGGATTATAATTATTTGGCGAGTTGTGAAAGTAAGGTACGACACACACGCGTGCAGGAAAGAATTTCAAGAGAGATAGTCTAGATGTACTACCCAAAAAAGAAAAAAATGTTCTCGTATAAGCTATCAAATACTGGAAAGGCCCCTTTCAAATTTGGAAGAAATTAAAGAATGTCGTATTTAGGATATAACGTTATTCTCACTCTTAATAAAATACTGTCCATTTCAACGAACTAGCACCGTTCAAAGGATTTCCGGTCAGCGCTACGGGAAATCAGACTTTTTCAGGATGAAATAGATTAATGGGGGCAGTGTAATTTTTGGCGAGAGGTAGAGTGCAAAAGAGGCGGGGGTGGCGTAGGTTTGGTCTCACGAGAATTCCTGACTTTATTACAAACTAAAACCTCTTTTCACAATCTTAATATAGCAATTTTATTTAAACCTCTCTCTCTACTCATAATAAAGTAAATATCTCTAAGAAAAAACAACATTTAAGCATGAAAGTTTATTTCAAACATATAACAAACCTCTACTAACCTTACTGCGATGAAATAATATATTGGGAGGGCTTAGCTCTTCAGTGGAGATCTTTACGAGTCCCTTTATAGAGAACTTCATGGTTGAACATTTGAAAAACCTGCTCAAACATTGTTTAGACCTCTGATTGGGTTCAAGATATTCACTTATAATTGAATTAAATAAATATGAAAATATATTCTGTTTCTTTATTATCCTGAAATGGTAAACCGAATTAAGTATTTGGTAGAGAGATATTTATAACCCAGGTTCCTGGAGCACAGAGTGAAAATTTGGTAGACATAGGTTAATTTATGTTGGGGCAGTATAGTTTAGAGAGCCAACACAGATATTGAATGCAATATTGTGAGGTATTCCACTAAATTCTGTGGTTGTGTTGTTTTTATTCAATTAAAATATCTAAGTCACATATTTTGAGGTTACGCAAATTATTCACAATCTTTTTTTACACAAAGTTTGAAAAAATTGTAAAATTGTTGCATTATAACGAAAGTTTTCATCGAAGCCCACTAATATAAAAAAATAACTATCGGGGTAAATTATAACGAAATCAGTACCCTTGCGGATTCAATATCCTAATGGAAGATAGAAAGAACCCAATTAGAATCCGAAAGGGGGTTTAAAAAGCATTTTTTAAAATCGTGAAGTGGCATCAATGGTGAAGTGAGACGCAGCTCAGCACTGTTCCTGTCGAAGAATAGGCTTGACGACTTCGATAGATAACACTACTTGGTAATTCTGAATATTTAATGAATTCCATGTTAATCTCACAAAATAAAATAACAAAACCCTGTCCTTCAGGTTAGCCGTTCTTAAATTGACAAAGTCGGTGTTGGGGTTTTATCTCCGACCAAAGAATCCTCTAGTTTGTAGACCCGTTAGAGAGGAATTTCAGTTTTTATGGCTATTTTGACAGAAGATGTGATCGTTCTTTTATAAACAACCTTAATACAGTAGGTATTAAAATTAATATATGTCGAGGTCAAATTCCCAAGATTGAAGAAATGGTATTTGATCTTCGTAGTCAGCACACAAGAAATAATAAACTGCGCTACAACATTATTTTTAACTAGAATCATTAATCATTTCACTTTTATGATCGATTCAGATATTCATTTTGTAGATTTATATTTGATTTGTTACGACTATATAAACTTTATAATAATCTAAATATGAAACATCGGGATATCTTGTTAAAATAATATTTATATTTGAAATGTATTTTTATAAATAATAAATTCGATTAATTATATAATTTCTAGGTTACTGGATTTTCTAATATCACAATAATCGAAACTTTCAAAAGTGACGAAGCAATCAGCAAACTTAAGCGAACAGCAAACGAAAGCAAAAACGAATTAAAGCGAACACGAAGCGATGGGGTTTCTAAAGTTTTTCAAAAGAAGGAAGTAAGTGATTAAAATGATAATTCGACAAATAAATTGATTTATAATTCAATAAAAATGTTAAAAGAAAATTTGGAAAATAATCCTTTTGAAAAAAGCAATGAATTATTACATGTTCGTGCGCCTACCATAGAGTGAATATTTATCAACAAAAATTAAAATGCTTTACATTATTAGGCTGATATAAAAAAAACGCTAATTTCCTTCAAAACATTGGTCTATATGATAATATGTTCATCGGTTATCATGAAGCTAGTTTGCCCAATTTTATGATTGAAAATAATCTATCTTTTTATAAATTGGAGTGGCATCAAAATCTCTTGAGCGTATATACACCTAGGTTTTGATCATATTATGTGAAAAGAATTAAAGAATATATCAGCATAAATAAGTTTAACCGATTATCAGCGTAATATCTTTCAAATATTATTATTCACAAATATGATGTACAAGCAATGTATACTCGTACATTTATTATACTTCGTACTCGTATTACTGAGCAAAAAAAATGTTTTTATTTTTTCAGAAATTTTACTGGTAAAAACTGGAATGTTTCTTCATAGATATTATAGTCATTTTGATGAGTTTATTTTAATAGTTGATGAAGAGTAGCAAGGAAAGGATTTATAAAAGTGTGAACTACTCCATATTTGGGGACAGGAACTGCTGCTGATATTGTTCTGTGCCCGTCCGCAATGATTCAGAAGACGACCAACCGGCTGCAATATTACTAGGTGGGGAGGGGTGTTATGTATTTACATGTTAGACCTTGTTTTGACCTTATTTCGTATAGTTGGCAATTATTTTTATTGGTGCGAAAAATACGACCTGTAAATTTGATAAGGAAGAGTTTGTGCCATTCAAAAAAAATTCGGTAGAAATCATATATAATATAACGCGGCTGATGATTGTAAAACGAAAATTGAAATTATACCGCGAATGTTTTTTTTATAAAAATCGAAATTTATTTTCAAAGAGAAATAGCGACATTTCTAACTTTGAGGATGAGGTATGGAAAGGTGAAACATGAAGAGTAATGGCGAACGGAAAAATAAAAAGTGTCCAGGGGCGGGAATCGAACCCACACCCTTCTGCTTACCGGGCAGGTGCCTTGTCCACTCGGCTACCCTGGACGTATTTTTCCGCTCGTAACTAGTACTTAAAGTAACATTTAAAATACAATATAACGCGGCTGATGATTGTAAAACGTAAATTGAAATTATACCGCGAATGTTTCTTTTATAAAAATCGAAATTTATTTTCAAAGAGAAATAGCGACATTTCTAACTTTGAGGATGAGGTATGGAAAGGTGAAACATGAAGAGTAATGGCGAACGGAAAAATAAAAAGTGTCCAGGGGCGGGAATCGAACCCACACCCTTCTGCTTACCGGGCAGGTGGCTTGTCCACTCGGCTACCCTGGACGTATTTTTCCGCTCGTAACTAGTACTTAAAGTAACATTTAAAATACAATATAACGCGGCTGATGATTGAAAAACGAAAATTGAAATTATACCGCGAATGTTTCTTTTATAAAAATCGAAATTTATTTTCAAAGAGAAATAGCGACATTTCTAACTTTGAGGATGAGGTATGGAAAGGTGAAACATGAAGAGTAATGGCGAACGGAAAAATAAAAAGTGTCCAGGGGCGGGAATCGAACCCACACACTTCTGCTTACCGGGCAGGTGCCTTGTCCACTCGGCTACCCTGGACGTATTTTTCCGCTCGTAACTAGTACTTAAAGTAACATTTAAAATACAATATAACGCGGCTGATGATTGTAAAACGAAAATTGAAATTATACCGCGAATGTTTCTTATTTTAAATGTTACTTTAAGTACTAGTTACGAGCGGAAAAATACGTCCAGGGTAGCCGAGTGGACAAGGCACCTGCCCGGTAAGCAGAAGGGTGTGGGTTCGATTCCCGCCCCTGGACACTTTTTATTTTTCCGTTCGCCATTACTCTTCATGTTTCACCTTTCCATACCTCATCCTCAAAGTTAGAAATGTCGCTATTTCTCTTTGAAAATAAATTTCGATTTTTATAAAAGAAACATTCGCGGTATAATTTCAATTTTCGTTTTACAGAAATCATATATATTAATAAATACTATAATATATTTGCTCTAAATAATTACTAACAACTCCGCCGTTTTTCGAGATAATAAAGTGCAGGTACGACAGAACACAGATGAGCGTGAATTGAAAGCCCCTGCATTAATTTCAAAGAGTTTTCATTCCGCATTATTTTATCAGACATCAATAAATGTAAATTTAAGTTAGAAAGGGTATCAAAAGAAGCAACAGAAATGTTGAAACAAAGGAACCTTTATTGCTATCCCAAATTTTAAAATTCTATCGGGCTATAAATACGACCTGTAAATTTGACATGAAAGAATTTGTTCTGTTCAATTCAGTATCAAATCATATGTAATATTGGTTGTTATCTCTTATATATTTGCTAGAAATAAAATATTCATTGCTAACGCTGTGGTGCTTCGTCATACTAAAACAGAACCACATCATGAGCGTCAATTAGAAGATTCTGAATTCATTTCAAAGAAATTGATATTCCATATATTTAATCAGACATCATTAAATGAACTAGTTAGGTATCTATAGGGCTATCAAAAGAATAAATAGACATTACTGTTTTAGATTAAAACAAAGGAACCTTTTGTGTTACCACAAATAAAAACTTTTGCCTTTAGTAAAAGGAAAACATGTTTTTGGCATATTTTATTGAAGAACAACGATAAGTGTACTGCACTCCATTGAAAGCTTTTTAATGCAAATCAATTACAATATTACCGAGTGTAGACTATTGATTCCCCTGAAAGATGTTTGAAGCTGGTTTGCTACACGATAGCACTGTATTACCTTCTCCCTACACCTATATTAAAAAATCTTATGTTTGTTGAATTATACCAAACAATGTTGACAACTTCGCAGTGATCTTATAAGAATTTCACAGAACTTATAGGAGTTAATGTTACAAGAGAGCAACAGAAAGGGAACGAATCATTATATGCAAAAGGAATTGTTGACTGCTATGAATATGTTTCGCATATAGGTAAAAAATAAATAAATAAACGATACTATGTCTTTGAATTCCACATATATGGTGGCATAAATCAGTTGAAATCCTATGTTTAATGTCTATCAAACACAATAAAAAAGACATAAAAATATTATATCTATGAATATAATTTTCTTATTAGGTCCTTATATATTGATACTTAATTATAACTAGTATTTATTAAACCAAATTTCACTTTGTATAGACAATTTTTGTTATAATTTCCATCTTGTAATAAGAGCAAACTCCAATTATGTCAAATAATTATAATAAAAACCTTAAATCTGTTTTGAGAATTTCTATTCAATTCTGGGAAAAAGTGAAAATACAAGGTAGATTGATTTCTAAAACAGTCTGAATAAAACTGGTTCGTCAATACCTAAATAAAACTCCTATTTCCCATTTAAATATAATGTGATGTTGCTGTTATAGGATATTCAATATATGGAAATTATTCACAACCAAAAGCATTGTACAATATAAAACATTTGACAAAGGTCTTCATTAACAAACCCCTACACTGCACACTTATCCAGTCATACATGAATATATTAAACAGATATTTTCACACACATTTACATATCAATGAATAAATTGAGAGAAACTAACTAAATAACAATTCAATTCAAATATAATTTCAAAAGCAAATACTGTAACTTTTTCCTTGGAACACCATAGTTTAAAGCGAATCATATAATTTTTTTTTCAAACACTTTTACTTAAACAAATCAACTTAAATAAATTATCACAAAAGAATATTTATCCTAATTACACAAATCGTGACAAAGCACGCCATCTCTAGGTGAAAATTGTAGCTTTTTATCGAAATTTCTCTTAATATAATTATAACAACTCTCTACTACCCTTTCTGCAATGAAGGAAAATATTATAAGGGCATGGTTTATCTATCGTCAACTTTACCAATGGTTTTGCGAATTTAAATTTCAAGACCCTATAATATCACATTATTATGCTTTGCTTATATATTAGACACTAATCTAAACATTTGGGAAGTAGTTCGCTTTGAACAAATAAGTTCTCCAGATCCCGTTTGTTTATTTGATTTCACTAATAGTTATTGAAATTATTCTTAAATCTGGGACTCTTGAAACAGAATATTCAGAAAAAGAGTGTCAAATGCAGAATTCGATCTTGGGTCGTAGCTGTGGAAAATCGACAGTTTAAACCACTGGTTCACAGACACCAATTCAAAAGGTGAGATTTGGCTGAATTAAAACTTATAGGAATGGAAATTGAGAAAAGTCAAAGGAACGTTAATATTAAATGAAATTAAACATATAGAAAGGCGACTTCGTTATAAAGGATTTTATGCTTTGAAACAAACTATAAATTGATACTTCAGACAGGCAGATGTCCCAGAATAATTAGGCCTACTAACAGCTTTTACTGTGAAATAGTGTAATTTTGATGAAACGAAATATTCTGATGGTTTCTTATTGTGTTGTCAGGAAGTTTAATGGGGAGGGCCTTCACGGATACATAAATTACGGTTACGTACCTACACCTCCACGTACACCCCCCACCCCCGGCTCGCCATCACCACCTTTTAGGGCCATAGACCCAGTGTACCACGAGCCGGGTT
>CP092878.1:40452062-40484031 GCA_030710605.1 Cordylochernes scorpioides
AAGTTCCTTGATGAAAAAATTGTTCAGCAACGAACTCATAAACAGACTGCGTCCACCAGGAAATATCGATCAAAACCTCGTGCAACGCGCAAGATTTCACAATAACATACTTTTTCCATTACAAGATGCTTGAATAAAAGACCTAAATTAGGGAAGATTCCTCGAAGACAGACTAGGTGCAGCAAGAATTCTCTATGATAGACCACCTTATCATCAATATATTTGTTGAGAAACTGCTTCCAGCACGAATCATCGATGGGGGAGTAGGTCCAACCTTATTAATCCAAATTTCGCCCATCAAGTTTCTCGATGACAGGGTGTCTCCACAAATATTCTTCGATTTCAGACCACGATCAGCGTGTTTCTCCGATGACACAGACTACGTCGATCAATTGTCCACGATGATAAGTTGCGTCTATCAATAGTCCTCGATGACAGACCAAGGCAAGCTTCCAGATATTAGACTGCGCCAATAAAGATTTCTCGATGAGAGAGACTGCTTTCATCAATAATCCGCGATGACAGACCACGAACAGCATGTTTCTCCGATATTAGACTGTGTCTATCAAGATTCCTCGATGAAAAAGATTTGGTTCATCAAGATTCATCGATGACAGGCCAAGAACATCGTGCTTCTCCGATGACAGACTATGTCCATCAATTTTTCTCGTCGACAAAGTGCTTTTAGCACGATTTCACGATGACAGGCCAAATATAACAAGATTCGATAATGGCAGAATATCTCCATATTCTCCATAGAGATACTCCATAGAGAGAAGAATTCCTGCATAGATCTTTTCGCAGTTACAGCGTTCTCTAGGCAGCCTAAATCCCAGAAGTCGCGGCCATGAAGCTTTGTCAATGAAGATGCCCCAATCTTCGAAGACTCTACTCCACGAACGACCACTTCAGGTTGAGGCTCCAACAGAAACTCCGACCATCATGAACGACCCGCAGGAAAGTGATGTTTCTAAAAACACAAAACATCCTATTTACAAAATATTGTATATATTCATCATTAAATAAATGATTTCAAATAATTATTTTCAAAAATATTTGGTAGAGTTAGATCGATTTCTTACTTTTCTATTCAAAAATTCAACTGTATGCTCTTAAAGTATTCGAGAAAGTAAGACGTCTCGTTATAGGGTCCCATCTTTTGGATAGGAGAAAATCGGTAACTGGTGCTTCAATGTTCAGCGACTTAAAGTAACTAAGTGAGCCAAACTGATTACAGAATAATTGTCAAACTCCATCCAATTCGAAGGAAATCACTAACTGTGTGAATTAGTAACAATCATCCTTAAAAATGGATAAAGCATTTAGTGTGGCTAACATACTATTGTAATTCATTATTCAAAGGAAATTCACCGCATGAAAATATTTAGTAAAGCATGATTAAGAGGATTAACATCAGTTTTAGTTTAATAAATAACATACACATTAAAAAATAAAACTGCGTAATTTTAATATATTTTATAAATTTAGTTTTATTTTTCAAAAAGGGGTGAATTTATATACTATATTTGAATTTTTGGATGAATATAAATATTTGGTATATAATATAAAATATTTGAAGCTTACCAGTCACAATGAAATTGCTCGAAAATAGACACTGATGATGGCCATGAAGGTTGCCGCTCCGAAGCAACACTTCACTTTGTTGTCCCTACGACATTACAAAGATGGTGTTTATCAACCTTTTTGATAGATCTATAATTTGAGAAAACAATTTATATTAAAATTGAAAGTAGTCAAATAAAGTTTGAAATGTGTCTCACTTCAAAGTCCTATTTTCTAAGAAGTAGAAATCCCTAACTACCCTTTCACATGCCTGAGGGCAGTTAACGAGTGGTTAGCCAGAAGGGGCCGACTTGAACTGGGGTGAATATGTAAAAGCACATTCACTCGTCTTTGGATTCATAGAAACCGAATTTGAAGATGGTATAAATGCCGAAATCACACATAAGGCAATCGCAAATTTTTATTTATTTAAAATTTTCTGAAAGAATGTATTTGAAGAAGCCTGTTTGAAGTTGCACATCAGCCTAGGATTAACTAAAACGAAATATAAAATCAGACATGCGTTTATCAAAACGATATATTTATCAATTTTATTAGAAAATGTACTTTATTGTTGAATATAATTGAAATTGCAAAATACTTGAATATTGTGAAAACTATTATTTGATTGACAATAAATTATGCTTTCTTTATCTCATTTAAAATATTTGATTCAGTAAAAAATGTATGTTTGAATCATTATGCAACCAATAAAATAATCGACACCTACCTGTTATCAACAAAGTGCTCTAAAAGTAGACATTGTCCATATCAATTCATGCCGATGAAGAGGCCCCAAACTCCACCGACATTGATTCACAAAGCCAGGATCGGATGATGCCCAGATACAATTGGTTGCCCTCCTGAAGCAACGCTTTGTTGCCCCTACAGCACAACACAGAAAATTATGTATGCATTTTTTATTAAACCTATTTGTGTATTTTTTCCGTTTCATTAATGTCAAAGTAGTAAAAGTGATTCGTAAATATGCCTCATAAAGAAACCCTCTAGGAAAGACTAATCTTTTTGGTGTTAAAATCCTTATCACAGGTTTTCTCCTGGCATGATGTAGTTGATGCCCTAGAGTGACTATCCAGAAGAGAGAAAACTGAGCTAGGATAAATCTCTAACTGCTTCTAATATTGAAAAAGACATTCACCTACCTTTTAAGTGGGAAACGGCCTCTAGAAGAGGATATAAATACAGAAATCCCAGGCATCACCTGCACATTATATTTGTTACAAATTTATTCATTGAAAACATATAAAGAAGAATTTTGGAGGGGGCCAATGATCTCGAAATGATATATGTATTTTATAAAATAGTCCGTTTATCAAAATCAATAATTTCTGAAATACCTTTTCAATGTATATTTCAATATGGGTTGGAAATGCAGATGCATGCATATTCTGAGAAAGAAAATTCAAAGTTATATTTTATGACATAAATTTGAAGGTGTATGACGATAAATTCAATTATCTATACCTAAATCGTATCTGAAAGGCTCAATGAGTGATATATGTTTTGAGTCTTCACATTACTAAATAATGTCCTGTAAATATCATGTCAAGATAATTATATATTGTAAAATATATATAATTTTGATATGGCATGTCTCGATTTATTATATGACTAAACTAAATTTACGAATTACCTGGATCAAATGCCCCGGAATTTTGATATCTTGCCAATGAAGTCTGGAGATACTCCAGTGTGGATGGTTGCCGCCCCAAAGCAACACTTGAATTTTGTGCCCCTACACAATCACAAAGAAACTATAAATATACATTCACTTCAAATATATTTATATATAAATATTAATTTGATAATTTAAAGTATATTAGTATATCAAAATATTAGGAATAATTCTGAAAATAGAGCAATTCAAAAATACATATTTAATTAGAAAGGCATATAATGATTCTAATTATTTTTGTTCCAATATATGCCTTTTTATTTATGAATAATATGCTGGAAAGTAATATGATATTACCACAAAATGAAAAATATATGTAAAAATGGAAAATTGAAACTCACCCCAATAAATGCCCCCAAATATATACAAGGTCTGGAGAATGCTCTAGTGTAAAGGGTTGCCGGCCCAGAGCAACGCTTGAATTTTGATGCCCCTACAGAATTAAAAAACAAATTAAATATATAATCACATTGATTGGAGTTAACATAAATTCAATTTAAAGATGTATTATATTTAAATATATCAAATTGTTTTTAAAATGTTTAAAAATAATATATTTCTTATAGAAAAAAATATATATTCAATTTTAATATAATGTATACGAGTATATAATATTTTATTAATATTCATATGAACATATAAGTAGGTATATATGATATAAAGGTAAAGTTTTATATCAGCTATAGTCTTCATATAATCAATCACTCACTAGATATGATATATACATTGAGATTATAAAACGACATTTGAAATACTATCTCGCATGTGTTTCTTTCCAATGTAAAATCAAAATTCATTTCAAGGAGAAATAACTATTATTTCTGACCTTTTGGATGAGGTATGGAAGGGTGAATTGTGAAGAGTAATGATGAAAGAACGGGAAAATATGTCCACAGTAGCCTAGTGGACTTGGCATCTGTCCGGTAAGCGGAATACTGTGGGTTCGATTCCCATCCCTGGACACTTTTATTTTTCCGTTCATCATTACTCTTCACAATTCACCCTTTCATACAACATCTAAAAGGTTAGAAATACTCGTTATTTCTCCTTGAAATAAATTTTGATTTTTAGTTGGTAAAAAACACATGCGGGATAGTATTTCAAATGTCGTTTTACAATCACAAGCCGCATTATATTACATTGAGATTATATAGAACGAGTTTTTTTTGTATTTTGAAATGAGTAAATATGATTATTCAATGTAAAATTACCTGAATATGCAGTCATAGAGTTAATAAAAGATATTTAAGTTGAAATATCAATAGATTCTTTCATATTACTTGATTTATATAAACTCAACTTTATCTTTAAATCATTTTTACAATTTGAAAATGGAACAGTAATCATTACAATGAACAATATATTTATTGAAATTTTATTTGAATCGTCGCCTGATTGATAATATATATTGAACTATAAGTAATTGGTTATTAGAATAATGTATAGATGCGGAGAATCGTTCCAAATTAATGCATTTATGATTTTTTTCTATATAATTAATAAAAATAAAATACTCTTATGTGAGAATGAGAGGAAAAAATACGCACCTCAATAAACAAGGGCCTCCGCCAATTGAAGAAGGAAGAAGGGTGTGTTGGTGTGAGTGTAAAGTGGTATGTAAACATGCTGTACTGTAAAGTGTGCCATTGAACCTAACACTGTGTATGTGGGGCCCTAGATAAGGGAGGGGACAGAGCCTGTCGTGCCCCAATCCACATCTCTGTGGAGAGTGACACGGCAGCACTCTGCCACCACCAGTCTGCCTGTGGAGGTGTTGCTATCAAATGTAGGAGAGTGAATGGCAGGTGTGAGGTGTGTTGGAAGTGACCCACCCAATATGTACTGGTTGTATATCCTAGTGTATCCGAACCCCGGCTCGTGGTACACTGGGTCTATGGCCCTAAAAGGTGGTGGTGGCGAGCCGGGGGTGGGGGGTGTACATGGAGGTGTAGGTACGTAACCGTAGTTTATGTATCCGTGAAGCCCCTCCCCATTAAACTTCCTGACAACACAATAAGGAATCCATCAGAATATGTCGTTTCATCAATATTACACTATTTAACAGCAATGGCTGTTTGTAGGCCTAAGCATTTTTGGGACATCTGCCTTTTTAAAGCATCAATTTATTATTTGTTTCAAGGCTTACAATCCTTTATCTCGAAATCGCCTCTCTATATTGCTATTTAAAATAAACGTGCCTATAAAAAAATTCCTTCTAATATTTTTCTTCATTGCAGAAAGAGTCTTAGAGAGTTGTCATATTTACAATAAAAAATGTTCTCTAAAAATCTTCAAATTTCATCTAGAGATGGCCCACTACATCACATTATCTAATTTGGATGAATACATTTACTTGTGATAATTTTGTTTAAGTTGAATAAACATTTGAGAAAAGGGTTTAAAAATAAATTCTTATCACCTCAAGTAAGTTAATTTAATGTATACAACAATATATTTGATTCAGATATTGATCTTTTTAAACTATGGTGTTTCAAGGAAACATTACAGTTGATGATTTTGAAATATTTTTTAATTGAATTGTTGTTTTATAAGTGTCAATTTATTCATTGATATGTGTATGTGTGTGACAGAATCTGTTCAATATATTCATGTATGAATGGATAGGAATGCAGTGTAGAGGTTTGTTAATGAAGAGGTTTGTCAAAATGTTTTATATTGTATAATGTTTGGTTGTATATAAATTCCATGTATTGAATATTCTATAACAGCAACATCACATTATATTCGAATAGGAAATAGGAGTTTTAGGTATTGACTAACCAGCTTTATTCAACTGTTTTGCAAATGAATTTGTGTTGCAAATGAAATTTTTTCCGGTACCAAATATAAATTCTCAAAACGGTTTTTAAGAATATTATAATTATCTATAATATTCGGGGATTGCTTTTATTACAGGATGGATGTTTTAACAAAAATGTGTATATTAAGTATAAATGTGCATCAATAACCAGGACTAATTAAAAAAATTATATTCATAGAATTATCGATTTTTGTGTGTAACGTCTTTTCAATTGTGTTTGTTTGACATTGAGCATAAGTACCAAATAATATCAGCCACTCCCTTCCAAAGACCATTGTATCGTTGCCAATATTTTTTTGATATCTTAGTGGAGGTCTGTTCACCATGTTTTATTCCCTTTGCAAGAAATTATTGGAAAAATTCAAATGTGAATCTAAATAATATAATTTTAGGTTCATTAAAAACCAGAACTTGAAATCATTCTTTTTATATATAACGGTGACCAATTATTGCCTAAATGTGTTGAACAACGTTGATGAATGCATACCAAACATATATATTTTATTTTTTCAATGTGTTAATAAAACCTCTAAGTAAAATATCATTGAATTAATTTGAAGTCCAATGAAACTGCTTTCCTTTATTTTAGAACAAATACATTTTGGAAATTCAATCATTACACCTTTGACAGCAACCTTTCTTTATTTAAAGCCCTTTGAAAAATTTGCTTAATTATAATTTGATATAAAAACAGAAAAAAAAAATATTTTTAGTTTGGCGATAAGCGGTTCATTTTCAACATTTTGTTTGCATAAGAGAAACATACTTCATGCCACATTTCATTTGCATATAATGATTATTTTTTGCTCCCTTGTGAAAAATATTAGAATCCTTTGTGTTTCACTTCTGCAATTCCTGTAAAGTTCCTTAATTATTAGATCAACACAAAGTTTTCAACATTGTTTTGTATAAATTAACAAACATAATATTTTCTTAAGAGTCGAATAGGTTTTTTTTGGGGGGTTTTAATTGGCAACAGATATGTGGAGGGTAATAAACTACCATCGTGTAAGCAAGCAAGCCTTCAAACTTCGTTTAGAGGAGTCTATACTCGGTATTATCGTAATTTATTTGCATTTTGAAAAATCTTTTAATATAATGGCAGAAAACTAATATTCTTGTTTTTTTCAGTAAAAAAGGCCAAAAATATAGGTGTCTTTTACAAAAGGTTCCTTTGCTTTAATTTGGAAACAATAGTTTCCGTATTTTCGTTTGATAGCTCTCGAGATACCTGAATGGATCATTCTGTGCTTAAATAATGTGGAGTGTCAATTGCTTTGATATATATTCAGGGTCTTCTAATTGATGCTCATATCTGTTCTGTCATGCCTCTATTCTCATGCCACGAGAACAACACTATTAAATATGATTTTATGCTAAATTGAACGGCGCAAACTCTTCTATATCAAATATACAGATCTTATCAGAACACCAATGAGAGAAATCCACAACTATGCAAAATAGTGCCAAAAGATCGAACATGCAAATACATACAATGTATACAAAGTATATACAACATATATGTATACAACATCTCTCTCCTCATAGTAATATTGCAGCCAGTATATGCAAACGTCTTCTGAGCAAATACGGCCTCGGACTGCGGACGGGCACTGAGACAATAACAGTAGCAGGTTCTGTCTCTAATCCTGGAGTATTTTTCAGTTTTAAGAAATACATATTTCTTGCTAATCTTCATTAACTTTTAGGATCTTCTTTAAAAATATTATCTTCTCTTCATAGCCCATAAGATTATTTTTGGAGGCTCTAGGTAGAATAAAATATCTTGTCTCAACTTCTTGTTTTATCTTCGCAGGCAGAATTTGGTTAACACGGCTTTAAACCCGAGGCCTTCACAACCTATAAGGTAGTGGCGGCAGCTTAAAAGTGTCAGGATGATGACTCTTTTCCATTGCAATTCCTTTTCCATAGACATAGCTACTCGCAGAGAACTTTTCCTGCCATCTCAAAGCATCATGAAATACTTCTCCACGTTCCACGGGAGATCCTTTACTACTGTTTGGGGAAATTCTCTATGAGCGGATACAAATATTTGTAGATTCGTCTATAGATCCTTTATGCTATTAATTAAACGAACTTGTTGCTCTATGACGTATATATCATCATTTTCTTTAACCTTTAAAATTCTTTTAAACAAAAGTGCTTTTCAATATTCCTTTCCACGAAATCTGGCAAGCCAATCCGAGAAAACACTCTTTGATAATGAACTTACTTGGTATTTCTTTCAGAATAAAAAAACTTCTGTCATTTTGTATACACTCTTCTAATATAAAATGAACAAAGTTTCCATTAATAGGCTTACCGAGAGTCCTCATGGAAAAGATGGCACGGCTTATCTAGCTAAATCCATTCCGTAATGATGGAAGGCGGAACTAGTCGATTCTTGAAATACATCGGGTTAAAGAGCTAAATCCTCTATGATTCTGTCCAAAGTATCACCTCGCGATCATTTTCTTCTTTATTATTACCAAATGCATTTCATGCAAAAATATCCTGAAATATAAACGTTTTCAGCTTTTGGGGAATATTATTTAAATTTCTCTCTCCACTGTATACAGCCGAACTCTAAACTGAGTTTATTTTAAAATATTGAGCCGTTATTGGGTGCGTTGATTCTTCATTCAAAAAACTGTGAACAACGGAGGCGTTCGATTTTATTTTAACTTTAATTTTATTGGCGGGTTTGATGCAATATATTTCTCCTGTAAAAAAGCTTTCTTGCCCCAAAGAATTGTTAATTAAAATAGTTTGAATATAAACCTCTCCCTGGAAAAAGGCCTTATGTTTTTATTTCCATATTGATACGAAGGATTATTTTATCAAATTTTTTGTCTTATATGTACCTATATATGTAGTTTCCAAATATGTTTTCTTTTCGTCACCAGGAAGGAAACAATATTCCTTTTTGGTGCAATTTAATTCTGTTCTTGGTTTCATTAAATATTTCCAAATTTTTATTCCTTTATAAGTTATTCTTCTTTAAAATTATTCTGATTTTCCTTGTCATTCAGCTCTGCCATTCCAAAATCAAAGGTTACAGATAATAACTTCTCTAAGGTGAAATTATTGTCTTTTTGCAGTAATCATATTAGCAGATTCTCGGACTTTTTTCAGCGACAGATCTGTCTCTCACCATTACCTCGAGCATTCAAAATATAGTTTCATTCACTATATATGGATTAGAATTTACCTAAAACAACTCTTAGGCGGGAAAAGTGTGTGTACCTGTCATTTACAAACGTTCTTTTATTTCAAATAACGGACTATCTTATATTTCTTCTCCTATCTATACATTAGGACGAGTAAAATATTTATGTATTGATATTTTTTTCTATTTTTTTTTTCTAATGTAATTGGTCGGTTGTGTCTACACATTTGACTTGATTTTCAAAGAACTCATCAAAGCCGACAGGGGGCAAATGTCTATATATAGATGAAAGGTGTTTGTCTTTTTTGCAACAATGTATGTTTTTAGAGGCACTGAAATTTCAAATTTAGACCTCTTCAAGAGGTTGAATTGTCAAATTGGGATGTTTCTTGTCATTATGTAGGATGATACAGGTTCCGAGTACCTATTTCATTGGAACTTGACAGATGTATTCCAGACCTTTCAACCAGGGGTCTCAGTATGATATTTTAGAACCATATATTGAAAAAAATATTTTTAAAAGAAGAATATTAAAAAAAAAAAGAATAATTTTTAAAATTATCAAAACTAGTATTCTTTATTTAAAATGTCTATAATATCAATAAGTAAAACTTTCCAGTGTTTTCCAATAGAATTACTGAAATGAAAAAGCATTTTGTTTGCTCAGTAAAACGTCACACTTTTTTGAAAAATTAAGAAAATTTTGAAATATATAACATACTTATATTTATGCTAATTTACACTTTTAATTTTATCCCATAATGTGGTAAAAGCTTCAGGTATATTAACGCTCAAGAGATTTTGATGCCACTCAAATTTATAAGCGGAAATATTATTTTCAATTCTGATTTCATGAGAACTTGCAGCATGATAATCGATTCTAGCTTTATAGACCAATGTTTTAAAGTAAGTTAGCGTTATATATATATATATATATCAGAACATAATATGGTCGAAAATTTAATTTATGTAGATTAATATGCATTATATATTGTGTGTATATACACGCCTATGTAATAATTCTTTGATATTTTCAAAAGATCCTTTTCCAAATTTTATTTTAACATTTTTCTTGAATTAAGAGAGAATCAGGATATTTTCGAATGATCTTTTTTAATCACTTACTTCCTTCTTTTGAAAAACTTAAGAAATCCCATCGCTTCCTTGATTGCTTTAATTCGCTTTTGCTTTAGTTCGTAGATTGCCTTCGTTTGCTATTTGCTTCGCTCTCGAAAGTTTCGATTATTGTGAGATTTGAAAATCCTGTAACCTAGAAATATCATATAATTAATCGAATTTATTAAATATAAAATATATATTCAAATATGAATATTATTTTAATGTGATAACCTGATAGTTTTATATTTAGTTTATAATCAAATTTATAGTTCGTAACATAAATAAAAATGTAAATCTATGAAATAACTTCTGAATTGATCATAAAAGTGAAATGATCAATGATTCTAGTTGAAAATGATGTTGTAGCAGTTGATCCACTTCATTATTTCTTGTATGTTGACTACGAAGATTAAATACCATTTCATCAGTCTTGGGAATTTGACATCAATATATTATTTTTAATACCTACTGTATTAAGCTTGTTTATAAGAAGAACTATAGCATATTACGTCAAAAATAGCCATAAAATTGAAACATCTCTCTAACGTGTCTGCAACCTAGAGGATTCCCTGGTCGGAGGTAAAGCCCCAAAACCAACTTTGGCAATTTCATAGCGGTTCATCTGGGGGACATGGTTTCGTGCTCTAATCAATCAAAAGCTTTCTTTTTTTTTTAATTAATATAGGATTTATTTTATATTCAGAATCTCACATAGTGATGCAACTGAAATCGCAAAGCCTATTCTTTGCTGAGGTGCGTCTCACTTCACCAAGGATATTATTTTACAATTTTCTTTTTCAATATATTTGTAAATCCTCTTTATGATGCTATTAGGGTTCTTTGTGACCTTTCAATTGAGTATCAAACCAGAAAACGTACTGAAATTGTTATATTTCACCCCAATAGTTTGTTTAATCTGTATAAAATCTATAATATATATATGAAATGCGAAATTTCAAAAGTGGGCCTCGCTGTGACATACGTTAGGATGAATTAATTTCATCCAATTATTTTTTAACCTTGTGTAAACCAACATCAGAATATGTAAATTATATATATCTATACCAATTTTAATTGAATGAAAACAAAAATCACAAAAGAATAATGCGGAATACCAAAAAAATATTCCATTATACCAGCCCTACATAAATTAACCTATATATTGAAACAGGAAGTAGGTGAATAGCGTGGTAAGTTTCTTTATTCCGCACAACAAGCTTTCGGGCATCAGCTGCCCTTCATCAGGTACATTCCTGTTTCAATCTATCAAGCGTGGCTATACTATGTCTAACCTATATATACTAAATATACGAATATAGTTCGGTTTAATATTCTAGCATGAGTTAGAATTTTGTAAGAAATCAGCACTCTATTAAAGTATTCAAAAATAAACTTTGGCTGATGTACTAAGCCCTCCCAATATATTTTTATCGCAGTAATGTCGTCAAAGGTTTTTTTATGTGTGAAAGAGACGTTTGTGCTTATGATATATTGAACGATGCTGATATATAGCTAATAGTTAGGTATCCATATATACAAAGTTTCATTCTATGGTCTGTCAAATAAAAAATATATATATTGATGATTGTGAATTACATATTGACCCAGCCTTGTTAATTAAAAAATATATATATATTAAGAATGAATTATTCGTTTTTTAAAAAAATATTGATAGGTAAGGATAAAGTAAAGAGTTTGTTTTATATATATTTGTAAAGAAATTTCACGCTAAATAGTTTTGTATATTAGCGATATATAAAGACATATAAATTGTATTGTAAGATTATAAACTCAAATGGAGCCTCTTCCATAGAACATGTTTATTTTCGCTAGATTTCGAATGACATCGTTCTTCAACGGGCGTAAAGACAAGGTGTGATGTGAGATGCGTGCAATTAGCTAGCGAAATAAACATGTTCTATGGAAGAGGCTTCTTTTGAGTTTATAATCTTACAATATAGTTATGGAAATGTTGATGTCTACATTTTTTTTTTACATTTTAAAAGCTGTAACTTAGTGAAGAATTGGATGTGATAATTAGTCATAAGAGAAATCACTGAGTAATTTTACTTTTTATTTCTTTTCATACAAAGTGAGGTAGTTTTCATATATTCATTGATTTTCCATAATTTCCTATTTTTCTCATTTTTATCAAGTATTATTTGAACTTCTTCTAATGGGTATTTATTTAAGACTTTGAGGGCTAAATTCCTTGGATATTGGAGTGAAGAAGTTGGAGAGGAGAATGCATCAGATAGATAAGAGATTCGAGGGATAATTTGGTTGCATTCAAGCTGTAGCGGCTTGAGCAAATGTGGGTAATTTTTCCAATATTTGTGAGATTTTAGTACAATTAAAGGTCCATGCATTTTCTGTATAAACTTATTAGAGTACATTTAATATTTTTCATTTTAGGACAAAATCTGTTGAAGCAAGTTTTATAATTGAACAGGAAGCAATTGGAAAGGTTTTAACCGTTGTTTCTTTTATGAAGTTATTGAGAGGGCTGAGAGGAATTGAAAAGATTCAGCATAAAATCTTGATAGAAACTTTGATGTTTAGATCAGGAAGGATGAACATATTGAAAATAGTGTCGATAGATAATAAGAGAATTCGTCTATATAAGAATTGCACCGCTGGAGTGTTTCATTGATCTTTTTTTTTTTTAATAAGAAAAGACAAAGCGATCGTAATTAGTCTTATTTTGATTTAGAATTTCGATGTGTTTGTGAAAAATTTGAAAAATATTTCGTTTTTTTTGCATTCGAAACATTATTTGAATTGCCATTTTTTTCAATAGCATTGCGTGGAATGTTGCATTTCTTTTGAATGAGGTAACGATTTGGTACGCGATTCTTCTGGAGCGATAAAGAGATAATAAGTGATAGAAACTCAATAATAGACAAAAAATATTTAAATACATTTTTAGTTGAATTTGAAGTAAGTGTTCATTCACAGGATTGTATAAGGTGTTTATAAAATGTTTCTTCGTCATTTTTGGCTAGATGACTTCGAATTTTTAGTGAAGAAGCTTGGATTGCGAATACAGCATATAGAATTAGATTTTAGAGATAATTCTTCATTTTAGCTGTAGCGAATAGAGATTTTTAAAATAATTTTCTAAAATTCGTGGGATTTTAAATTATTGAGGGACAATATATTCAGTTCACAGTGGGGCAAAAGTCGTGAAAGCAAACAGCATAATTCAAAAGGAAGCGATGGGGGAAGTATATTATCCTGGTAGAAACATTTGATGTTCAGAGCCTTATATATTTAGAGATAGATTCGAGGGATAATTTAGACCCATTTTAGCTGTAGCGAATACGCCAGTAGTAGGCACTATTTCCGGATTTTGTGGGGTTTTGAGTATAATAAGGGGCATACTTGCCTTAAAAACTATTGAGGGGCAATATACATAGTTCATAGTGGGGCAAAAGTCGTGAAAGCAAACAGCATAATTGAAAAGGAAGCGATGGGAAAGTTTCAGAAATTGCTTCTTTTATGAGGTATTAAGAAGGCGAGGGAAAGGGGCAGAAAAAATCGGTATTTCAGACTTAGATCTTCCTAGAAACTTTGATCTTGAGAGCCTTAGATCTTTATATTTCATTGTATCTGTAACCAAAGCAGCATTAGTGGGTAATATTTATAAATTTTGTGAGGTTTTGAGTATAATTATGGGCATATTCTGTTTATAAACTATTGAGGGGCAATATATCTTGTTCATAGCGCGTAATAATTCGTGAAAGCCAATGGGATATTTGAAAAAAAAAAAGAGATTGGGAAAGTTTCAGACTTTGCTTCTTCATAAGCTAGTAAGATGGCGGGGGGAGCAGGGCAGAGGAAAAGGACATTTGAGGCTTCAAAATTATAATTTTTGTAGAAACCTTTTTTGATCTTTAGAGTCTAAGACTTTTATAGATAGGTTCGAAGAAAAATTTGGTTTGATTTTATCTGTAGTGAAAGAAGCATAAGTAGGTGATATTTATAAATTTTGTGGCATTTTTGAGCATAATTTACTTTATAAATAATTGAGAAGCAATATATATTTTGGTCATAGTAGAGCAAAGTTCTTGAAAGCAAATGGCGTAAAGGAAGCGATGGGGAAAGTTTCAGAATTGCTTTTTCTATAAATTGTTGAAAGGGGGCCAGGGATCGAAGAAAATGGTATTTAAAGTACAGAATATAACCTTGGATTAACGCCTTTGATCTTTAGGGTCTTGGATCTCTAGATAAGGGTTCGAGGGATAATTTGGTTCATTTTATCTATAGCGAAAACAGTAGAGTGGGTATTATTTCAAAGTTTCGTGGGTCTATGAGTGATATTAAGGGCCATAGTTTGCTGCATATGATGAAGGGCAATAATTCTTGTTCATCGTGGATAAAAGCCGTGAAGGTAAATGGTATGATTGAATGGGAAGCGTTGAAGAAAATGTTAGGCTTTGTTTCTTTTATCAAGTTATTGAGAAGCCGAGTGGCAGGAATAAATGACGTTTAAAGCTTTGATATATAATCTTGTTAGAAACCTTTGATTTCAGAGCATTAGATTATTCAAGGAAATATGTTTCAGAGATAATTCGTTTCAATTTTACTTGAGGGCAATATCGTGGGAATTTGGTGAAATTAGAGCTAAAATTTGATGGGGACAATATAATATGGGCAAGAAAATTGAATGTTATAATTAAACAGGAAGCCACGGAAAAAATTCGGCTTTGGTTTTCCTATGGAATTATAGGGGGCAAGAGAAGAGGCAGGGGGCAAGAGAAATAGTATTTGAAGCTCCAGTATATACTCGTAACATTGATAGAAGCTTTTTATAGAGAGCCAGAATGTAAGAAATTTGAAGTTTTCATTCAATCAATGGGAAATAACGTGTATTGTATATGAGGGATTGCATTGCTAGCATGTTTCTTTAATTCTTCTTCAAAATAGAAAAAATAAATGCGATCGTCATTGGTCTTATTTTGAAGTGGACTTCTTCGAGAATAAGGGGGAACATATTTCCACTTTGCAGATTAAAGTTAGTTTAATTCTAGTTTTCCCTATTCGAGAGTATTAATTGAATTACCATTTTCCTCACTAGAATTGCGCGGAATCTGGGGTTTCTAGTGAATACGAAGATTTTACGCGCATCGTTTAGAATGATAAAGAAGATGAAGCTCGATGATTTTCATCAGAAGATATTGCGATATTGGAAGTCATGAATAGGTTTTAAAAAATGAGGAAATCTCATTTTTGTTATTTTCAATTATAGATACTTGTTTCAATATGTACAATTTTATATTCACTTTGAATAAATATAAAGATAAAAGATTTTGCAGATGTTGATTGATATCAAATATATCAAGTGATGCGAAGTTTCAAAGGTTCACTTTTGGACGTCTTTTTTATAGAATTAATTTTCAAGTGTGCGTTGTGATAGGACCAATCATAGATTCATTTTGATAAATATATAGGAAATTATCCTTTAGGGGAATTATAAATTCACGGCGATTTTAAGCCAAACACAATATTCTCTTTTTAAAGCCTTCTGGCGAAGAGTTTGATATAACCATATTTCCCATGACCTCCAGAAAGACATTTCAGTTTTATGGATTAAACAAGGGGTCTCGCTGAGATGCTGGAACGATAGATAATATCTAGAAAGAAATTCAATTAAATGATGAACAAGATCCCAAAATCGAAGTCATAATACGTACAGAAAATGCTCAAAAGACAGATTCAGCAATATATACTACAGCACAGAGTTTCTCGATGACCCACTGTTTCCAGGAAGAATTCTCGATGGAATACCACATATAGCAAGCAATATCGATAAAAGAGTGCGTCCAACAATATTTCTTGATCACAAACTAGATCCATCAATATTTCTTAAATATCACATTCAGCAAGATTCCTTGATGACAGACTACATAAGCAAGATTTCTTATTTGAGGATAACATCCTTCATTCCAAATCTTAACAGATTATATTCATATATTTTCTTTAATGAGGGGCTACGTCCTGCAAGTTCCTCTATAAAATAAATTGTTCAGACTGCATCCACCAAGAATTTTCTATTACAGGCCACGTCCAGCAAGATTTCACGAAAACATATTTCGTCCATCACAAGATGCTTGAATAACATACTTCAATGAGGCAAGATTCTTCAACGAGAGACTATGTGCAGCAAGACTCATCTATGATAGATCATCTTTCCACCAATATATTTGTTGATAGACTACGTCCAGCCCAATGACAGGCTGCGTCCATCAAAGTTCCTCGATTACAGACCTTGATCAGCGTTCTTCTCCGATGAAAGACTATGTCCATCTATTTTTCTCAATGATAGGCGGCGCTCATCAATATTCATCGATAATGGACCACGATCAGCGTTGTTCTCCGATGTCAGATGGCGTCCATTAAGATTCCTTGATGAAAGATTACGGTCATCAAGATCCATCATTGACAGATCAAGAACAGCTTGCTTCTCTGATGTCAGACTACGTCCATCATTTTTCCTCGTTGTCAAAGTGCATATAGCACGATTCCACGACAAGAGATCAATTCTAACAAGATTCAAGGATGGCTGAATACCTCTAGCAAGATTGGTCGATGTGACAGAATATGACCAGCAAGATCCTCCATAGAGATATGAAATTCAGCAGAATTCTTCAAGGTGACAACGTTCTCTAGGTAGCCTCAATTACAGAAGTCGCGGCCATGAAGTTTTGTCGCCGAGGACGCCCCGATCATCGACGACTATTATCCATGGTACGACGACTTCAGGTTTAGACTCCAGCAGAAACTCCGCTCACCGCGAACAACGCGCTGGAAAGTGCTCCATCTAAAACATCGAAACATTATATTTACAAAAAAGAGTACATTATGATTATAAAATAAATATATTTGAAATTATTGTTTTCTTAACTCTTTTATAGATAATTATTTTATAAGTCAAATGCATTCTCTTAAAGTATTGGAGAAAGTGAGACCTGCCTCGTTATAGGAATCCCCTCCCCCCATCTCTTAAATAGTAAAAAAAAATCCATACCTGATGCTATAATTAACACAAAGCAATAACGCGCCATCTATACATATAAAATAAAAGGATTTAAAAGCGCGAATGTTTCATTTATACATAAAACGAATTCAGCGCCCTAAACTGACTAAGTGAGCCAAACTAATCACAGAAAGAAATATTCAGTTATTTAGAAAGAATCATCCTCAAAAATGGATGAAGCATTTTTTGTGCTTAACATACTATGGTATTCAATTATTCAAAGAAAATTCACCGCATTATGTTCCTCATAAAATACCTCAATGATTGCAGAAGTCTGATTGAGGATAAACATGTTTTAGTTTAATAAATAACATATGCATTTTTTTAAAACTGCGTTCTCTTAAAATATTTTATGAATAATCTTTTTTAATTTAGGTCAATATTATACACTTAATACTTTGAAAATCGAGGTTTTTCAAGTTAAACAAAATATTTAAGAATTAATTGTGTGTGTAACAATGAAAATTGAGTTCTATATACCATGTAAATAAAATTGTAATTTAAATATGTGTTTCGAGCCATTATATTAGAAATACAATATTTGAAGCTTACCTGTCATCTTGAAATTGCTCAAAAATAGACACTGATGATGCCTATGCAAGTTGCCGCCCCAAAGCAACGCTTCACTTTGTTGTCCCTACGACATTACAAAGATATTGTTTATGTAAAATTTAATAGATATGATTTGATAAATCAATTTTTAATCAATATTATTAGTAGTAAAAAAATATGATTGTGTCGCACTTCAAAATCCCATTTTCCAGGAAGTATAAATCCCTATCTAAATCATCACATGCCTGAGGACAGTTAACGCCGTAGATTGTTTAGCCAGAAGGGACCGAACAAGATGAAGTGAATGTGTGAGAGTACATTCACTTATTTTGGATTCACAGAAACAGCCTTTGGAAGATGGCATAAATGCAGAAATCACATGAAGGTCACCGCAAATTGTATATATTACAGATTTCTTAATGAATGTATTTGAAGAAGCCTGATTGAAGTGACACATCAGCCTAGGATTAACTAAAACGAAATAATAAATCAAAAATGCATCTATCAAAACCATCGATTTCTCAAATTTATTTAAAAATGTATTTTATTGTTTAATATAGTTGAAATTGTAAATACCTAATATTGTAAAAACCATTATTTGAATTGAGCTTTCTTTATCTCATCTAAAACAATTGGTTTATTAAAAAATGTATGTATGATTCATTATGCAACCAATAAAATAATTGACACCTACCTGTTATCAACAAAGTGCTGTAAAAGTAGACATTATCCATATGAATTCTTGCCGATGAAGTTGCCCAGGCTCCACCGACATTGATTCATTAAGCCAGGATAGGAAGATGAGCCGATACAAATGGTTTCCCTCCCGAAGCAACGCTTTGTTGCCCCTACAGCACAACACAGAAAATTATGAATGTATTTTATTGGTTAATTTGAGAATTTAGTTTCAATAAAATCAAAGTAGTCAAAGTGATTTGGAAATATGCTTCTTAAGGAAGCCCTCTAGGACTCTTCATATTTTAGGAAGAAGAAATCCCTATCCAAGGTCTTCACCTGGCAAGGTGAAGTTAACGCCCTAGAGTGACTATCTAGAAGAGACCAAACTGAGTTGGAATAATACTTTAACATATCCTAATATTAAAGAGACATTCACTCACCTTTCAAGTTGAAAACAGCCTCTAAAAGAGGATATATATACAGAAATCCCAGGACAACCTGCACATTATATCTGTTACAAATTTATTTAATAGGTGTATTTGGAGAATCTTTATTCAGGTGGCCTAGGAATCTCGAAATGACTTATATCAAATATTTAAAATAGTCCGTTTAACGATATCAACAATTTCCAAACTTATTTTATTAATTAATATAATCTCAATAGAGAATCAAAAGGCAGATTTTTTAATATTTTAAAAAATAAAACATCTCCTTTTGTTATATGACTATAATTTGAAAGTGTATGATAATGAATTGAATTCTCTATATATAAATTGTATATAAAAGGCTACATAAATGATTTGTCTTGAATCTTTAATAATAAATAAGTAATTGAAGCCTGGATATATTAAGTTGCTAGAAAATTACATATTGATAATTATATAAGGCTTTGATATGGCCTGTCTCGGGTCATTATATGACCACCACAATATTTAAGAATTACCTGGATCAAAAAGTCCCAAAATTTTGATGTCTTGCCAATGAAGTCTGGAGAAAACTCCAGTATTAATGGTCGCCGGCCCGAAGCAACGCTTGAATTTTGTGCCCCTACACAATTACAAAGCAACTATAAATATACATTCACCTCAAATATATATTTATATATAAATACAATATTATTAATATTGAAGTATTATATCAAAAATATTATAAATAATTTGGAAAAAAAGATCTTAAAAAGAAATAAAGATATATCTTCACTCAGAAAGCCATATATTGAATCAAATTATGTTTTAATCCAATATATGCCTTTCTAATTATGAATAATATGTTGGAAAGTGAAATAATATTATCAAAAATGAATAAATATATAGGTAAAAAGGGTAAATTAAGACTTACCTATATCAATAAATGCCCCAGAATAAATACAAGCCCTGGAGAATGCTCCAGTGATAAGGGTTGCCGGCCCAAAGCAACGCTTGAATTTTGATGCTACTACACAATTACAAACCAAAATAAATATTTATTTATATTGATTGGATTCACATAAAATCAATTTAAAGATATATTATATTGAATTATATTAAATTTTTATCAATAATCTTTGAAAGTAATTTATATTATTTATAGAAATAAATATGATTTCGATCTTAATATAATGTACATATATTTTTTTATTAATATTTATTTGAACATATAAGTAGGTATATATGATATAAAGGTAAAATATTATATCAGCTATAGTCTTCATATATTCAATCACTCTACTAGATATGATATATACATTGAAATTATATAGAACAATTTTTTTTTTGTATTTCAAAGGTGTAATTATTTTCATTAAATGTTAAAATGTACAAATAGCTGAAGATGCATTCATAGAGTTTGTTGTGATATGTAAATAACCTTTGTTAAGTGTTATAATTGTTACCTATTGTTGGCTATGCAAAATTATTCCATTTGTCAATTGTTTTAAACTTATGTAAATTATTTCCTTTTTATCTCTATCTTGTATATAAGAAGATTGCTAGATTGAATAAACATTCAGTTCAGCTTATAAGTCGTGGCGAGTTTGTTCAGACAACTCATACACATTACAACACGGACGAAAAATACTTTGGCATCTTCATCGACGTCTTTTTTGCATATAAGCCATCCCTCAATCACATAATCGATTACTTTAACCAAAGCAGGATCCTCTCGGGTATCTTTCTGCATCGCTACCAGTTTTTCGTCCGAGATATTAACACGTACCGTCTTGACCATTCTTTTGTCTTCAAGAAAAGGCGTTGGTAGTTCGTCCATGGGGTGAGTATCCCTGGATAGGGTATCAGCCACAATCAAGTATTTTCCTGGTTTGTACTGCAATTTGAAGTCAAATGCTATAAGCTTCATTACTGATCTTTGTAGACGCGGTGATATATCACTCAGCGGTTTTTTGACTAGAGGCAATAAGGGCTGGTGATCCGTCTGGACAACGAAAGTGTGTCCTGACAATAGATATTCGAACTTTTTGCATCCATAATAAACACTCAGTAACTCCTTCTCAATCTGAGAGTACTGTTTCTGCGAGTCGCTAAATGACGCGGATGCGAATGCTAGAGGTCGATTTTCCTGTAGCAGAGCAGCTCCCATTGCATCTTTGCTGGCATCACACTGCAAAATCAGCATCTTGCTTTTGTCAAAATGTGCCAACGAAGGAGCATTCCTCACGCATTCCTTAATATGATCGAATTCCCCATCCTGTTTAGGCCCCCAATGCCAGACAACATTCTTTCTTAAGATTCCTCTTATATTGGATGTGGACGCAGCTAAATTTGGAATGAAATTTCCTAAGTAATTATAAAGACCCATGATTCTTTGCAGCGACTTTTTATCCTCTGGCCTTTTAAAGGTAATTAATTTATCAATCTTATTTGGCTCTGGATCAATTCCATTTTGTGATATCACATGGCCCAAGAAACGAACTTTCGTTAGACATATTTGAGCCTTTGTTAAATCAAATTTGATATTTTTTTCTTTTGCTTTTTCTAGAATTCCCTTTAATTTTTTATTGTGCTCTTGAATGGTATCCGCATATATCAGCAAATCGTCTACATATGTAATATTTTGAAAGCTATCCCTAAAGATATTCGTCATTTTCTCAACAAAAATTTGTGCCGATATTTTCAAACCAAATGGCAATCGGTTATATCTGAATTTGCCAAATGGCGTGGTCATCACCAACAGATCTCTGCATTCCTTTGCAACCGGAATATGCCAATAGGCTGATTTCACGTCTAACACGGTATAATACTTAGCTTTGGGTATCTCGTGCAATAGTTCAGCTGGAGCCGGAGTCTGGAAATGTCTTCCCACAAGGGCCTCATTTAATTTCCGAGGATCCAGGCATATTCTGATTTGACCAGATTTTTTTTTTTTTACAACGACCATAGGATGAGACCACTCTGTTTCATGATATATTTTTGTTACGATTCCTTGCTTCACCATCTTTTCCAATTCAGACTGAACTTCGGCTCCGAGGCTTGTTGGGATGCGCCTGGGAGGGACTTGCACAGGAGAATATTCAGGCTTTGTGTAAATCTTACATTCCGAGTTGATTAATCCTACTCCTTGAAATACTTCGTGGTATTGTTCGAGGATTTTTTGAGTTTCAGAACACAATTTCATTTCATCCTCTTCGGAATCACTATGTGGACAACGACACAAGACGGCACGTGTTAATATCTCGGAAGAAAAACTGGTAGCGATGCAGAAAGATACCCGAGAGGATCCTGCTTTGTATAAAGTAATCGATTATGTGATTGAGGGATGGCCTATATGCAAAAATGGGAAAGGTTTTAACGGCTGCCGTATTTTTGATTTTTTTATTACAACGACCAATAAAGATTTTTTAGTTAATATCAATAGATATTTTATATTACCACATTTATATCCACTACTTCATCTATGATTCATTTTTACAATTTGAAAATAGACCAGTTATCATTCCAATGAACAATATATTTATTGATATTCTATATGAATCGCCTCCTGCTTGATAAGAAATCGTAAACTATAAGAAATGTGTTATCCTAATAATAGTATCTTATTATTATTACTACTCTCTGGAGTAAACATAAAACTAATTTTAAAAGCTGGTGGTGCCGTATTCAATTATATATAAATGGTTAAATATGTTTATATATTGTTACATATAGAGCAATCCATTAATAAATATAAATAAGATTAATATAAATATTTATATATATATGAACAGTTATATAGGTACAAAGAATCGTTTCAAATTATTGCATATATATATATATATTGCTATATAATTAATAAAAATAAAATACTCTTATGGTAAGAAAGAGAAGAAAAAAGACTCACCTCAATAAACAAGGACCTCGCCAAACGAAGAAGGAAGAAGGTGTGTTGGTGTGAGTGTAGCGTGTTATGTAAACATATTGTACTGTAAAGTGTGCCGTTGAACCTAACACTGTGTATGTGGGGCCCTAGATAAGGGAGGGGACAGAGCCTGTCGTGCCCCAATCCACATCTCTGTGGAGAGTGACACGGCAGCACTCTGCCACCACCAGTCTGCCTGTGGAGGTGTTGCTATCAAATGTAGGAGAGTGAATGGCAGGTGTGAGGTGTGTTGTAAGTGACCCACCCAATATGTACTGGTTGTATATCCTAGTGTATCCGAACCCCGGCTCGTGGTACACTGGGTCTATGGCTCTAAAAGGTGGTGGTGGCGAGCCGGGGGTGGGGGTGTACGTGGAGGTGTAGGTACGTAACCGTAGTTAATGTATCCGTGAAGGCCCTCCCCATTAAACTTCCTGACAACACAATAAGGAAACCATCAGAATATGTCGTTTTATCAATATTACACTATTTTACAGTAAAGGCTGTTTTTAGTCCTAAATATTTTTGGACATTGACTTTTTAAGGAATCAATTTATAATCTGTTTGAAGGTTTAAAATTCTTTATATCGAAATCGCCTCTCTAAAATGAGTTTTAAAATAGACGTGCCTTTAGTAATTCTTATATTCGAAAAGGTGTCAATTCAACTAAATCACTTTTTGAATTGAGTTTGTGCCACTTCCCAAGATCGAATCCTGCATTTGACATTATTTTTCAGAAAAAAAATTTAAAGAGCTCATCTTTCGAAAATAATTACATTACCACCAATAATTACAAGTACCAAACAGTCTATGGAGCAATCTTAAGTGCAAAAGTCAAACTGTTTCTCACATTCTAGACTAATGCCCGATATACACAAACGTGTATAAGCAAACAGTGTCTTGAAAACTAAAATGACGAAATATTGGGAAAGTTCACGACAGATAGCCCATGCCCTTCTAATAGTTTGTTTTATTGTAGAAAGGGTGGTAGAGATATGTTATATTTATAACAGGAAAATTCTCGCTGAAAAGCTACAAATTTCATCTAGAGATGGCGCGCTTTGTCACGATATTTAATTGGGAAGTATATTTACGTGTGAAAATTTTGTAATAACGGAGTTGAAAGGGGGTTGATAAATAAATTCATATTACCTCACAAGTAAGTTAAATTAATATATACTATATGATAAGTATGCAATGAAATAAACGTCATTGAAATATTTAAAAAAGTTATGTTACTCTTTGTTTGAAAGTGTTTCAAGGAAAAAGGTTACAGTTGATGCTTTTGGAAATATTTTTCAGTTGAATTTTTGTTTTATCAGTTTCAATGTATTCATTGATATGTGTATGTGGTAGTGAAAATATCTGCTTAATATATTTATGTATGAATGAATAAGAGTGAAGTGTGGGGGTTATTAATGAAGATATTTTCCAAAATGTTTTGAATTGTTAAATAGAAATTGCTTGGTTGTATATATATTCCACGTATTAAATATCCTATAACAGCAACATCACATTATATTTGAATAGGAAATGAGAGTTTTAAGTATTGATGAATCAATTATTTTCAAACTGTTTTAGAAATCAATCTGTCTTGCGAATGCAATGTTTCCTGAACCAAATTGAATATCTCAAAACAGGTTTTAAGGTTTTAATTATAATTATCAATGAAATTCGTAACATAAATTTACAGGTAAAGTGTTTTTAAAATAAATCATCAACTATTTTATCAAATATCTGTATAGATAATATTTGATGATATTATTTAAAAGATACACAATGCCAGTAATTTTATATTTTACAAATTTCAACGATAGATGGCAATTAAATTTATAAAAATATTTATCTATCATAATTGGAGTTTATTTTATTACAAGAGGTAGGTTATAACAAAAAGAGTGTTTGATAAGTAACATATAATTTATTAAACACTACTCATCAAGACGGAGCAATATATAGGACATATAAAGAAAATTATATTCATAGATTTAACGATATTTTGGTGTGTTGTCTTTTATATTGTGTTTGTTTGACATTAAACATCAGATTCCAACTAATTTTAGCCACAATATGTAGATACCAAAGAAAAGTGTATCGTTATTATAATATCTTGGTGGAGGTGTTCACCTTGTTTTACGCTCTCTGCACGAAATTATCGGGGGAAGTTCAAATGTGAATCCAAAATATGAAATTCCATATTCATTAGGCACCTGAGCTGTATAGCATTTTTTCATATAAAATGGTGACTTATTATTGCCTAAATGTGTTTGAAAACGTTGATGAATTCATGCCAAATATATTTATTATATTATTTATATGTTGTAAAAAACACTCTACGTATTAGTAAATGAATTTGAAGAAAAATGAAATTGTCTTCTATTATCTTCTTTGAAACAACTAATCTTTGGAAATATAATCATTACCCCCTTGAAAGCATATTTATATTTCTTTAAAGACTTTGCAAAATTATAATCAATATTAATTTGATATTAAAATAAAAAAGACAGTTTGGAGTCAAACATTTTTTTTTTAAATTTTGTTTGTCTATAAGCGAAACATATTCCCATCAGTCCACATTTTCTTTTGCATATAATGATTCTTTCCCTTGTGTTGCTTCCTTGTAAAAAAACAAAGATCTTCATGTTTATCTTCCGTAAGCCCTGAAAAATCGCTATAATTATATGATCACCGCAAACCTTTCAATATTGTTTGGTATAATTCAACAAACATAAGATTTTATTATGAGTCAAATAGGTTTATTTCATTTGGGTTAAATAGACAACAGGTGTATGTATGTGTGGGAGGTAATACACTAATAACGTGTAGAAAACAATCTTCAAACTTCGTTTAGAGGAATCAATAAAGAGTCTATACTAGGCAATATTGTAATTTATTTGCATTAAAAAGCTTTCAATATTTTGCAGCACACTAATCGTTGTTCTTCAATACAAGTTGTCAAAAACATTTTTTTTTCTTTTCACGAAAGACCAATGTTATATTTTGGGGTAAACCAATAGGTCCTTTGCTTCAATCTAGAAACATGAATGTCTGTTTCTTCTTCTGATAGCTTTCTAGATACCTAACAGTATCCTTTAATATTGTAATTCAGATGTTTCTAATTGACGCTCATCAGTGTTCTTTCGTTCCTCTATTATGACGAAGCACGACGACTTAGTAATAAATGTTTTATTCCTAGCAAATCTACGAGAGATAACAACCACTATTGGATATAATTGGATACTCAATTGAACGGCACAAAATCTTTCATTAAAAATTTACAGGTTGTATTTTTGGCACGATAGACAGAGTTTTAAAATTTGGGATAAAACAAAAGGTTCCTTTGTTTTAACTTATAAAAAGGGATTTATGTTGCTTTTTTTGATAGCCTTTGATACCTAACCTTTTCATTTATTGGTGTCTGATAAAATAATGTGGAATGACAATTTCTTTGAAATTAATTCAGGGGCTTTCAATTGAAGCTCATCTGTGTTTGTCGTGGCTCTACTTTAGTATCACGAACACGATGGCGTTAGCAATAAATATTTTATTTCTTGCAATATATGATAATACCTAATTAAAATTATGATATGTGTGTGTGATACTGAAATGAATGGCGCAAACTCTTTCATGTAAAATTTATAGGTCGTATTTTTAGCACCTCAATGAGAATAATACACAACTATACAAAATAGTGCCAAAACAAGATCAAACATAAAAAGACACAACACCCCTCCCCTCCTAGTAATATTGCAGCCGGTCTTGTCGTCTTCTGAATCATTGCGGACGAGCACTAGAACAATAAAAGCAGCAGGTCCTGTCCCCAATTCTGGAATATTTTACACTTTTTATAAAACCGTTACTTGCTTCACTTCATCAACTATTAAAACAAACTCTATTTAAAATGTCTATAATATCTATGAGGAAACTTGCCAGTGTTTTTACCAGCAGAATTTCTGAAATGAAAAAAGCATATTATTTGCTCAGTGATGCGTCGTACTTTTGTGAATAAATATGAAATATTTGGAACAAATAATACCCTTAATCGGTTACACTTATATACACACACACAAAGCCTTTATTAAGACATTAGTCTTACACAGATTATCCGTACAAGGTGCAATATCAGGAAAAGAGCAGCACAGGAAACCAGTAGTTCCGCAACTATATACAATTATTAGTAATATAAGGAAAAGTGAGATTTAATATGAAAGGTCGACACTATCGCCCCAAGTCTTCAATTCCATAAGCGCGGAGGAGAAATAGGGACTAAGTTATTTATTAATAGGCAATCCCATAATATTATGTTCAAATCAATAAGCTTGAGGGATAAGTCTCTTTCAAATACATTTATTTCAAGCTTTCGGGCACAACCGCCCTTCGACAGGAAAAAATATATTAGCTACTAAAGTTTTCGGATCTAATCTATATATACATTTGTGAGACGCTCGTGTCTCAAGTGTGCCAACAAACACCAAAGACTAATCATTGAATCCATCCTATCAAGCAAATTCCAGAGCCTCAATAGAAAAATTGATTTACCTGAAATTTACACTGTAATATTCCCTGCAGCCACCAAACCCCCCCTCGGTATCATGAACTCTGCGATTCAATAGGTAATATTTTATTTCCGATATTTCAAAGGGCTAAACGGCCATCTTTTTCAAAGATCTCATCCCCTCCCGCGGCAAGCCTCGCATTACACTTGAGACACGGGCGTCTCACAAATGTATATATAGATTAGATCCGAAAACTTTAGTAGCTAATATAATTTTTCCTGTCGAAGGGCGGTTGTGCCCGAAAGCTTGAAATAAATGTATTTGAAAGAGACTTATCCCTCAAGCTTATTGATTTGAACTAAGTTATTTAGTTCGCCATAAATATAGCATCCAGACACAAAAAAGGAGGTTTACTCCAGCACAGCCATCCATATTACTAGCTCCGCAATCTCATCGTCGACCAACACGATGGTCCATCGATGTTTCGTCATCATTCTGAGGTGTAAGAACAATAGCTTCCAAGTTCTCTTTTCTCCCTCTTTACACCTACTGCCTTGTAAAATTATATAGGGCCTGAGCAACTAGTCTGCTTGTTTGGGCACTGGTTAACATCATTTGGATTGACCTAAGTTGGCTGGTGTCTACCATTGAAAAGAATGTCCTTCTCTCCTCACTAATATCTTGGCATTCATAGATATAATGAGATAGTTCTGTTTCCATATTTTCTTTGCAGAGATCACAAATCTTGTCACCTTCTTTGAAAATGTTTGTATGGTTTTCCTTGAAAAACGAATATAATATTCTCTGTTGTGCGATATAGCGTTTTACTGGGAATGGAAAGTTGCTAAGTAAATAGTTTTCAATTCGGAATGAACTGTGTAAATACTTATAGTGAGGGTAGAATTTAGAATTCTCTATTTTTGCCTGGTCACTTTGAATGGATTGTTCTATTTCAATTTTAGTTATTAAAGGTATTTCTTGCCGGATAATCCTTGCCTCGTTGCAGTTAATTAACCAATAATATCCTGTTGAGTTGAGTATGTTGGCCAAACTTTCCGAAAGTCCAATATATATATTTCTATTTCTTGATATCTCATATAGTTGAGCTAAGCATATATGGGGGAATCGGCTGCTGTTCATTTTTAGAATTCTAAGGGTTACACTTATATATACTAATATATATTTTTAATTTTTTTATTCCGTAATATAGTAAAAGACTTAAGTGTATTAAAACTCAAGTGATTTTAATGCCACTCATATTTAAAAAAAGGAAAGATTATTTTCAATTCAAAAATCACGAAAACTAGCATCATGATAACCTATTCTAGCCTCATAGACCAATGTTTTGAAGGAAGCTAGCGTTTTTTTAAATATCAAATTAATATTGTAAAGAATTTCACTTTTTGTAGTATAATATTCACTCTATCTTATGAGCACGCACATGTAATAATTCATTGATATTTTTAAAAGGAATTTTACAAATTTACTTTTAAAGTTTTAATTGAATTAAGAATCAATATATTTGTCAAATGATCAATCACTTACTTCCTTCTTTTAAAAAACTTAAGGAATCCCATCGCTTCCTTGTTTGCTTAATTCGCTATTTGCTTTCGTTTGCTGTTTGCTTTATTTCGCAGTTTGCTTCGTCACTTTCGAAAGTTTCGATTATTGTGAGATTATAAAATCTTGTAACCTAGAAATATTACATAATTAATAGAATTTATTAAATATAAAATATACATTCTAATATATATAATTTCAATAAGATATCACAATATTATCATATATTTGAAATATTATCAAATTGATTTTCGAAAAATAATGGAAAATAAAAATCTACAGAAAAACACCTGAATTGATCATTAAAGTAAAAAGATTGATAATTCTAGTTGAAAATGATGTTGTAGCAGTTCATAACTTTATTATTTCTTGTATGCTGACTATGAAGATTAAATAAAATTTCTTCAATCTTGGGAATTTGACTTCGACATATCATTATCAATACCTACTGTATTAAGCTTGGTTATAATAAGAACGGTCACATCTTCCGTCAACATAGCCATAAAAACTGAAACATTTATCCAACGTGTCTGTAACCTAGAGGACTATTTGGTCGGATATAAAATATCAATAAACTCCAACTTTGTCAATTTCAGAGAGGCTCACCTGGAGGACAGGGTTCGTGCTCTAATCAATCTGAATCGTTCTTTGATTTTGAGAGAGTTGACTTGGAATTCATTAAAATTCCAGAATTACCCATTGGTGTCAGCTATCGAAGTCGTCAAGCCTATTCTTCGGGCGGATCAGAGCTAAGGTGTGATTCACATACCGAGGATGTTTCTTCACGATTTTCTTTTTTAATGCTTTTGTAAACTTTCTTAATACTTATAATTGTATTCTTTCTGACCTTAATTAGAATATGTACTCCACAAGCGTACTTAAATCGTTATTCAGTTGAGAAGTCTCATTATCGGGAGAAATATTTTGGGCGAGATACTTGGGCCCCAACCATGGCTAATGAAGGAAGGAAGAATATGCGTGAATATTAGTGGCGCATCTTTCCCACTTGCTTTGCGGACAACGTTACAGTAACATTGCACATAACATCCATGTTGCAGAAATTGTCGGAGTACGTCTACGAGGCATCCAATAATTCATCCTTCGTTCACCTAATATTCGGATATTCTGGTTTTTACATCCGAAGAGTTTGAGCAATGCTAATAACCATGATATGAAGTCCTTAGTCTTTTAACATATTAGTAAAACAGGCAATTCCTCCAACCTATCTTAATTTCGATTACATTATTATAACATTTCCAATAAGCTACAGATACTATTAATGAAGTTACTCATATCCAGAAAATCATTAACAGAAGACAACACGTCTTTCAGAAGTCTATGAAATCATTTTTCCAAAATCAAAGCCCGATTACCCTCAAATAAAATAATCTCCAAAGGTTTACGGTGAAACACAAGAGGTCCTCTCACCGTAGAAACAATATCAGCCACTATACACAAAATATGCATAAACAATAAGTAAAGTGAAATTGGCGCCAGAATTAATCCGCAATCAGTATGGAACCCAATTGACAAAAATTTTTTGTTCTATTAATTGTTTTCTTCCTGGTAACTCGAGACTACGATCATTTTTCCAAAAGCACTACCACCTGGCTTAGTTAGTCTCGGTGCCATAGGGCTAACTGATTTTGGTTTCCCAAGTAATGTGGTATTGCCCCCCTCTGAAGACATATGAGGCGTACTTTGAAATTAGCCCTAACGCGGCCTGGTTTACCACTAAATCAGCAGATCGTTTGTCATTGAACCTATAGATGCGCTTGGCACTGGTCCTTGTGGCTGATTGGGAAATATATTTACTTGTTTTTATTTCATCCTAAGTTCTCTCTCTCTCTCTCGTGGTAAAAGGCTCCTTCAATGTCCTCGTCTTCCTTAGATTCGTCTGACCTAATAATGCGCACTACCTTCTGATAGCCTCTTTCTGCATCATGGGCTGCATCGAATTTCACTGCGAGGATCAACGTCTCCTGCAACGTCTCGGTGTCAGACATGGACATTGGATGTTCACACTGAGGGTATTCAAAGGCCTCCACGGTATTTAGTTGTTCCATAATATCTTGAACATGAAGCGGCCAATCAGGGAAGGCTAACCTCGCTAATCTTTCGACATCTTCAGCTAATTCCTTCAGCGTCTTGCTTCTGGCGGTAGTTTTTTGGTTTCACGACGTGGTAGAGCTTCAAATGTAAAGCCAGATAATGAACTGATGCTTCATAGTACAATATTCGTTCCAGTCGTGCGGATAAATCTAAATGCGATAAGGCGAGATTTATTTTCTTCCCACTGGAGCTCCAACGATTGCCCACGGAAACCAATCCCAAATGTTAATTGAACAGTTCCACTTAGACTGTTCGTGGTAGATGTAAGGCTTGATTTTAGATTAGAATTCAATAGCTTCCAACCAAGAAACATTGGGTTTTATCTTAAAAAACTGTTGTGGTGCGCTACAGGAACATCATCTATACTATACTCGAGTCTTATTAATCGAGACTCCAGTGAAACTAAGTTTTCTTTGATAGTCCAATTTCCATCGGATATCTTCTCTTAAGTTACTGTTAAATAAGAAAACATTGACATATCTTTCTATCTGACATAGTATAGCCACGCTTAATAGATTAAAACAGGAAGTAGGGTGAATAGCGTGGTAAGGTTCTTTATTCGCACAACAAGCTTTCGGGCATCAGCTGCCCTTCATCAGGTATAATGCATGACTAGGAAGAGTGAACCGATATTTATATGCAGTGAATTAGCATAAAAGAAAACTAACTAAGATCTATTTAAAAATTAAGAAATTTACATATGAAACTAAAGAGAAAAGTACGAAATTTGTGAAAAAATTAAACGAAGAAATCTGTATAAGGTGAATTAAAGGTAAAGCACGGGAAGAAAGGATAGAAAAACATGAAAACGTAGGTATCTAGGCATAATAAAGAG
>CP092878.1:40484131-40561647 GCA_030710605.1 Cordylochernes scorpioides
GTAGTTAGGGATTTCTACTTCTTAGAAAATGGGTTTTGAAATGAGACATTTCAAACCTTATTTGACTACTTATAATATTAATATGATTTGTTTTCTCAAATTTGATCTATCAAAAAGGTTTATGAACACTATCTTTGTAATGTCGTAGGGACAACAAAGTGAAGTGTTGCTTCGGGGCGGCAACCTTCATGGTCATCATCAATGTCTATTTCGAGCAATTCCATTGTGACAGGTAAGCTTCAAATATTTATATTATATACACCAAATATTTATATTTATACCAAAATTCCAAATCTAGTATATAAATTCACCCCTTTTTGAAAAAAAAAAACTAAATTCATAAAATATATTAATAATAAGTAGTTTTTTTTTTAATGTATATTTCATTTATTAAACTAAAACTGATGTTAATCCTCTTAATCATGCTGTTCCAAATATTTTCATGCGTGAATTTCCTTTGAATAATGAATTACAATAGTATGTTAGCCACACTAAATGCTTCATCCATTTTTAAGGATGATTGTTACTAATTCACAGAGTTAGTGATTTCCTTCCAATTGGATGGAGTTTGATAATTATTCCGTAATCAGTTTGGTTCGTTGAACTGAGTCGTTGAACATTGAAGCCCCACGTATCGTTTTTCTCCTATCCAAAAGATGGGACCCTATAACAAGAAGTCTTACTTTCTCCAATACTTTAAGAGCGTACAGTTGAATTTTTGAATAGAAAAGAAAGAAATCGATCTAACTCTACCAAATATTTTAGAAAATAATTATTTGAAAACATTATTTCAAGATTAATATATACAATATTTTGTAAATAAGATGTTTTGTGTTTTTAGAAACATATTTTTCCTGCGGGTCGTTCGCGGTGGGCGGAGTTTCTGCTGAAGCCTCGCGACTTCTGGGATTGGGGGCTGCCTAGAGAACGCTGTAACTGCGAAGATTTATGAAGTAACTCGTCTCTCTATGGAGGATCTTGCTGGCCGTATTCTGTGACATCGACCAATCTTGCGCTGGAAGTATTCTGCCATTATCGAATCTTGTTAGATTTGGTCTGTCATCGTGGAATCGTGCTAAACGCACTTTGTCGACGAGGAATATTGATGACATAGTCTTTCATCGGAGAAGCAGACTGTTCTTGGCCTGTCATCGGAAAAGCAGGCTGTTCTTGGCCTGTCATCTTGAAGAACCCAATCTTTTTCATCGAGAAATCTTGATAGGCACAGTCTATTTTTGGAGAAACATGCTGTTCTTGGTCTGTAATCGCGTAATATTACGCAGTCTCTTTCATCGAGGAAACTTTATAGACGCAGTGGTTATCTGGAAGCATGCCTTTCGTGGTCTGTCATCGAAGACTATTGATAGACGCAACTTATCATCGAGGAAAATTGATCGACGTAGTCTGTCATTCGATAAACACGCTGATCGTGGTCTGGAATCGAAGAATCTTCATGGAAACAGCCTGTCATCGAGAAACTTGATAGGCGAATTTCGGATGAATAAGGTTGGACCTACTTCTCCATCGATGATTCGTGCTGGAAGCGGTCTCTCAACAAATATATTGATGAAAAGGTGGTCTATCATAGAGAAGTCTTGCTGCACGTAGTCTTTTATTGAGGAATTCTTACCTAATTTAAGTCTGTCATCCAAGCATCTTGTGAAGGACAAAGTAGGTTATCGTGAAATCTTGCGCGCTGCACGAGGTTTTGAACGAATCCTGGTGGACGCAGTTTGTTTTTGAGTTCTTTGCTGAACAATTATTTCATCAAGGAACATGCTGGACGTAGTCCTTGATTGAATAAATTTTCTGAATGCAATCTGTCATCTATTTGAATGCAGTATAAAGTCAACAAATAGGAATTCTTGCTAATGTAGTCTGTAGTCACCGAAGAATCTTGCAGTATGGACTGGTACTATCAATACCTTCATAAAGGAAACCAAACCTAAAACTTCCCTCATCGCCTCCTGTTCAATAATAACATTTTCCTTCGAGGCCTTTGCCCAACTATGAACAAGATATAATGTGCCTCAATACAAGATACATAAGGCCCTTAATTGAACTCAAAATTCTTCGAATTTCAAAAATATTATCCTCAACTGCTGATCACTCTATAGTAAAAGTGGAACCAAGGTATATAACTAGAAACATTCAAGATATAGGGCTCTCTAAGATTCTACCAAAAATATATAGCGTATCTTGAAAAATACATTTTATTCTGTCCCTGTCCCACCCCCCATCTCAATAACTTATAAATGAAGCAAAATTTGAAACTATCCCCTTCGCTTCCTTTTCAATTATACTCAAAACCCCACGGTTTGTACAAAATTCATGAACAATTTAGCTGCAGCTAAAATGAAATCAAATTATCCCTCGAAACATTCTATAAGGATATATAAAGCTCTGAGGTTTCTACCAATATTATATACTGAATTTTCAAATACTATTATCCTCTGCCCCCTGCTCTCTTAATATTTTATAAATTAAACAAAATCTTTAACTTCCCCCATTGCTTTCCTTTCAATTATTCCCTGACTTTTGACCCCTAAGAACTAGATATAATGCCCCTGAATATTTTATAATGCAAAATATACCCTTATTATTCATACATATATAAATTCTCTGAATTATTCTCAAAATCTCAAGAATTTCATATATATCACAAACCACTCTGCTTTATTCGCAACAGCTAAATTGGAATCATAATATCCCTCGAATTATTCTCTAAAGATCTAACGCTCTTGAGTTTCAACCAATATTATATAATGGAGCTTGAAATACCATTTTATTCTGTTCTTCCTCCTTTTCCATATCAAATATATATATCAAATTTCAATAAAAGAAACAAAATCTGAAACTTTACCCATCACCTTCTTTTTAATTATTCCATTGGATTTCCCGCTTCTGCCCCTCTATGAATTATATATATATTGCCCCATGTAGTTTATAAATAAATGGTGCCCCCTTAATTACACTCAAAATCCCACGAATGTTATGAATATCACAAAAAAAAACTGCTCTATTCGCTACTGAGGCTTGAAATATTTTCTTCTGACCCCTCCCTCTTGATATTTAAAAAATGAAGCAAAATCTGAAACTTCCCCTATCGCTTCCTTTTCATATATGCTGTTTGATTTCACGATTTTTGCCACTATGACATAAATATTCATTGCCCCTCTATAATTTATAAATCAAAGGATATACGTAATTATACTCAAATTCCCAAGAAATTCTGAAATATCATCAACAAATGCTGTATTCGCTACAACTAAAATGGAATAAAATTATCCCTCGAATTATTCTATGATGATTCAACGCTCTAAGGTTACTACCAAGATTATATACTGGAGCTTGAAAACAATTTTCTTTTGCCTCCTTCTTTCTCAAATTCTTATAAAAAGCAAAATCTGAAACTTTACTCATCGCTTCCTTCTCGATTATGCTGTTTGTTTTCACGATTTTTGTCCCACAATGAACTAGATATATTGTTCCTCAATAGTTTATAAGTCAAAGGATTTCCCTAATTATACTCAAATCCGAAGAAATTCATAAATATCATCAAAGAATGCTGTATTCGCTACAGCTAAACGGAATCAAATTATTCTATAAAGATCTAACTCTCTAAAGTTACTACCAAGATTATTTACAGAATTTTTAAATAACATTTTATTCTGTTCATGCCCCTGTCTAAATAACTTATAAAAGAAACAAAATCTGAAACTTTCCCCATCGCTTCTGTTTCAATTATGCTGTTTGCTCTCACGACTTTTGCTTCACCATGAACTAAATACATATATATCGCCCCTCAATCGTTTATAAAGCAAAGGATGCCCATGATTTTATATTCGAAACCCTAATATTTCAAGAAATTTTCCTTCTAATGCTCTATCTACTGAATATTAATTTTATCTGTTACATTCGCATCTCAGGCTTCTTTATTTGAAATTCGAAGGCATCTAGCCCAGAAATCACGAAGAAATATTCAGAAGCGCCTTGAACCATTCTGTGAATAGATACCTCTAAATCTAAATACAATTATATAATCATATAAGGATATTTTGATGTCAATAATCGAGTTTCTTACATCATGATATCTTTATCGCTCTAGAGGATGCGTGTCAAATCTTTACCTTATTCCGAAGAAATTACAGATTACACTCAAAGCTATTGTCAACAGAATGGCAATTCAAATAATGCTTTCAAATGCAGAAAAATCAAAATTACTCATCTAATCTTCATTATGAAAAATATTCCCATTCACGTGTTTCAAGTATACATCAAAATAAAACTAAAAATGATAGGGTTTTTTTCGTTTCTGAAAATGATCAATCAATATTTATGCTTTATATACTCCTAATTTATACAAATGCCTATATTATTGATTGAAACATAATTTCCAATATGTTCATCCTTCCTAATATGAACATCAAAGTTTAAAATCAAGATAATACGCTGAATCTTTCCAATTTGCTCTTGCCCCAGCCCTCTCAATAACTTCATTAAAGAAACAATAGCTAAAACCTTTCCCATCGCTTCCTGTTAATTATAATATTTTATCTCTTTCGCTCCACTATGAACAAGATTTAATGTACCCCAATTTGTTTTAAAGCAAATGGTGGCCCCTCATTGCAACCAAAACTTCACAAATTAAGAAGAATTATCCATAACTACTCAATTCGGTACAGCTAAAATGGAGAAGAATTATTCCTCTAATACTTTATTAGTCTTTGCATTCGCTTTTCGAGCTTCTTTATTAGAATTTCAAAGATATCTAGCCCTCTCATAATGAGGAATAATCCCATCCTTCAAATAAATACACTCAAGAAGAACGTTCAAAAATTTGATGTATAAGATATATTGGAAAATATTGAAAAATCTAAGAATATAGAAAATTCTACTTCGATCTTTATGGAAAGTAATAAAAAGGAAATTTTCTTAATTTTTTAAATTCATATTTCTAATTATTACACCCATATCTCTAAATATCTACATTATTAATATTAAAATGGCTTTTTAAAGAACAACACAAATGAAACTTTTCAAAGATTCTTCCCTAACAATATACCAAAATATCTCAGGCCGAACTTTTATAATTATTAATTCATTTCTAATCATGGAAATTTCAGTAGGAATTAAAGCAGTGGAAGACTCGAATTGTTTTTGTGGACATGAGGACCAAACCTCAAAACATCTTTTACTAGGTTGTCCTGTTTTTCAAGACAATAAAATCGGCAATAATATAATAGTAACAGACCCAAATATTTTTATATCCAGTAAAGAAATGTTTATTAAATTCAATACCTTTTATAGATATATTGAATTATATAACAACAAATACCCTTCAAGAAACTGATAATTTATATTATGTTGAATGTACATATTGCCAGAAACTTCTTTCTTTTGTACACAGTTATTTTTTCTCTGTTTGTCTTTGATAATATCATATGTCTATTTTATTCACGGCCTAAATTCATTGTAGACATATATGTATAGACAAATGTAAAGGCATACATTTATGAAAACGCAAGTTTCCCTAGGGAGACATAGCATTAAATAGAAATAAATGAATAAATAAATATTGATAGTTGCTTTTAAAAATGTAAATGTCTTTATATATCGAAAATCATAGGGTTATATAACCCGCAATCTATATATACGAAATAAAACTACTAAAAGCCTGAATTTTCATTTTCAAATATATAGGAAACAAACGTTTCACTTTATCCTCACTTTTCAATATTTTTATCCCATTAAGTTGAATATTTTGTTTTATTCGAAAATAATATATTATTTTTAATAAGTAGTTTTTGTATATATAGTATTCAGAATGGAAAAAAGTGTAATATTCTTTTGTTAGTTTAGTGTATTACTACAAGCAGAGAACATATCAAATTATGCACTCATATTATTCAGATCAATAATAAATAGCGATCCAATGTAGAGTTAGGAAGTTAGATGTGGAATGTTATTGTTGTATTCAGCAGTATTTCTGCTGTAATGTAATAATAATATGTATGTTATACATTCCAATAATTTGCACCTATGACTCTAGCAAATAGTGGTAATCACTCTTAACTTTTTCCATAAGGTTTCATCGATTTCTTAGCCTAATTATCTTATTGTAATCCATTTCTAATAATATTCCGTCATTGAGAAACACTGTTACACAAGAAAGAGTTAAAAAGGATACAAAGAAACTATGTAAATTTATGTATAGTCCGAGAGGTCTTCCAAACGACAAAGTGGGTTCTTCGTTTACTCCTCTATCTCTGAGGCTCATAAAAGTGTAATTGTATGTCTTGTTCTGAACAAGAATGAAGGAAGGTTCGCGACATACAGCCTTTGCCTGAAGAGCCAGCCCTGTAGGTGAGGTGTTCTCTGGATAATTTCCAAGGCCTTCTGAATGAACCAATGACTATTGAGAATTCTTGAACAGTGTGTCCTATGTGTAGGGTCTGCGGGTACAAACAAATAGCAATATATTCCATGTTTTCTTATATACAGTAACTTTGTGTAACCTTTGATAAATGTCAAGACAACGGTCAAGATTTAGTAGAGATTATTGCATTCAATTCTGGATTGATCCAAGGTGTGATGAAGATCTGTGTCAAATCACTCGTCTAAAATTAAGTTTATTTTCCACCTAAATATATTTTTAAACTCAAAATTGAAAGATTTATTTTTTAAAAAGGAATTTGACCAATCTCTATCTTTTCAAAATTTTGAAACGAGTTGAACAAGCTAACATTTTAAAATACAATATTTGCTTCTAATCAGGAGGGATATCACAATGAAATTCAGTATCACTAATAATATGTGTGAAAATTGACATGATATTGTGTCCCTCTAAAAGTGCTGAATATAATTCTCAAGCGAACTCGTGAAAGTAAGGTACAACACCCACGCGTACGGGAATGAACTTCAACTGGATGCACTACCCAAAAAGAAAAAAAGGTTTTCTCGCATAAGCCATCAAATACTGGGAAGGCCCGTTTCAAATGGTGAATAATTTAGCGATGTCGTATTTAGGATATAATTCTAATCTCACTCTTAACCAAATATAGTCCATTTCAACGAACTAGCACCGTTCAAAGGGCTTCGGGTCAGCTCTGACGTGGCAAGCAGTCTGTTACTTATTAATTATTTTCTCCCCGAAAGTAGTCAGTGTAATTTTGGCGGGAGGTATAGTTTAAGTGGCGGGGGTGGCGTGGGTTCGGTCCCACGAGAATTCCAGACTTTATTACGAAATAAATCCTTCTCCACCATCTTGATATAGCAATTTTATTTGAACCTATTTATAATAGAGTATATCCCTCTAAGAAAAGAAAATATTTAAGCACGAACATTTAGTAACACATAAAACAAACTCTACTGTCCTTACTGCGATGGAAAAATATATCGGAAGGGCTTGACTAATCGACCAAGGTATTTTAATAGAGAAGCTTAAGGGAGAGTTATGGCTGAACATTCTAAAAACCTATCTCACACATATTGAATGCAATATTCTGTGGTATTCCACAAAATTTGTGGCAATTTTTTGTTTTTAATTGATTGTTAATTGAAAGGCTAAGTTATATATTTTGATGTTATGCAAAATATTCTCTAACTTGTCTAACATTAGGTTTGAAAAATTCAATTAAAATTGATGGCTCCTAAGGAAAGTTTTCAGCTAAGCCCAATTATAAAATTTCGTATTACGAGTACATATTTAAATAGAGAGAGAGAGATTTCATACTGATTACACTAACTATTGGGGTAAATTAATAACGATTTCAGTACGATTGCGGAATTCATATTCTAATGAAAGGTTAGAAAGAACCCAATCAGAAGCAGAAAGAGGGTTTACAAAAGTATTTTTGAAAAAAATCATAAAAGAACATCCACGGTGAAGTGAGGCCCACCTCAGCACTGTTCCAGTCAAAGAATAGCCTTGACGACTTCGATAGCAAACACCACTGGGTAATTCTAAATATTTGATGAATTATATGTTAATCTCATGAAATCAGAGAAAGCTTCGGATTGATTAGAGCACGAAACCCTGTCCTCAAGGGGGGCCGCTCTGAAATTGCCAAAATTGGTGTTATTGGTGGTTTATCTCCGACCAGAGAGTCCTCTAGTTTTAGATAGGTTAAAGAGATATTTCAGTTTTTATGGAAATTTTGAAGGAAGATGTGATCGTTCTTCTTATAAACAAACTTAATAAAGATAGGTATTAAAAATAATATGTCGATGTCAAATACCCAAATTTGAAAGAATGGTATTCAATCTTTGTAGTTATCAAACAAGAAATAATAAAGTGAATCAACTACTACAACATCATTCTCAACTAGAATCATTGATTTTATCACTTTTATGATCAATTCAGAAGTTTATTTTGTATATTTATATTTTATGTTACGACTATATAAAATTGATTATAATCTAAAAATGAAACATCGGGATATTTTGTAAAAATAAAATCGATATTAGAATGTATATATTATATTTAATAAATTCGATTTATTTATAATTTCTAGGTTACAGGATTTTCTAATCTCACAATAATCGAAACTCTCAAAAGTATCGAAGCAAACAGCGAATTAAGGCAAGCAGTAAACGAAAACAAAAAGCGTATTTAAATCAAACAAGGAAGCGATGGGATTCCTAAAGTTTTTCAAAAGAAGGAAGTAAGTGATTGATCATTTGACAAATAATTGATTCTTAATTTAATAAAAATATAAAAGAAAATTTGCGAAATAATTATTTCGAAAATATCAATAAATTATTACATGGGTGTGCATACAATATATTGAATATTAATCTACAAAAATTTATATTTTTGACCATATTATGTTCTGACATATAAAAATAAACGCTAACTCACTTGAAAACATTGGTCTATAAAGCTAGAATTTGGTATCATGATATTATTTTATATATCGGAATTCAAAATAATATTTCCTTTTATAAATTTGAGTGGGATAAAAATATATTAAGCGTTTAAACACCTGAATCTTTTACCACCTTAAATATAATGTAAATAGGTGCAAATGTTTTCTAGTATGATATATTTGCGTGTGATAACTCCCTATTACATTCACAAGTGTTACTGAGCAAACAAAATGCTCTTGTTATTTAAGAAGTTTCTAATGGCAAACACACAGCAAAGTTACTTATTTGATAATGTGGGATGGTTGCGTGATGTGTTGGTGTGGCTAGTGGAAAGGCCGCTGATAAAATTATAATTAAAATTAATTTATTTAAAGCCAGAAATATATAAAGAGAAAAGAAGTAACGGTTGAAGTAACGGCCGTTGGGAGTAGGCCTTTTTGTTTACCGCGCCAGTCGCTAGAAAGTTCCGGATGACGCCCGCGCATGCGTAGTGACATGTTTCTCCCAGCACGTGCTTGCCGAGGCATAGTGGGTCCGCCATTTTATTGCCCGTAGTTGGTGTATTTAAACTTTGTCCCAGTTCGCGCTCGCTGAAGCCAAGTGTGGTCGCCACAATAATATAGATAAATTATGGACTAAAAAGTGTTCACTTCTTCCTCATTCATGATAAACTCCTCTTTTGAAAATATTTCTTCAAGATGTATTATTTATTCTTAAATATTATATTAATTAGTGGAATGGTATGGAACACATCTACCAAGTTTCAATGGAATAGATACTGGGAGGACCAGTATTATTTTTCCTAATATATCAATTTAAAATATCAAAGATGTTTATATTAAAATATACAGTATAAGTAAACACACAAATGGCTGCGAACACAAGCCAAATACCTATCTCTTCATCGAAATATTTTTCCCACTGGTCCACTATAACATGCTGATTAAAATATAGTCAAATATGTGAACAAACGACTTATTTGTTAAACCTTATATTGGAAAAGATATGAATATGAATACAGAAATATTTTACTCGTTTTAATATATATATATATATATATATATGTGGCAATATCGTTGCGGGGTTTCTTGTTGTTGGGTGCGAATGGTGAGGTTTGGTTGAAGCGCAGTCGTTTGAGTGGAAGTTGCAGCATACAGTTAGGAATAATCAGGACACGTGATTGTTTTGAAAATAAAGGCAATTGGGTTGGAGGGAAGAAAGCTTGAGAAGGGCTGAGCGATTTGACCTATTAATTAATTGATCACATGGCGATGATTGGACTTAGATGAAATGAGCGGAGAGAGAGAGATCTCTAGAGTAGATGTTACCTTGTTGGAAGCCAAAACCTAACTAACTATTCTTGTCTTTCGATTTAACACCACGAGTCAGTTTCTCTCTGATTGGTTGAGAGATCTCACATGATCTTTTCCTATTGGTTGACCTATTTAAGGTGCTGCCTTTTGATTGGCCGGCGGTTTCCTTTGGTGACAGATATGATCTGTTTAATAGGAAGTGCCGAGTGCTATTTTGACTTTATTTACTTCCGTGTTATCAAATACGTCCTATCTTGGGTCGGAAGTATGGGATATCTTTATACTAATATAACTTCTGGTCACTCGAGACTTCCTGTTTTTGTCAGGAAGTATTGAATGCATCTTGTCTAAAATAACTTCTGCGGTCACTAGAGACGCCCGGTCTCTGCCCCTGCAGTATTGACACAGGGGTGCCCAGAATAGTCGTGCTAATCTTAGGTCTACTTCCTATATCTTAATGCTACTTGCTTCCCTCCAGTTACCTTGTTCTTTATTAAGTCTTTGAAAATCATACATGGTACATACATAGTGGGTCGGGGTTGCATTTAATTATATACAAATTATGACAGATGCGCCCCCTACATGTGAAGAATTCAAGAAGGGGTTAGCCTGAGAGAATTCTGTAAAATGAAAAATAATTTTGTGGGAAAATTAGTTGTAGGTATTGAGGGCTATATACAAGCATTGCTGGTGACATAAGTAAGATAGAATGGGGTTGATGATATAGGTTGAGTATAATTAATAGAAATCAAAAATTTTTTAATTGTAAGAAATCAATGAATGTTATGGTACATAGTGGGTAAAACAAAGAAAATGCGCCTAAAACGAATTCTACCCGAGATAAGAAATGATATCGAGGGAGTTCTATTAAGGCTTTTGAAATCAAATAAAAATAATATAAAATAGTTGAATGAAATCAAATTGAATGTGTTTGGTTGAAAAAGGAAAATATTTTGTTGCATGGTGAAAAAAAAGGAATTGCCTAATTACTATCCTACTTGAGATTGGGAATGAAATCGAAGGGGTTTTCATTAGGTCTTTTGAGAAATCAAAATAAAAATAAAAATAAGAGTTGATCGAAATCAAAGTGAATGCTTGGTGCGTGGTGAGAAAAAAAGGGAAAAATGCCTAATTATATTCTAGCTCGGAATTGGGAATGGAGACCGAGGGAATTTTATTAGGGCTTTTGAGAAATCAAAAATAAAAATAAAATAAAAGTTTTTTGAGCGAAATCAAAGTTGAGTGCTTGAAAAAAAGAAAAATGAAAAATAAAAAGGTTTCAACAATAAAGGGTGATTTAATGTTTTTAGTTTAATCGAAAACCAGTGTTTTCGTTGATAATTGAGTTGTGACAATATAAGTCAAGTGGTAAATAGAATGATAATTGATAAATAAAAATGATAATATAAAATAATTGGGAAAAAAAAATGATAATTAATGATAAAAAGTGGTAATAAGTTGAATAAATTGATAAATTGATTAAATATTTAACTTTTAATTGAGAGAAAATAATAAAATGATTGATATGGAAAATAAGATGTATTGGTTGGAACCCTTTGGTATCTACATGCCCTGATCTAAATGTATTGATTGTTCCATTTTGCCCTATAAATGTTTTAATTGCTCAATTATGTGTAACTTTTTGTCTTTGTGTGTGTTGTGAAAAAATGTTAGAAGTTTTTGTGTAAGAAATGTGTGAAACGAATTCTATGTGTTGTCAAGATCCTAAGGTCTGGGATGTCTACGCGTAGGTGGAATTTGTGCCTAGTGTGAAAAATGTAAAGTTTGGAAGTCTTTAAAAGAATAAAAGAATAGAAATGTGAACTCATTTGGAGTGTCTGTGTGTCTTAAGTTTCTTGTGAGAATATAATTGAACTATGTTTTTTGTAAAAGTCGATATGTAGCTCGTATTGGAAACAAAACCGGTGGCGTAGCGAAATCTGTGGCTGGGGAGAGCGGTGACCTAATTTGGATGAGCGGGGCCCTGTAATGAGACGCTCGAAGCGGGACGTGTCGGGGACACGAGGTCCGGTCTAAATTTATCCACCCCCTGTTTGCGTAATGGGAGTCGGAAACGAGGCGTGCGGGGCTTGTTTTTGGAGCGTGGTTTCTCCGACATTGTTTGGTCATCTTTTCAGCCACTGTTATCTCTTCGAGTTTATTAGATTTTCTGCGAAGATGGTTCCTAAAATTATGAGAAGTTTTATAAATATTTGTCCACAATGAAAAATTGCTTGTCCTAAATTAAAAACTACCTCTTGTAGTTCGAAAATTTTCTGATCGGGCATAGCATAGATAAACAAGTACTTAATGAATAAAATTGGAATACAGTTGTACGGTAGAATTAATAAACAAAGGATAAAAATCAGATGAAAGATAGGATATTGCCCCATGTTCGTCCACATTTTTGTAACTGGGGACTCTGAAATATTTGCTTGAACCTTATGAATTGTAGAATTTGAATGATTGGTAGGTTCGCAGTTCTCCTGTTTGATATCTTTAGGGAGTGGTGTGATATGATTGGATTGGTTGTCAGGTTTACAGTTCTCCTGTTTGATCGTCAATGGTTTTATTAGAGATATGTCGGTGGTAATTGGTTTAGGTTGAAATGTGTGATCTTTTCTCTGACGTGGATGTGGTAATTTTGGCATTGTTTGTGTTGTGTGTACGCTGTGCTTTATGTACGAATTTTGTTTTGTTTGGGTACCTGTGTCGGTATTTTTACGTGCAGGTTGTTTGTATTCATCGATTCTTCTAGCGAATCGGCAGGTGGGGCAGGTTTTTACCTGTTTTGCGATGTCTTGTGTCATGCTCTGCCAATAATATTGTGCTGAGATGAGTCTCGTCATCTTGGAGATGTTTGGGTGGTGGTGTTGTGTGTGTACGGACTTAAGAAGTCTGGTTGTAAATGAATTTGGGACTATAGTTTTAAGTACTCCTTTTCGGGAGACGGTGCGCATTTTATTGGGATCCATAGTCACGCGGGGTTTTCCCGGTGGAGAAGACTGTTGGCTCTTTATGAGTGGCGCATCTAGAAAGTCACAAAATGGAATACGAGTTACAACGCCCGTTTCATATTGTTGTACTCCATTTATGCTACGGACCTCATATTCGTATCTTGACAATCTTAACCTCCATCGAAACAATCTGCCTGACGGAGCTTTGATCTCTTTCAACCACTGCAATGCAGGATGGTCAGAAAGTATTGTAAACTTTCTGTCCATTAGACAGGTGCGGAAATTATCCACACTTTCCACAATGGCTAGGCATTGTAGCTCCAAGTCTGAATAATTTCGCTCGTGACCACGCAGAGATCGGCTGAAATGTTGAACGGTGTATGTCTTCCCATCAGGGTAGACTTGTTTAAGAACGCCTGTAATGCTTAATGTTGAGGTGTTACAGTACACCTGGCATGGCAGACCTTCCTGGTAAAGGTGTAATGTGGGGTGTGTGGTAAGGTTTTCTTTCAGGTTAGTGAACGCTTTCTGGCATTCGTCATCCCAGACCCACATGATATCCTTTTTTAGAAGGTTGATAAGTGGCGTCCGCAAGCGGGCGTGGTCTGGAATGAACTCTTTATAGGCGTTCACCGCTTTTAGGAAAGATCGCAGTGCTTTTCGATTGTGTGGTTGTTTGGTGGCGTGAATTTTTTCTATGTTTTGTGTAGACGGGATGATTGTATTATCCTTAACGGTTGTGCATGCGCTTGTTTGTTGTTGTTGTCTTTTGGCGTGCGTGTTGCGTTTGTTGTGCGGGTTGTGCGTGTTTGTCGCGTGGTGACGTATGGGTGCGTGTATGTTGTGAGGTACATTTGCGTGTTTCTGGCGTTGCGAAGTATGGTCATGTGTGGATTTTGTGTGGTAAGTGGGTGAGCTGTGTCGGTGTACGGACACTTGTTTGGGCATTATTGGAATTGTAGGTTGGGGTCGTGGTGGCTTTACATGTTGTGGGCATATAGTACTGGTAATTGGGTTGAGCGAAAAGTTGTGTGGTGTGAGATTAGAATGGTGGCATGTAAATATTTGGGGTTTGGGCAATGAATGCAGGCAAGGGTTTCCATGTGTGAAAGCTTTGGGTGCTGTGCGAGTCCTTTGGGACAGGTTTTGGCCTAGCCCGTGCTTGCATTCATTTGACACATGTTTAAAGTGGTAGATAGTATTAGACAATGGGACGCCAAGTTGGAAAATAGTGCCGCGATTATAATTTAGTTTTAATTTATACTGATAAAGGGTTTTTAAGGTAAGAATTCCAAATGGCAAGGATGCATTTACCACGTGGAAGTTCTCTCTACGGGTTATTTGGCCTATTGTCAGAGGGAAAGTTAAATGTCCTATTATTTTCGTAAAACTATTTAGGGTGGATAGATCAAGGGAAGGTTTTTTAATACTTAAATTGGGAAGTTGTGCTTTTAATCTATTGTATAAATGATACGGCAATATGTTCGAACCTGCGTCTGGTTCAATGAGAAAGGTACATGGTAGGTCCTGGGTCAGATACAAGTCCAAAGTTAATTTGATGGTGTCATTGGGTGGATTGCCTACCTTAGTCTCGAAAAGTCTCCACTGTGGCGTCTTCGGCTTGGTGTGGCTGGCTTGGAATATCTGTTGAACCGGATCGGGACCTTTTGCACTGTCCGCGCGATTGAAAGGGAAATCTAGTCATTTGTACTGCTTCCATTCGAGTGGATCGCGTTGTCGGTACACTGGGTCCGTGTCGCGTGGGTTGCTTCCGTGTGTACTGGTACGGCATGGCGGATGGCGATTCCTCGGTGGGTGTCAGGCTGTTCGGACACGTACCGGCGGTGCGGGCGGCGGTTGTCCCGAGGGTGGCGCTCCGGAAGACCTCTTCCAGTTGCGTGGATCTCGCCCCTTGTAGCGCGGCGGTCAGTTCTAAAATTACCGTCGCCAGGGTGTGTCTTGTCGCTTCGTTCGTTGTCAGCTTCTTTCCGTTCGTTGTCGGTTCCTTCTCTCTTGGGTTGTCATTGCCTTTTGTTGTGCTGGCGCCTGGGTTAATTTCCATCTTCATCCTGATTAAGCTCTATAATCTTTATCCTGTCGACTTAACCGTTCTGTGGCAATATCGTTGCGGGGTTTCTTGTTGTTGGGTGCGAATGGTGAGGTTTGGTTGAAGCGCAGTCGTTTGAGTGGAAGTTGCAGCATACAGTTAGGAATAATCAGGACACGTGATTGTTTTGAAAATAAAAGGCAATTGGGTTGGAGGGAAGAAAGCTTGAGAAGGGCTGAGCGATTTGACCTATTAATTAATTGATCACATGGCGATGATTGGACTTAGATGAAATGAGCGGAGAGAGAGAGATCTCTAGAGTAGATGTTACCTTGTTGGAAGCCAAAACCTAACTAACTATTCTTGTCTTTCGATTTAACACCACGAGTCAGTTTCTCTCTGATTGGTTGAGAGATCTCACATGATCTTTTCCTATTGGTTGACCTATTTAAGGTGCTGCCTTTTGATTGGCCGGCGGTTTCCTTTGGTGACAGATATGATCTGTTTAATAGGAAGTGCCGAGTGCTATTTTGACTTTATTTACTTCCGTGTTATCAAATACGTCCTATCTTGGGTCGGAAGTATGGGATATCTTTATACTAATATAACTTCTGGTCACTCGAGACTTCCTGTTTTTGTCAGGAAGTATTGAATGCATCTTGTCTAAAATAACTTCTGCGGTCACTAGAGACGCCCGGTCTCTGCCCCTGCAGTATTGACACAGGGGTGCCCAGAATAGTCGTGCTAATCTTAGGTCTACTTCCTATATCTTAATGCTACTTGCTTCCCTCCAGTTACCTTGTTCTTTATTAAGTCTTTGAAAATCATACATGGTACATACATAGTGGGTCGGGGTTGCATTTAATTATATACAAATTATGACATATATATATATATATATATATATATATATTAAAAATGAAGAAGGCATCTCCTGACTATATATATAGGTGAGTGCAAATGAAATTGCGCGTTGATTCAAGTGAAATAGCGTTTAAAAATCATTAGTAGACACACCTTTTCCCCCTCAATGTTCCAAAGTTATTTCTGGTAAATTCTAATCCATAGATAATGAATACAACCTTAATTTTTGAAATGAGCGAGATAATGTTGAGAAATATTTGCAGCAAGAATAAAGTCTTAGAATCATGATGAAACAATTACTGCAGGAAAACGATGATTTAACCTTAAAAAAGTTATTATCTGTAGCCCTAGCATTTGAAATACCAGGACTAAATGACAAGGAAAATTCACATATATATATATATAATCTGGGGAATATAAATAACTTTTATTCCAGAGGGAAGTAAAAATTTGGAATATTTTAATGAAAACAAAGTGTAGAATAAAATTTCGGCTAAAGGGGAAATTGGTTTCTTCCGTGGCGGCGAAAAAAATCGTATTTGACAACTGCCTATATACGTTAACAAAATATAAAGTTATTCAACTGAGTATGTGGTGTAAAAAACGAAATGTTTCATCACAATCTTTTCTATACAAAATATCAGTTGCTAAAAAATAAATTTGAATAAAAAAGTATTTGTATTAATTTTGAAATTAAAACATACTCGTAAAGACTCCAGGGAAAAAATTATTTTTATAATACTTCAATTAATATATCTCTAACTTTCGGGCACGAAAGCTCTTTTTCAGGAGAAAATATTTAGCATTAAACAGCCAATCAAATTAGAGTTAAAATATATTCAAATGCATATGGTGTTTACAGATGTGTGAATGAAGAATCAACGCGCGCAAAAATGGCCCAATGTTTCAATAAAAAAAGATTAACTTTGTTCAGAGTTTGTCTGTATACAATGGAGAGAAATATAATTATTATTCCCCAAAATCTGATAACGCTTATATTGCAGTAATTGAATGAATTGCATTTGGCAATAGTAAAGAAGAAAATGATCGCGAGGCGATACTTCGGACAGAAGTATAGAGAATTTATACAACATTGAAATAATATAATAAATTGGTTTGGGGAATGCGTTTATCAACGTTTTCATTCACATTTAGGCAAAAATAATTCACCGTTTTATATGAAAAATAAATACCTCCTGTTCTGATGCCTAATGAATCTGAAATTTCATTTTTTTAATTCACATTTTTAAACTTCCAACAATATTTTCATGCAGAGCGTAAAACAAGGTGAACACCTCCACTAAGATATTAATATAATTAGGCTACGATACAATTGTCTTTGGAATTAACATATGGTGGCCGAAATTAGTTGGAATCTGATGCTTAATGTCAAACAAACACAATATAAATGACGTCACACCAAAAAAAAAATTAAATCTGAGAATATAATTTTCTTATTAAGTCCTTATATATTGATGAATCTATATAACTAGTGTTTAATACACCAAATGTCATTTATACACATTTTTATTAAAACCTCCATCTTGTAATTAAGCAATCTCTAATTATGATATATAATCATAAAAAAAACTCAAAACTTGTTTCGAAAATTTCTATTTGGTTCCGGAAATTTGCCTTCGCAAAACAGATTGATTTGGAAAGATGTTTGAATTAAGCTGGTTAATCAATACCCCCCTAAAACTCTTGTTAAGAATGGTAGGGGAAAGCGGCTCTAGATGGCGCGAGCCACGGGATGCGCCGCAAAAGCACCACAGAGTGCGCCCACGTGACAGTTTTCAACTATATAAAAGAAGGTAGATAGGAGGCGGCGCGCGCGAGTAAGAAGTAAGGTAAAAGGTATAGCAAGTAAGGTAGAAGAGAGGAAAGATGAGTCGCTGAGAGGAAGATAGGGTCGGGGAAGTAAAGTTAAAACCAACAGGCTAAAGTTCAAGAAGCTGAAGGTTGAATAAGAAGAAGTTGAAAGTGATAGACTGGGTAATAAGTAAGGCGGAGGAGAAGATATAGTGAGTTTAAGGAAGAGTAGAAACTAAAGTTTATAAGAAGCCCGAAGATAGAGTCTGAAGTCTAAAGAAGTGTAGCGGAAGCTCAAGTGAAGTGAAGCTGAAATCTAAGGAAGAGCGAAGTTAAAGTCAAAAGGATAAAATTCAATAACTCAAAGAAGTTGGAGATAAGTAAGAATATAAAGTTAAAGAAACATTGTGAATTCTACATATGTAAATAGAGCATTTTGAGATTTCGGATTTGCAAATTAGAAAATAAAGTTCAATATTATTAAAAAGGCTGAGATTGATATTTCTCTGGGATTTCAATGACTGGTAGTCATTCTTGGATACAACACGAAGACTTAACAAATTGGTGAGCCCGGACGTGATCCTGGAGAAGATGGAAACCCTAAGGAAGATGAGATCTCCTCTCAGAGGATTAATGACGAAGAAGGTGGCCGAAATCAAAAGGATAATAGAGGATGATCCTTAGAATAGAGGGGAGATATTAGATTTACACCAGCAGCTAAAAAGATTGGAGCAGAGAGTAGAGGCTTTGAATGGAAAGATCGAGACCTTACTCTTAGAAGAGGAGGCCTCGGAAGACCTATTCTCAGCAGAATTGGAAGGCTGCGATGTGTATGAGCGTATGCTGACCACCATGGAAGTAAATGTACAAGACGCGTTGGAATCCATCGCAACGATTCAGCGGGAAAGAAATGGCTCTACATCTGCATTATCGGAAAAGAGGATATGCAAATTGCCCAAGTTGGAACTCTTGAAGTTCAGCGGAACCTTGAGGGAATGGTTGCCATGGTGGGGGCAGTTCGAGAGAATTCATAAGGACGACACCTTAAGCGATGTGGACAAGTTCCATTACCTCCACCAAGCAGTGACCAAAGGTTCCAGAGCTCAAAAATTTCTGGAAGGGTATACCCTCACCAAGGCCAATTATGCAAAGGCCATAGAAGCTTTACAAGAAAAATTCGGCGACAAAGTATTACTGACAAAAATGTACGTCAGACAACTACTTGAGTTGATTGTCGAGAAGGCAAGTTCTCAAAGGAGAACATTGGCGGATTTGTATGATCCACTTATGGCTTCACTGAGATCGTTGGAGTCATTAGAAGTGACTACCGATCAGAATGCGGTGTTCCTATACCCAATGGTAGAATCCAGCCTGCCTGATGATGTACTGCAGATATGGCAGCGAAGACCAGAGGCAGGATACCAGTCAGAAGATAACACCAAAGAACCTAACAGCTCACAGCGATTGAATAATCTTTTAAAATTTATAAAAGAAGAAATTAGAGGAGCTGAGCGGCTAGAATTTGTAAGAGCTGGCTTCCAAAGATCAGAAAAGATGCAAGAAAAACAGGAGATCCAGAGAAGAACATCCCCGATAGAGGCACATCTCTTAAACCAGAGTGACAACGAGAGTTGTGCGTTTTGCGATATGCCTAACCATACGTCGAGGAATTGTAACAGAGCCAAACAGATGACGCTGGAGCAACGCAGACAAAAGGCTGCGAAGGCAAAGGTCTGTTTCCGATGCCTAGGGAGGGGACATATGGCAAGGGATTGCAGAAGTAGATTTAAGTGTTTTGTATGTAAGGGCAGACACGTAGAACTAATGTGCTCAAGAAGAAGAGGAGAAATACACGAGAAGAAAACAGAGGTAAAAGAAGACAACTTGGAGGCTCCTTCACAATCAATGGCTAACCAAACATGCTCCAGTGAAGTACTACTAATGATCACCAGCGCTAGGGCAGCGAGTTCAAGAGGACAAAGAATAGTACGGATTTTATTCGATTCCGGGAGCCAGAGAAGCTATATCAGAAGAGCATTGATTGGACAGTTAAACCTAGAAAAGATTGGTCAGGGACAAATACAGAAGGCGTTATTTGGAGGAGGGATGACCGGAGTAGAGAAACACTGCATCTATAGAATCCAACTGGAAAACATCAGGAAAGGAAATAAGATCGGTATTGATGTCCTGGAAGAAAAGACCATTTGCGATAGGACCACCTTCATTCCCATGGGTCAGTGGGTGGAAGAACTTATTTCTCACCAAGTGGAATATAATATGGAAGATTTTCAAAGCAAAGAGATTGATATCTTAATAGGGAGTGATTATTTGGGTAATGGCTGACAGGTAGAACATTAAAATTGAAATCCGGGCCAACAGCGATAGAGACTATTTTTGGCTGGATCTTGTGTGGACGCCCATCATACCAAGGGGAAGGCCTAGTAACGACCATGATCACAGCTCTATTGGCCAGTGGCAAAAATAGAGGAATTGATTCCGGGCAGGGATGGAAAGATCAGAGTGGCAAGGATAAGAACAACGCGGGGTATATTGATGAGACCGATACAAAAGATTTACCCCTTAGAAGTGACCTCAGAAGAGGATATGGCCCTTTTAACTCTTTGTGCTCACACAAAGAGGGTGGGGGTATGTTAAGAATGGTAGGGGAAAGCGGCTCTAGATGGCGCGAGCCACGGGATGCGCCGCAAAAGCACCACAGAGTGCGCCCACGTGACAGTTTTCAACTATATAAAAGAAGGTAGATAGGAGGCGGCGCGCGCGAGTAAGAAGTAAGGTAAAAGGTATAGCAAGTAAGGTAGAAGAGAGGAAAGATGAGTCGCTGAGAGGAAGATAGGGTCGGGGAAGTAAAGTTAAAACCAACAGGCTAAAGTTCAAGAAGTTGAAGGTTGAATAAGAAGAAGTTGAAAGTGATAGACCGGGTAGTAAGTAAGGCGGAAGAGAAGATATAGTGAGTTTAAGGAAGAGTAGAAACTAAAGTTTATAAGAAGCCCGAAGATAGAGTCTAAAGTCTAAAGAAGTGTAGCGGAAGCTCAAGTGAAGTGAAGCTGAAATCTAAGGAAGAGCGAAGTTAAAGTCAAAAGGATAAATTTCAATAACTCAAAGAAGTTGGAGATAAGTAAGAATATAAAGTTAAACAAACATTGTGAATTGTACATATGTAAATAGAGCATTTTGAGATTTCGGATTTGCAAATTAGAAAATAAAGTTCAATATTATTAAAAAGGCTGAGATTGATATTTCTCTGGGATTTCAATGACTGGTAGTCATTCTTGGATACAACACGAAGACTTAACAACTCTTATTTCCTATTCAAATATAATGTGATGTTGCTGTTATAGGATATTCAATACATGGAACTTATATACAACTTAGCATTATACAATATAAAACATTTTGACAAACCTTTTCATTAACAAACCCCTACACTGCACTCTTATCCATTTATATATGAATATATTGAACATATATTTTCACGCGCATACATATGCGAGTATCAATGAATAAATTGAAACTAATATAACAATTCAATTTAAATATAATTTACAAAGCATGAACTGTAAACTTTTCCCTTGAAACACCATAGTTTAAAGAGAATCATATAATTTATTTTAAACCCCTTTTACATATTCCTAATCAACTAAAACAAAATTATCACAAGTAAATATTTATCCCAATTACATATCGTGACATAGCGCGCCATCTATAAATGAAATTTGTAGCTTCTTGGCGGGAGTTTTCTCATTGTAAATATAACAACTCTCTACTACCCTTTCTGCAATGAAGGAAAATATTATAAGGGCAAGGTTTATCTTCCGCTAACTTTACCAATGGTTTTGCGATTTAAAATTTCAAGACGCTATAAAATTACATTAGTATGCTTTGCTTGTATATCAGGCACTATTCATAGACATTTAGGAAGAGGCTAGACTTTTGAACTTATAAGTGCTCCAGAGTGTGTATGGTTACTTGAATTCACTAGTAGTAATGGAAATAATTATTAAAATCTGGGATTCTTGAGACAAATATTTCAGAAAAAGAGTGCTCCATGCAGAATTCGTTCTTGAGTCGTTGCTATCGAAAATCGACAGTTTATACCACTGGTTCACAGATTTCAATGCAACAAGTGAATTGGCTGAATTAAAACCTATTGGAATGAAATTTGAGAAATGCCAAAGGCACATTAATTTCAAATGAAATTGAAGATATAGAGAGGCGACTTCGTTATGAAGGATTGTATGCTATGAAACAAACTATAAATTCATGCTTTAGACAGATAGATGTCCCAGAATGATTAGGCCTACTTACAGCCTTTACTGTAAAATGGTGTAATATGGATGAAACGACATATTCTGATGGTTTCCTTATTGTGTTGTCAGGAAGTTTAATGGGGAGGGGCTTCACGGTTACATTAACTACGGTTACGTACCTACACCTCCACGTACACCCCCCACCCCCGGCTCGCCACCACCACCTTTTAGAGCCATAGACCCAGTGTACCACGAGCCGGGGTTCGGATACACTAGAATATACAACCAGTACATATTGGGTGGGTCACTTCCAGCACACCTCACACCTGCCATTCACTCTCCTACATTTGATAGCAACACCTCCACAGGCAGACTGGTGGTGGCAGAGTGCTGCCGTGTCACTCTCCACAGAGATGTGGATTGGGGCACGACAGGCTCTGTCCCCTCCCTTATCTAGGGTCCCACATACACAGTGTTAGGTTCAACGGCACACTTCACAGTACAATATGTTTACATAACACGCTACACTCACACCAACACACCATCTTCCTTCTTCATGTGGCGAGGCCCTTGTTTATTGAGGTGAGTCATTTTCCCTTCTCTTTCTTACCATAATATTATTTATATTCTCATTAATAAGAAAGCAAAGAAAATATATTTGTCAATACAAGAATTTGAAACAAATTTTCTTAACTATTTATCACTTCTTTTATTACCTCTATATAAATATATTCATATATTTACTTTTGAAGAGTAGAAATATAATGCTTAATCTGATAACCTTTCACATTTATTAGAGATTCTAATTTTCATTATTTAAGCAGATATTTGTATAGAATTTCAATATATATATATATATATATATATATTGTCTATTGAATTTATAACTATTACATTCAGAATATCAGAAATATCAGGGAACAGGTTAAATCAATGTTTTTTTTTTTTTATTTCTGTTTCATTATATGGCGCTCTGGCATCTAAAAAGCACATGTGCCTTCAGTCAGGATATGCCTTCATAATCTATATAAGTATAGATTTGTTATCAAAATTCGAAACTATTATAGACGCGTGTGATTCTTTTCAAAAATAAACAATTTCTACTCTATTAACGCAATGGAAAAATTTATGGGAGGGCCTGGCTCATCAATTGTGAACCCTCTCAGCAGTTTCGCCAGTTTAATCTACTACTGATCAGCCAGGCCCTCCTATTAATTTTTCCATTGCAGTAAGGAGAGTAGAAATTGTTTATTTTTAACAAGATTCATACTCGTCTATAATGGTTTCGAATTTTGATAACAGATGGGACGCTAATGCGCTAATAATATATATGTATATTATAAAATATTATGATACTATAAAAATTAAAATTATATAAATCTATTATATGTGAATGTATATTTACAGTTGATTGTAAATGTGTAGGGGCGGCAACACTGCAGCATTCTCCAGACCTTGTATTTATTTTGGGGCATTTATTGATAAAGGTAAGCCTAATTTACCATTTTTACATATATATTTTTATTTATTCTGATAATATGGTTTCACTTTCCAACATATTATTTGTAATTGAAATGACATATATTGGATCAAAAAAATGTTGATTCAAAATATGCTTTTCTAATTAAAGATTTATTTTCATGGATTGTTCTCATCTCAAAATTATTTGTAATATTTTTAATACTATTTCACTTTAAAATTATCAATATTATATTTATATATAAATATATTTGATTTGAATGTATATTTACTTGGTAATTGTGTAGGGGCACAAAATTCAAGCGTTTCTTTGGGGCGGCAACCATCCACCAAGGTCTCCTGACCTTGTTCCTGAATCTCTGTTGGTGGAGATTCTTAATTGGCAAGATATCAAAATTCTGGAACCTTTTGATCCAGGTAATTATTAAATATTGTATTGTTACATTATTAATCGGGACAGGTCATAACAAAGCCTTATATAGTTTTTATTATATAATGTTCTGAACATAATATTTACAAAATATTTAATATCTTATTTAGTAATAAAGATTCGATACATATTATTTTTGAGCCTTTCAGATACTATTTAGGTTAAGAGAATTCAATTTTTATCATACACTTTCAAATTTGTATTAAAACACGTGATTTTATTTATTTTAAAATATTAAAGAATCTTCTTTTGATTCTCTATTGAAAATTTATATATTATTATAGTTTTTGAAATTCGTTGATATCGATAAACGCACTAATTTTTAAATATTAAGGTTAGTCATTTCTAGATTTATGGGCCTTCTCAATAAGACTTCTCCGAATGCACTAATTGAATAAATTTGTAACAAATATTTTGTGCAGGTGTTCCCTGGGCTTTCTTTATTTGTATATATATTAAAGGCTGTTTCCAATTTGAAAGGTGAGTGAATGTTTTTTTTTTATATTAGGATTAGTTAGAGATTCATTCCAGCTCAGTTTGGTCTCTTCTGGATAGTCACTCTAGGGCGTTAACTATACTTTGCCAGGTGAAGACCTTGGATTAGGGATTTCTTCTTCCTAGAAGAAAAAGAGTATTTCCTAAAGAACCTCCTAACGAGACATATTTCCCAAATAACTTTGTCTACTTTGACATTAATAAAACTGAATTCTCAAATTAGTTCAAGGAAAAAATGCATTAATAATTTTCTGTGTTGTGATGTAGGGGCAGAATATCGGGAGTGCGAAAATTTGTATCAGGGCATATTCCGATTTTGGCTTCGTGAATCTATGTCGGTAGAGTCTGGGGCATCTTCATCGGCATGAATACATAAAGACAATGTCTACTTTTAGAGCACTTTGTTGATAACAGGTAAGTTTGAAATATTTTATTAGTTTTGATGGTTTTGATCATCGCATTTTTGATTATATTTTCGTTGTAGTTAATTCTAGGCTGATGTGCCACTTGATACAGGTTTATTTTAATACATTATTTACCCTTTGATGGCGCTCTGCCTTCTGTAAAGCACTTGTCAGGATAGGCTTTCTTTACTTTTTAATAATTTATTTTGTCTTTATGTGTGATTTCTACATTTACACCATCTTCCAAAGTCAGTTTCTATGAATGGTATAACTACCCTCAGGCGGGTGAAAATGGGATTTTTGAGCGAGAGACATTTACTACTTTTTATATATTCGACTACTCTGCATATTAATATAAAATTGTTTTATCAAATTATCAAATAATCAAATAGATTTTTGCCGCCAGGAGGCGAAACTGACCGGACGTGTGTCGCTAGGCTCCGATAGTTCCGGTAAATATTGTTTTAAATTTTAAGTTTACCTATTGTATAATTTATAAAAGTTATATAAATTGTTTAATTTAAAAATATTTTAACCTTTTTAATTGGCAATCACTGTTCAAAAGTTTAGGAGATTTCCCTTTTTTTGTTTTTGTTTTATTGTCATTTTTGAAATACTTTTCCATTGTTGTTTCCGCACAAATATGCAAAAATAGAATATGGAAATAATTATTCAAACTTTAAATGATAAGTTGGATGAAATTTATAACTATTTTGACAAAAAAGTTCAACAAAATCAAAAAAAATCTAACTAAAAATGATATTACATTTTTGTCAACTATGGTTAGGCAAACCAAGGATGGTATTTCAACTTTAAAAGAAATAAATAACCAAGATATATTGGAACAAATGAAAACAACAATTACTGATGTTATGGATCAAAAACTGAAAGGGATCCAAGATGAACTAGTTAAAACAACTCCAACATATGCTCAAGTAGCTCGTACAGAAACATCACAAGATTACATTTAAAAAAAACAAAATTTACATAAGGAGTTCACACTAGTGGCAACACCTATAAATGTGGAAGATAATACAAAAATGTATCAAACTATATCAAGCAAAGTTAAAAAGCTTAGGGACGAAGGAAAAAAAATAAAGATTAACAAAATTATAAATGCTAGGAAATCTGTAATAATAAAGACCCCTACAGAATCAGACGTGGAATCTCTAAATGATGAGTTAGGCAGGGCAGAGGAACTCGCTAATATTAGCAAAATTTATATCCCCAAACCAAGAGATCCTACAGTAGTAGTTAAGAATGTTAATAAACTTACAGAAACCTCTAATTTTACTAAAACAATCTGTAGTATGAACCCTGAATTAAACGAAATGGAAAATGATATCCATGTTCTGTTTAGCATGAAATCGAACACGCCCCACCACAACATAGTTCTTAGGGTTTCTCCAAAGGTTTACCAGATCCTTAAAAATATGAATAATAAATTATATACAGACTTTGAACGCTGTTTTGTGGAAGATAAGATTCTGGTAAAACAATGTCAGAGATGCCTTCAATTTAATCCCAACCATAAATTGGCCGATTGTACTAATGTCGAGATATGTAAACTATGCGGCGCGCAAGGAATTCATGACTGTTCAAAAATTTGCAATTGTTATAACTGTATAAAACATCCTAAATTTAGAAACTCGCCGAATCATAGAGCTAATTCCTCGGATTGTCCTTTATACAAAATACAGATAGATAGAATTATCCAACGAACGAGATATCATCCAACCGACAATTAGGCAAATTTCGCAGCTGAGATTATTGTTTATTTAGTTTGAATATCATGCAGGGAAAAGGAATTAAATGTTTACAACAAAACGTAAGAAAAAGTATCTTGGCACTGAATGAGCTTCAAGCTTCTATAAAAGACAACCCACCAGATATCATCCTAATACAGGAACCTTATCTGATTGATAGAAATGTAATTTTCGATTTAGAATCTCAAATAGTGCATTCAACAACAGATGAACAAATATACACTGCAACGATCTTTATGAATAAGTGTTTAAAATACAATAAAATCAATAAATTCACAAACTCCTTTTGTACAACCACCTCTATAAATTCAGCGGAATCAAATACCGTTATTGCAAACTTTTATATTCATCCACATAGATTTAATGACACTCATCAAAAATTTATCAAGGAGCTTCTAGATACCTACAATCAACAACCTATTATACTATGTGGCGACTTCAATTCTAGACACCCAGTCTGGTTTGATCCGACGACTAATTCCAATGGTTTCAAATTCTACTCCATCATAGATGAACATAGCCTATTTATCCATAATCTAAAGATACCCACCTGCCGAAATTCAAGCATTATAGATCTTACGATTTCAAACAAAAAATCAATAAGTTTTGTACAAAACTGGAAGACGACTATTTTGACGAGCATTTCAGATCACGTTGCAATAACCTTTGACATTTATCATAATTTTAACAGGCAAAGGACAGTTCAAAATTCAACATGGAAATTTATAGAGAAAGATGCTGATTGGAAAACATTTACCGAAAAAATTTCAATACAAGATGTAGATAACATTATCACCAAGATAAACCACGCGTCAACCATCGAAGATATTGACAACATTGTAAAGACTCTCACACAAATAATTAGAGAGGCAGCTTATCTGTCCCTAAATGTCAAGACAAGAAGCGGAAATCATAAAACAAATACATACTGGTGGGATGGGAAGTTGGAGAAATTGAAAAACGATTTCCACTATATTAGAAATTTGTATCATCGGCATGGAGCGATCTATGAAAAGACCTATAAATCAATGAGAAATAAATATTTAAATAAAATTAAAAAGGCAAAAAGAGCGAGTTGGAGAAATTTTATAGAAGAAAGTCATTCAACTAACGCATTTGGTAATGCTTATAGGATTTACAAGTCATTGAGATCAAAAAATAGAAATTTAGGATTACCTCTAATTGATAATTTACCAGATCATTTAAAGATCGACAAAATAAAAAGTTTAATGAACGATCTATTTCCGGATGATATTGTAGGTTTGGATAAAGATGATCATATTTTGATTAGAAATTATACTCCTAAATATAAAAATAAAAGTAGTGTTCATATCGAATCTAAGGAAATAGAGGAAACAATTTTAAAAACTAATATTAAAAAAGCACCGGGCCCTGATTACATTAGTAACAATATGATCAGACAAGCTAAAATAAAAATATTCTCAATTCTGCACCAATTATTCAATAAATGTATAGAAATGGGATACTATCCGGATGAATGGAAAAAATCATTCTTAAAAATAATTCCAAAACCAGGCAAAACGAGTTATGAAGTAAATAAAAGTTATAGACCTATATCATTGACTTCTAATCTCTCTAAAACATTTGAGAATATAATAAAGAATAAATTAAGTAACTATTATTTAGAAAATAATCTAATGAGCTCAAGGCAGCATGGCTTTATGAAATCTAGATCAACTATTACTGGAATGGAAAAAATTATAGAAACTATATTGAAACATAAACAAAAAGAATTGACTTCCTTGATAGCTATAGATATAGCTGGTGCATTCGACAATGCATGGTGGCCTGCGATTATAAAACGAATGGATAATGACAACGTTCCCTCAGATTTAATACGGATCATAAAATCTTATTTGAATAAAGAAAGGGAGGTGAAATTTACATACGAATCAGAAACTTTTTATAAGAAAATAACTAAAGGATGTCCACAGGGTGGACCTTTATCACCACTTCTGTGGAATATTTTGCTAAATGATTTGTTGATAAATTTCGAGTCAATTAATGCAGATATTATATGTTATGCAGACGATGCTACAATAATTTGCTGGAATAAGACTATTGAAGGACTAAAAACCGCAAGTGAACACACCTTAAATTATGTGATCCAATGGTGTAATAGAAATAAATTAACGATCAGTACAGAGAAAACTAATTTGCTATACCTGCACAACAGAGAAAAAATACCTATCGAGGTTAATAACAATATAATCAGGCCGGTCAAGCAAGTAAAAATTCTGGGAATGAAATTTTCAAATCACAAATGGAAAAATAAAGTTAACTTTACTCCACATGTAAATGATATTCTGTGTAAGGCAGGGCGTATGAAAAATTTATTATGTTCACTAAGCGGCAACGTATGGGGTTTAGATACACAAAAGAGGTTAACTTTATATAAAACTATAATAAGGCCTGTACTTACATACGGATCAGAAATTTGGCTTAAATATTTAAACAATCGGTCTAAACAAAAACTGAATTCCATGCAGTACCAGATCATTTTATGGGCAGTTAGAGCTTATAAAACCACATCATCTAACTGTGTGCATAGTTTGGCAAAAATTCCACTCCTAATAGACTATATAGAATCTAGAATAATCAAATATGATCTAACTCATCTGTCCACTGAAGATATAATTACTTATGAACCCCATGCTCCAAGTATAGTCAAATCATTCTTACACGCAAAAATGAAGGAAAATTTTGACAATACAAATGAAATTTTCAGAAGCTTTTTCGTGTCTGGAATCCCAAGATTTTTCCGTCCAAATTTTTATAATATCCAATTCATTACAGATCATGGTAATTTTGGGAAATTTTTGGCAACTATCGGCGCGGTGAAGGAACCAGGATGCTTCTGCGGAGGTGAAATTCAGGACTCGAAACATCTACTTATGAATTGCCCAATTTTCCGGGTTTATAGAGAAGACAAATTTGGTCGTATTGGACGGCTTGATGAATTTGTAGGCAATAAGGAGAGGTGCAAAAGTTTTGATCAATTTTGCAAATTTATTTACAACTTTCTTTTAAATTGGAAAAGGGAGAGGGAAAATTAGAAAGAAAAGAATTGCGATGCTTGCTTTGTATGTTTTGCTTTGTTGTTTGTTTTTCTCTTCGGACAATTTTCTTTGTTAATTATGTAAAATAGTGAATTGAACAGGATTGTATATAGCCGATTTGTTGTGATGTAGATAGAGGTCTCGACGCAAATATCCCTGAGTTTGGGATATCGCGTTTCATGATGTTAATAATAAATCATATCAATAAATATGTTTATAAACACTATCTTAATAATTTCGTAGGGGCCACAAAGTGAAGCGTTGCTTCAGGGCGGCAACCTTCAATGGCAATATCAGCGTCAATATTTGAACAATTTCTTGTTGACTGGTAAGATTCAAAATTTTTACTGCTTGTGTAATGACTCAAAATACAAGGTGCGTTCATTAATTTCCAGGACTGCTCTGTATCTTTGAAAAAATAAAAATAATAAAAAAACTAATTCAATATTTTTCAAAATATGCCCCTCCTGCCTCAATACACCCGTTCCATCTTTTTTTCCAATTGTCGAAGCAGGAGATAAAATCACTTTTTGAAAGGTTCCTCAAAGTTGCCTTCGATTCAGCTTGTATCATATCAACGTTGTCAAATTTCCGTCCTTTCAAGTTCATTTTCAATTTAGGATAGAGGAAAAAGTAATTGGGGGCTAAGTCGGGGGAATAGGGTGGATGAGGGATCTGTATGGTTGAATGCTTGGCCAAGAACTGCAAAACAACATGGGCTGTGTGCGGCCGCGCATTACCGACGTGAAGTATCCAGTCATTGTTTTGCCATCTTTCAGGTCTTTTAAGGCGCACTGCCTCCCTTAAGCACCTCATTATCCCCAAATAAACAGATAGTCCAGTCTCTGAAGATAAGTCTTTAATAGAAATTTTTTGTTAGATTGATTAACTCCTTTATTTTGAGCTTGTTTTCCTCGCAACGAAATAATCTTGGACGCCCAGTATGCTGATCATCGTTTACCTTTTCCCGACCTTTTTGGAAGCGTGAAAATCATTCAAAAGTTCTTGAACGGGATAAAGCTGCATCGCCAAAAGCTTCTTTAATCAATTCATACGTCTCAGTAGCACTTTTTTCAATTAAAAAAAAAACTTAATGCAGATTCTCTGCTCTTCGAAAATGGCCATTTTAAAATTAGAAATGCGAACCTTACAAGGAAGTTGTTTTGTTCTATTTTTAGATCGGCGCGTGCGCCACGAGACTCGTGCTTTCAGTCAGGTGTGGTCGAATGTCCAATATTCAACTGTGTAAAAAAATATTTTCTCTAGCTTTTTTATTTATTTTATTTTTAACCAGTCCTGGAAATTAATGAACGCACCTTGTATATGTATCAAATAGCGTTTAATTTGAATGATATATATAAATCTCAATATATTCATTTTCACATACATAAATTCTTAAATTTCTTATTTAACTTGGAAAAAAAAATTCACAATATTATAGTATTAAATTCGACCTATATTGGAAAAAAATAAATTTATGAAATATTTTAAGAGAACGCCGCTTTGAAAAAAATGTTTTTTATTTATTAATAATCCCTCGCTCAGGGAAGAGTTTCTTTTTATTCTAAAAATTAAAAGAAACTCATCTCTCAGAGAATTATTTTATTTATTATTCTACTAAAAGGATTACAATGCTACTTATTAAACTAAAACTGATGTTTATCCTCTCAGAGTTTAACAAATATTATCATCGAGGTATTTTAAGAAAAATAAAATACGGTGACTTTCCTTTGAACAATGTATTACAATAGTATGTTAGCTACACTAAATGTTTCATCTATTTTAAAATATAATTGTTACTAATTCAAACAGTTAGTGGTTTCCTTCAAATTGGATGGAGTTTGACAATTATTCTGTAATCAGCTTGGCTCACTTAGTTACTTTAAGTCATTGAACATTGAAGCGCCAGGTACCGATTTTCTCCTATCCAAAAGATGAGACCCTATAACGAGGAACGTCTCACTTTATACAATACTTTAAGAGCATACAGTGGAATTTTTAAATAGAAAAGTAAGAAATCGATCTAAATTCTCTATCAAATAGTTTGTAAAATAATATTTTTTAATGAATATCAACAATGTTTCCAGATGCATCACTTTCCAGCGCGTGGTTCGCGGTGGGTGGTGTTTCTGCTGTAGCCTCAACCTGAAGTCGTCGTGCCATGGAGTAGAGTCGTCGAAGATGGGGGCGTCCTCGGCGACAAAACTTCATGGTCGCGACTTCTGAAATTAAGGCTGCCTAGAGAACGTTGTCACCTTGGAGAATTATGCTGGAATTCGTCTCTCTATGGAGGATCTTAATTGCCGTATTCTGTCACATCGTCCAATCTTGCTGGAGGTATTCTGGCAACATCGAATCTTGTTATATTTGATCTGTCATCTGGAATCGTGCTAAGCGCATCTTTTCAGGGAGTAAAATTGATGAGCGTAGTCTGTTATCAGAGAAGAATGCTCTTCTTGGTCTGTCATTGATAAATATTGATGAACGCAGCATATCATTGAGGAAAATTGAAGGATGTAGTCTTTAATTTAAGAAGAACGCTGATCATGGTCTTTAAACGAGGAATTTTGATGGACGCAGTCTGTCATCGGGCTGGGACGTAGTCTCTCAATAAATATATTGGTGAAAAGGTGGTCTATCATCGAAGAGTCTTGCTGCACATAGTCTTTATAGAGGAATCTTATCTCGTTGGAGTCAGTCATTCAAGTATCTAGTGATGAACGAAATATGTTATCGTGAAATCTTGCTGGAAGCCAGTGATAGAAAATTCTTGGTGGTGGCAGTCGATGTTCCAAGTCGATTGCTGAACAATTCTTTCATAGAGAAACCTGCTGGACATAGCCCCTCATACAATATCTGAATATAATCTTTCATCGATTTGAAATAAAGGGCGTAGTCCTCAAAAAGGAATCATGCTAATGATGTCAGTCACTGATGAATCTTGCTGGATGTGATCAATCCTTAAGATATTTTGATGGTTCTAGTTTGTGATCGAAATATCTTGTTGGACGAACTCTTTTATCAATAATGACTGCTGGACCTGGTATTCAATCGAAAATTCTTCCTTGAAACAGTAGTTCATAGAAAAATGTTGTGCTGTACATAGAATATCACCTTGCTGCATCTGTCTTTGGAGCATTTTTCTGTATGAAATATGACTTCGATTTTGTCATCTTGTTGGTGTTCATAATTGAATAGAATACCCTTTTAGAAATTATCTGACGTCCCAACTTCTCACCGAGACCCCTTGTTGAATCCACAAAACCGAAATGTCAATGGAAATATGGTTATATCAAACTCTTTGCCAGAAGGCTTTAAAAAGAGAATATTGTGTTAGGCTTAAAACATCGTGAATTTATCATTCCTCAAAGAATATCTTTCTATATATTCAACAAAATAAATCTATGATCGGTCTTATCAACGCAAACTTTAAAATTAATTCTATAAAAAAAGGCGTCCATCTAGTGAACCTTTGAAACCTTCGCATCACTTGATATATTTGATATCAATCAACATCTGCAAAATCTCTTCTCTTTATATTTATTCAAAATGAATATAAAATTGTACAAATTAACAAGAGTATCTACAATTGAACATAACAAAAAGGAGTTTTTCTCATTTTTTTAAAACCTATTCATGACTTCAAATATCGCAATAACTTCTGAGGAAAATAATCGAGCGTCATCTTCTTTATCACTCTAAACGATGCGCGTTGAATCTTTATATTCGCTAGAAACCCCAGATTCCACGCAATTCTGGGGAAAATGATAATTAAAATAATACTCTCAAATGCAGAAAACTAGAATTATACTCACTCTAATCTCAAATTGGTAATATATCCCCCCCTCATTCTAGAAGAAGTCCGCTTCAAAATAAGACTAATGATGATCGCATTATATTTTTATATTTTGAAGAAGAATTAAAGAAACATGCTGTGTGTCGATGCAATCCTCTATATATAATATAAGTTATTTCCCATTGATTGAATGGAAACTTCAAATTCAATCATTCTGGCTCTCTATATAAAAAGCTTTCTACCAATGTTATATACTGGAGCCTCAAATAGCATTTCTCTTTCTTATTCCCCCTCAATAATTCCATAGAAGAAGCAAAGTCTAAATTTTCCCCATCGCTTCCTATTTAATTATGACATTCAATTTTCTTCCCCATCAAATTTTAGCTCTAATTCCTCCAAATTCCCACGATATTGCCCTCAACTAAAATTGAAACGAATTATCTCTGAAACATATTTCCTTGAATAATCTAATGCTCTGAAATCAAAGGTTTCTAACAAGATTATATATTAAAGCTTTAAACGTCATTTATTCCTGCCACTCGGCTTCTCAATAACTTGATGAACGAAACAAAGCCTAACATTTCCTTCATCGCTTCCCATTCAATTATACCATTTACCTTCACGGCTTTTATCCACGATGAACAAGATATATTGCCCCTCATCATATGCAGAAAATTATGGCCCTTAATTTCTCTCATAGTCCCACGAAATTTAGAAATAATACCCACTCCTATTGTTTTCGCTATAGATAAAATGAACCAAATTATCCCTCGAAACCTTATCTAGAGATCCAAGACCCTAAAGATCAAAGGCGTTAATCCAAGGTTATATTCTGGACTTTAAATACCATTTTCTTCTGCCCCCTGCCCTCCTTTCAACAATTTATAGAAAATGCAAAATCTGAAACTTTTCCCATCGCTTCCTTTACGCCTCTATCTTTCAAGAAAATTGCCCTACTTTGACCAAAATATATATTGCTCCTCAATTGTTTATAAATCAAAAAATGCTCCTAATTATGCTCATATATCCCACAAAATTTATAAATATCACCTACTAATGCTGCTTTCACTACAGATGAAATGGAACCAAATTCTTCTTCGAACCTATCTATAATAATCTAAGACTCTAAAGATCAAAAAAGGTTTCTACCAAAATTATAATTTTGAAGCCTCAAATATCATTTTCCTCTGCCCTGCTTCCCCCCGCTGTCTTAATAGCTTATGAAGAAGAAAATTCTGAAACTTTTCCAATATCTTTCTTTTCAAATATCCCATTATTACGCGCTATGAACAAGATATATTGCCCCTCAATAGTTTATAAACAAAATATGACCATAATTATACTCAGAACCTCACATAATTTATAAATATTACCCACTAATTCTGCTTTGGTTACAGATACAATGAAATATAAAGATCTAAGGCTCTCAAGATCAAGGTTTTAGCAAGATCTAAGTCTCAAATACCATTTTCTTCTGCCCCTTTCCCTTCGCGCCTTCTTAATACCTTATAAAAAAAAAGCAATTTCTGAAACTTTCCCATCGCTTCCTTTTCAATTATGCTGTTTGCTTTCACGACTTTTGCTCCACTATGAACAAGCTATATATATTGCCCCTCAATAGTTTTTAAGGCAAGTATGCCCCTTATTATACTCAAAATCCACAAAATCCGGAAATAGTGCCTACTACTGGTGTATTCTCTACAGCTAAAATGGGTCTAAAATATCCCTCTAATCTATCTCGAAATATCTAAGGCTCTAAATATCAAATGTTTCTACCAGGATAATATACTGAAGCCTCAAATATGATTTCAATTTGCCCTCTGCCCTCCCCTCCTTATAAGCTTATAAAAGATACAAATCTGAAACTTCCCCCATCGCTTCCTTTTGAATTATGCTGTTTGCTTCCACGACTTTTGCCCCACTGGGAACTGTATATATTGCCCCTCAATAACTTAAAATCCACGAATTTTAGAAAATTCCTTTAAAAAATCTCTATTCGCTACAGCTAAAATGAAGTCAAAATTATCTCTAAAATCTAATTCTATATGCTGTATTCGCAATTCAAGCTTCTTCACTAGAAATTTGTAGTCATCTAGCTAAATATTACGAAGAAACATTTATAATCACCTTATACCATCCTGTGAATGAACACTCACTTAGAAATGCTACTAAAAATGTATGTAAATATTTTTTGTCAATTATCGAGTTTCTATCACTTATTATCTCTTTATCGCTCCAGAAGAAGCGCGTACCAAATCGTTACCTCATTCAAAAGAAATTCAACATTCCACGCAATGCTATTGATTAAAAAAAGTATTCAAATAATGTTTCGAATGCAAAAAAAAAACGAAATTAAAAAAAAAAATTTCCCAATCACATGGAAAATCTACATCAGAATAAGACTAATTATGATCGTTTTGTCTTTTTTTATTAAAAAAAAAAAAAGATCAATGAACCACTCAAACGGTGCAATCCTTATTTATACGAATTTCTTAATATTTACTGAAAATATTTAAAATATGTTCATCCTTTCTGATCTAAACATCAAAGTTCCTATCAAGATAATACGCTGAATCTCTCCAATTTGCTCTTTCCCCAGCCCTCTCAATAACTTCATAAAAGAAACAAAAGCTAAAATCTTTCGCTTTGCTTTCTGTTCAATTATAAATTTGCTTCAACAGGTTTTGTTCCCTACAATGAAAAATATTAAATGTCCCCTAATAAGTTTATACAGAAAATGCGGAAAACTCTAATTGAACTAAAATCTCACAAATATTGTAAAAATTACCCACATTTGCTTAATCCGCTACAACTTGAATGCAACCAAATTATAATTCGAATCTCTTATCTATCTGATGCATTCTTCTCTCAAACTTCTTCACTCGAATATCCAAGGAATTTATCCCTCAAAGTCTTGAATAAATACTCATTAGAAGAAGTTCAAATAATACTTGATTCAAATGAGAAAAATGGGAAATAATGGGAATCAATGAATATATGAAAACTACCTCACTTTGTATGAAAATAAATAAAAAGGAAAATTACTCAGTCATTTCTCATATGACTAATTATCACATCCAATTCTACACGAAGTTACAGCTTTTAAAATGTAAAAAAAAAAAATGTAGACATCAACATTACCATAACTATATTATAAGATTATAAACTCAAAAGAAACCTCTTCCATAGAACATGTTGATTTCGCTAGCTAATTGCACCCCTCACATCACACCTTGTCTTTACGCCCGTTGAAGAACGATGTCATACGAAAGCTAGCGAAATAAACATGTTCTATGGAAGAGGCTCCATTTGAGTTTATAGTCTTGCAATAAAATGCAAATGTCTTTTATACATCGCTGATATACAAAACTATTAAGCGTGATTTTCTTTTACAAATATATATAAAACAAACTCTTTACTCTATCCTTACAGTTCAATATTTGAAAAAAAAATAATAATTCATATACAAGGTTGGGTCAATATGTAATGTACAATCATCAATATTTTTATTTTAAAAACCATAAACTTTGTATATATGAATACCTAACTATTAGATATATATCATTCAATATATCCACCTTCCCTCTGTACACATTTGGTCCAGCGTTCTTTCCAACTCATAAAAGTACTTTAGTAAAATCCTACACCTTGCTTTCTGAACCACCCTCCAACCTCATGGAATAATATTTAATCATTTTGAAATGTCAGTGACCGTTTTCGAATTCCTGTGTTCACATTAGGCTCAATATCATAAAAAATATACCTCAATGCTTATGCAGGTATGAAAAGCAGAGTGTTTTATTTACCATTTTGCTAGGGGTGATTGTGAATTACTTATTGACCCAACCTTGTATAAAGCATTCAAAATGGGAAAATGTAAATATTTTGTTAATTTAATGTATTAATACAGAAAAATCTTTTAGAATTATGCGCCCATATATTGTTGCATCATGGCTAATGAACCTATTTTATTTTAATTAGTAATATTATTTTTCATATATTTTAAATTCAAAATTATATTTTATTTTTATTTATTTTATTAAACAGAATATATGTATTATAAACAGAATATATATATTATAGAATCATCATTTGTATTTAGGTACACGTGTGACTTCACCGCTCTCTTTGATGTGAAAAAATAAATAAATTATTCTGGAGGCTATTTAAAGTAGACTTATCTCATTATTCCCTCATATAAATTTGTAGGATGGTTGAAACACGCTCTGGTAAGATGCAAGACCCAGCACAGGAGAGAATCATGGCTGAAGAGTCTGCCAAGCCGCAACCTGGTGCAACAATTGGTAGAGATGCTAGTTCCGACCCAGTTGTCCTGAATCCCAACATCGACATCCCCAAGTATGATGGAACGGAAGACCCTCGCCCGTGGATTGAATCTCTTGAAGAAATTGGCTTCTTGTACCATTGGGCAGACTACATTATCTCTCGTTATGCTGCCATGAATATGATTGGTAACGCCAAAACCTGGCTGAACCTACACAAGATAAGTTTCACCAGCTGGGAAAATTTCAAGAGCCGCCTAATTGAGGATTTTGCCTCAGACGCCAACAAAGAAGAAATTAAGATGAGACTAAACAGGATGCAACAGTGGAATGAACCTGCAATCAGGTTCGCAGAGGATATCCTTGTACTGTGCAACAAGGTCGACCCCCAAATGGAAGAAGAGACTAAAATAAACTGGGTTATTGGAGGGTTAAAGAAAGAATACTCTTTTGCCCTTCACCTAAACCCTCCTAAAAATACCAATGAACTTCTAGAAATTTGTAAAAAGCTGGATTTGTTCGAAAAGAATTACCAAGAACGTGCAGAAAAATCAAAAGCTCTATATAATGGACCACGCTCTCCTCGTCCCCATCATCAAGAGCAATGGAAAAATGCTACGTCGTTCAGAAGACCATATCAGAACACCTCCAAGCCCCAGGCCCCCGCTCCGAGGTACTACCAGAACACCTCCAAGCCCCAGGCCCCCACTCCGAGGTACTACCAGAACAAGCCTCTGCCCAGGTATCTGCCCCTAGACGATCTTACACTCCTAATCTTGAGCCAAAACCGGTCTACCCAAGTAAAACATACAATAAGAATCCAAATTCAAATAGGAATAGGACAGAAGACGGGAGACCAATATGTTTCAAGTGTAACAAGCCAGGACACGTAGCGCGGTATTGCAGAGTCAGGTTTGTAAGAATTGTGGAAGAGGACCCCATAGTTACACAAGACAAGGCCGAAGAAGAAATCCGAATGGATAATGGCACTGAGAAGTCGAGACCTCTGCTCTACGCTGACGTAAGTAACAGCCCTTACTCGAGTATCCCTACAAGGAATAGATATGCCGCATTAGAAGATTTAAACTAAGCATCGCGCCTGAGTCCGTCAATCAAAGCAAGTCGACCATAAATGGAATTAAAAAGTTGGACCCCAAATATAAAATGAACATTAACGTGGATAGAATCGGTATCTGCGAAGCTTTGATTGATACAGGCGCCGATCTTTCAGTGGTCGACCTTAGTACAGCTCTTAACACAGGTCTTGAAATAATAAATCCTGATAAAATGTGCTCCGGACCCGATGGCAAAGAATTAGATATCGTAGGAAATATTATTTTAAATATAAAATTTGATGACAAAACAATTACACATCAATTTGTGATAATGAGAACACATTTGCGAATATTTATACTTGGACGTGATTTTCTTAAGAAAATGAACGCAAAAATTGATTGTCAGCGTGAAATAATCAAATATGACTTGACAGAAAATCGTGACGTAATCAAATATCAACAGAAGAAAATAAAAAGTGCAAAGGATGCCATTATACCAGAACTTTCTATTAAATTGATTAATGCATTTGTAGTAGCAGAGGATGGCGAATACATCATCGAGGAGAACCATAAAATGTTTCAAACAAATGGACTTCGACTAGCGAGAAGCTTAATAAATGTTTTGAATAAGGAAACATATATCTGGATAACAAACCCTTACCCTCGACCATTAAAAATATTAAAAAACCAAACATTGTGCTTTGGAAGCCAGCCAGCCGAAGTGAATCTTATGGAAGAAAGTGAACAAAAAGAGCATGAAGAACCCCAATTTCAGATAAACGAAAATTTAGCATATAAGGAAAAGGAGCAATTGAAACAAGTTTTGGAAAAGTACGAGGATTTGTTTTCGTCGGGATTAGGAAGATCCAACTTAGCGAAACATCGGATCGATACAGAAGGCGCGAAACCGATCAAACACAAGCCGTATAGGGTGAGCGCGAAAGAGCGAGAAATCATAAAATAACAAATTGATGAAATGCTCAGAGACGGCATAATTAGACCATCCTCGAGTCCATGGTCCTTCCCTGTAATCTTGGTCAAGAAGCGAGATGGTAAGTACAGATTTTGCGTTGACTACAGAAAATTGAATGATGTAACAGTGAAGGATGTTTACCCAATTCCCAGAATTGATGAAGTATTGGATACACTTCGAGGATCCAAATACTTTTCAGAAATTGACCTTAAATCAGGATATTGGCAAGTAGAGGTTGAGGAGAAAGATAAAGAAAAGACAGCCTTCACTACAGCACATGGCCTATATGAGTTCACCGTAATGCCCTTTGGTCTATGCAATGCCCTGCTACATTTGAGAGGAACATGGAAAATATGCTTGGTAATCTTAGATGGCAAATTTGCTTATGTTTTCTAGATGACGTAATCATTTATAGCTCGGATTTTTCAACACATCTCAAAAGAATAGAAGCTGTTTTAAAATGTTTTCGCGAGGCTAATTTAAAATTGAACAACAAAAAATGCCAATTTGCTTTCGAAGAACTGGAGATTCTTGGCCATATAACTAATCAACATGGTATAAAACCAGCGGAGCATAATATCAAGGCTATTAGAGATTTTCCTCGGCCCAAAAGATAAAAGAAGTTCAATCATTTTTAGGAATGTGCTCATATAGAAAATTTATCAAAGGTTTTTCAAAAATTGCCGATCCATTAACCAGTCTTATAAAAATAATGTACCTTTTACCTGGACAGAAAATCAAGAAAAAGCATTTAAAACCCTTAAAGTAGCATTGATAAATCCTCCAATCTTAGGGCACTTTGATCCGAATGCAATTACTTACATTCATACTGACGCATCTAACATCGGCCTGGGTGCAACATTAGTCCAAAAGTTCGGCGATAAAGAAAAAGTTATCTCATATTTAAGTCGAACACTGAGCAAACCTGAGCAAAATTATTCGACTACCGAAAAAGAATATCTAGCTGTTGTGTGGTCAATGTCCAAGTTACGACCCTACCTATATGGAAGGCACTTCAAAATTGTAACTGATCATCACGCACTATGCTGGCTTAAGAATCTGAAAGATCCGACCGGCCGATTAGCATGATGGGCACTGAAGATTCAGGAATATAATTTCGAAATTATACACAAATCGGGTAAAAAAACATCTGGACGCTGATGGTCTATCTAGAGGACTCTTACCTGAAAACGAATGGGGCGAAGATTATGAAAGATTATTTCTGAATCAAATAATAGACGAAAAGGATGATTTTATTGAGAATATTAAGGAGAACCTTAGTGGAAACAAGCGTTCAATTACACAGAACTTTAAAGAAGAAAATGGGTGTCTCTACAAGAAAATCCAAATCCTGAAGGTAGGGCATGGTTGCTGGTAGTGCCAAAGAAGAGAAGGAAGGAAGTCATGAGTGAATACCACAACCATATGCTGAATGTCCATCTGGGCGTCGCCAGAACCACTTACCGATTGAACAATAAATACTATTGGCCTTCCATGTTGAAAGATGTTTCAGAATTCGTAAAGACGTACCATCTTTGCCAAAGTCGGAAAGGTTCAAATCACTTGCCTTCTGGACTTTTACAACCTATTCCCCCAGCTAACTACCATGGGCAGTATCAGAAGCAACCGTGAAAGAAGTCTCTACATTTTTAATCGAACATATTATTTTACGTCACGGGGCCCCAAGATTTCTTATTAGCGATAGATGTTCACAATTCACTAGCAATTTGATGAAGGAGGTAATGAAAATGCGTAAAGTGAAACACTGCTTCACAACGACTTACACCCCCAGACTAACGGAACGGCTAAATAGAACTTTATTCAATATGATCAGCATGTATGTGAACACAGACCAAAAGAACTGGAATGAAATCCTCCCTTTTATCACCCACGCGTATAATACCACGATTCAAGAAACCACAGGCTACTCTCCATTTTTCTGTTGTTTGGAAGGGAACCCATGTCCCTCTTAGACGACGAGAATATCCCAACGGACAGTAACATGGACGATTACGAGGAATATAGAGAAAACTACTTAGATAAAATAGCAAGGACGAGACAGGTAGTCATTAACAACACAGAGAAGACTCAGGAAAGAATGAAAATAAACTATGACAAAAAACACAATGAGAAAATCTATGAACCAGGACATTTAGTGGCAGTTTGGACACCAGTCAGGAAAATCGGAAAATGTGAAAAACTATTGAGAAAATATTTTGGCCCATATCGAATATTAAAGAAGCTGTCTAACGTAAATTACTTAATTGAGCCGAAAGAAAATCCTGGCCAAGACCCATTGATTGTCCATGTCTCAAGACTCAAACCCTTTTTGAGAGAATTGATGAGGTAACTCACGAGGACGTGACGACCTCTGGAGAGGGGGAAGTGTTGCATCATGGCTAATGAACCTATTTTATTTTAATTAGTAATATTATTTTTCATCTATTTTAAATTCAAAATTATATTTTATTTTTTATTTATTTTATTAAACAGAATATATGTATTATAGAATCATCATTTGTATTTAGGTACACGTGTGACTTCACTGCTCTCTTTGATGTGAAAAAATAAATAAATTATTCTGGAGGCTACTTAAAGTAGACTTATCTCATTATTCCCTTATATAAATTTGTAGGATGGTTGAAACACGCTCTGGTAAGATGCAAGACCCAGCACAGGAGAGAATCATGGCTGAAGAGTCTGCCAAGCCGCAACCTTGTGCAACAATATATTATGCACAAATATTCAATAGCGATTCAATGTAGAGTTGGAAGATAAATCTGGAGTGTTATTGTTATATTCCGCAGTATGTACGCTGTAATGTAACAATATAAGCTGGATTATATATTCCAATTACCTTCACTTTTGACTTTAGCCAGTAGTTGTAGTCAATTTTCAACTCTTTCCAGAAAGTTCCATCTACTTTAGAGCCTAATTGTCTTATTGTAATCCATTTCTAATAATATTCCATAATTGGGAAACACAGTCAATCTAGAAAGGGTTTGAAAAGGGAACAAAGAAACTAATAATATTTATGTATAGTCCGAGAGGCCTTCCAAACGACAAAGTGCTCTAATCCAGATATATTTGGGTTCTTCGTTTTTACTTCTCTATCTCTTAGGCTCATAAAAGTTTAATTGTATGTCTTGGTATAAACAAGAATGAAGGAAACTTAGACATCCAGCCTTTGCCTGAAGAGCCAGCCCTGTAGGTTAGGTGGCCACTGGATAATATCCAAGGCCTTCTGAATGAATCAATGATCAATTGATCATTCTTGAACAGAATGTCCCATTTGTAGGGACTGCGGGTACAAACAGCAATTATTTTCCATGTTTTTCAATTAGAGTAACTTCGTGTCACATTTGGTCAATTACAAAGCCATGGTTTAGGTAAAGTAGAGATTAGTTCATTCAATTCTGGATTGATCCAAGGTGTGATGATCTGTGTCAAATCATCACTCGTCTAGAATTTAGAGTTTTTCTACCAAAATATATTCTCTCTTAAACTCTAAATTAAAAGGTTTATTTTTTTTAAAAACAAATTTGACCAATCTCTATCTTTTCAATAAGTTGAAGCGACTTGAACAAGCTAACATTTAAAATCCAATATTTGTTTCTAATCAGGAGTTATATCAAAGTAAAATTCAGTATTAGAAATAATATTTGTCGTAATTTACATGATATTTTGTCTATCGAAAAGTGCGGATTATAATTCTTAAACGAGTTGTGAAAGTAAGGTACGACACTCACGCGTGCAGGAATGAATTTCAAGAGGGGTAGTCTAGATGCACTACCCAAAAAGGAAAAGAAAATGTTCTCGCATAAGCTATCAAATACTGGAAAGGCCGGTTTCAATTTTGAAAGAAATTAAAGAATGTCGTATTTAGGATATAACGCTATTCTCCCTCTTAATAAAATATTGTCCATTTCAACTAACTAGCACCGTTCAAAGGATTTGCGGTCAGCGCTACGGGGGCAATCAGACTTTTTCAGGATCAAATGGATTAATGAGTAATCAGTGTAATTATAGCGAGAGGTAGAGTGCAAAAGAGGCGAGGGTGGCGTAGGTTTGGTTTCTCGAGAATTCCCGACTTTATTACAAACTAAAATCTCTTTTCACCATCTTGATGTAGCAATTTTATTTAAACCTCTCTCTCTACTCATAATAAAGTAAATATATCTAAGAAAAAATAACATTTAAGCATGAAAGTTTTTTCACACATAAAACAAACCTCTACTAACTAAACTTTTTTTTTACTGTCCTTACTGTGATGAAAAAATATATTGGGAGGGCTTAGCTCATCAGTCAAGATCTTTATGAGGCGCTTTATAGAGAACTTCATGGTTGAACATTTGGAAAACATGTCTTAAACATTGTTTAGACCTCTGATTGAGTTCAAGATATTCACTTATAATTGAATTAAATAAATATGACAATATTTTCTGTTTCTTTATTATCCTGAAATGTTAAACAGAACTAAATATTTGGTAGAGAGATATTTATAACCCAGGTTCCTGGAGCACAGAGTGAATATTTGGGACACATAGGTTAATTTATGTAGGGGCAGTATAGGTTAGAGAGCCAACACAGATTTTGAATGCAATATTGTGAGGTATTCCACTGAATTCTGTGGTTGTGTTGTTTTTATTCAATTGAAATATCTAAGTCACATATTTTGAGGTTACGCAAATTATTATCAATCTTCTTTTACACAAAGTTTGAAAATTTGGTAAAATTGATGCATTATAATGAAAGTTTTCATCGAGGCCCACTAATATTAAAAATAACTATCGGAGTGAATTATAACGAAATCAGTACCCTTGTGGATTCAATATCCTAATGAAAGATAGAAAGAACCTAATTAGAATCAGAAAGGTGAAGTGAGACGCAGCTCAGCACTGTTCCAGTCGAAGAATAGCCTTTACGATTTCGATAGAAAACACTACTTGGTAATTCTGAATATTTAATGAATGCCATGTTAATCTCACAATTTTATAGAACGAAACCCTGTCCTTCAGGTGAGCCGTTCTTAAATTGACAAAGATGGTGTTGGGGTTTTATCTCCGACCAGAGTGTCCTCTAGGTTGAAGACACGTTAGAGAAGAGTTTCAGTTTTTATGGCTATTTTGATAGAAGATGTGATCGTTCTTTTTATAAACAACCTTAGTACAGTAGGTATTAAAATTAATATATGTCGAGGTCAAATTCCCAAGATTGAAGAAATGGTATTTAATTTCCGTAGTCAGCACACAAGAAATAATAAACTGCTACAACATTATTTTCAACTAGAATCATTAATCATTTCACTTTTATGATCTGTTATTTTGTAAGTAATTTAACACATAAATATACTACAAATTAAGATAATATCTTATTCTATTATCTTTACCAAGATTACAAATATATTAATTAGATAATTATTTACAACTAACTAAAAGGTAAACATCAGGGCTATACACATTCCTTTGTTCTGTACTGCCAGGGTTGCTGAAACACATTTATTTTAACACCCCCCCTCAATTGGCCTTTTCACAAATGTCAATTGCACAAATTTCACCCCATGTTGGAAAGTTTCATGAATTTGTTCAACATGTCTTTACATAAGGGTTTAGTTAACATGTCTGCTATGTTTCTGCATCCCTCAATGTAGTCTATTTTGATTAAGTCTTTAGCCAATAAATCCTTTATGTATCAATTGGTTTGATATTTTATTTTTCTCCTAATTTTATTGAAGACCATGTTTTCAATTCTTCATGAGATCGAATTTCTTTATCAATAGCATCTTTCCATTCTTTTTGCCTAATTGCTTGATTGTAAGAAACTGGATCTTCGCCATTTGTAAACAAGCAATATACTGAATATAGTTCATAATCTTCTTGATACTTTGGTGGTTTGATTATTCGACCCGATCTTGTAGTTACATTTTCTTCTTTGTCTGATTGTTCTGATGTTTGTGGGGTTTCTTCCTCATCTTGAGATTCAGTTATTATTATTTTAGGTTCTGTTTGGTCTGAGATGATTTCCTTATCAAATTTAGTTAATGTTTCATCAAATGTTACATCTGTTGAAATCATTACTTTATCAGTTTCCGGATCCCAGATGCGATATCCGCTTCCACTGTATCCAACCATGATTGTTGATTTTGCTCTAGCATCTAGTTTTCTTGGTTTGGGTAGAATTAGGCTCCAAGCTCTTGAGCCAAAAACCTTAAGTTTGGATAGGTCATTTCGTTTATACCATATGCTAGCCGGAGGTATTCCTTTGTTCGCACTTGTTGGACTTCTGTTTAATTCGTATACTGAGCAGTAAATGGCTTCTCCCCAGAGATATTTTGGTAGATTTGTTTCTGCCAACCTTGTTCTCACTTTATCAATCAATGTTCGGTTCATTCTTTCAGAAGTGCCATTTTGTTGTGGTGTGTAAGGTGAGGTATATTCTATTTGAATTCCTTTTGTTCTGCAAAACTGCTTGAAGTTTCCAGATGAAATTTCCTTACCATTATCTACTCTAATTTTTCTTGTTTTCTTGTTATGTTGAGTTTTTATCAACTTGATAAAATCAATTAGGTTCTGTTCGGCTCCACTTTTTGATTTGAGAAGTCTCACTACTACAAAGTGTGAGTAGTCATCTATTAGTACCTGAAAATATATTTCTCAATCATATGTTGGTGGATCAATTGGTCATGATAAGTCTGAATGAATCAGCTTTCCAATTTCCTTAGTTGTTTTCCAGGTTTTCTCAAATGATCTTCTTGTGCTTTTTCCTTTGATACAGGTTTCACATTTCTCTTGTGAACTTGTAAAACGAAAATTAAAATTATACCGCGAATGTTTCTTTTAAAAATCGAAATTTATTTTCAAAGAGAAATAGCGACATTTCTAACTTTTGAAGATGAGGTATGGAATTGGTAGCCCTAATTTCTTTAAGCTGTATCTATTCAGATGTCCCAATCTTCTGTGCCACAATGTGCCATCAGTTTTGACTGCATGCGCTGTAACACTTTCAGGGTTACTGTCTATTTCCATTTTAAGTGAGTACAAGTTTCTATAATTATTACACTTGAATTCATGGTTTCTTGTAATTATAATTACTTCATCTTGTTTAAATATCACTTGGTGGCCCTGTTGTGTAATTTTTCCTACTGACAATAAGTTCTGTTTAATACCATCAACTATTAGTCCATGGATTGCTATTGGGATATTATTGATTTTTACATTTAAAGTTCCACTTTTATTAGCTGACATCTTTGCACCATTTGCCATATGAATTTCAACCTTATGTTCTAAAATCTTCACATCTGTCATATATTTTTCTAATTCACTTTTGATCAGGTTCTGTGTTGCTCCTGAGTCTAAAATAAAATGATCATTTTCATAGCAATCTATAGCATTCATTGCTACAAATGATAGTTTTCCATCCATCTGATAGGCTTGTTGTCTAGGTTGACTCTCTCTTTGTCTTTCATTACTCTCTTTTTGTGTTTGATTCTTTTCTCTTTTGAAAAATTTATTTTTATTTCTACATTCTGTAGCCTTGTGACCTTTCTTGCCACAATTATAACATGTAAATGTGAATGATCCAAATGTCATTTCTTCATTCCTAGGTTTCCCTTATTTATTTTTCCTTTTGAGTTCTTCATCCAGCAATCTTGCCTTAACAAATTCCATTTTGATTTCAGTATTTATTGTTTCTATTGCTGTGATTACATTTTCATACTCTTCATTCAATGACAATAACAGATGACATATTTTGTCAGATTCATCCATTTTGGAACCTATATTATCCAATTCACGAATTATAGAATCAAATTTAAGAAAATGGTCCTCTAATTTTTCATTATGTTTGCATTTTAAAGTCAACAACTTTCTTTTTAGTGTTAGTTTTGTAAATACGCTTTTTCTTTCAAATATATTTTCGAGCGCTTTCATCATTTCTTTAGCTGTTTTTGCATCTTTAATTATGTCTAGATGTTTATCAGTTAAAAATTGAACAAGCGTAGATTTTGCCTTTGCATCTTTAATTGCAAATAACTCGCGTTCTTTTTCATCGCCAAAATCATTAATTTCCTTTTCTAATGTTAGATGTATTTGTTTTTCTTCTAACAATAGTTTAACTCTAAATTTCCAGCTGTTGAAATTTGTACCAGTCAAAATTGGCAAATTAGAATTAATTACGCTCATTTTAAAATATATTCAAAGTTGTACTTACTAAAACACGTTCTTGATATTTCTTTGTTATTATTTAAACTTCAGTCTCATAATCTGTTATTTTGTAGTTTATTTAACACATAAATATACTACAAATTAAGATAATATCTTATTTTATTATCTTTACCAAGATTACAAACATATTAATTATATAATTATTTACAACTAACTAAAAGGTAAACATCAGAGCTATACACATTCCTTTGTTCTGTACTGCCAGGGTTGCTGAAACACATTTATCTTAACATGATCGATTCAGATATTCATTTTGTAGATTTATATTTTGATTTATGTTACGACTATATAAACTTGATATTAATCTAAATATTAAACATCAGGATATCAAGTTAAAATAATATTTATATATTTAAAATGTTTATTTTATATTTAAGAAATTCGATTAATTATATAATTTCTAGGTTACAGGATTTTCTAATCTCACAATAATCGAAACTTTCAAAAGTGTCGAAGCAATCAGCAAACTTAAGCGAACAGCAAACGAGAGCAAAAGCGAATTAAAGCGAACAACGAAGCGATGGGGTTTCTAAAGTTTTTCAAAAGAAGGAAGTAAGTGATTAAAAATGATAATTCGACAAATAAATTGATTTATAATTCAAGAAAAATAATAAAAGAAAATTTGGAAAATAATCCTTTTGAAAATAGCAATGAATTATTACATGTTCGTGCGCCTACCATAGAGTGAATATTAATCAACAAAAATTAAAATGCTTTACATTATTAGGCTGATATAAAAAAACGATAATTTATTTCAAAACATTGGTCTATATGATAATATGTTCATCGGTTATCATGAAGCTAGTTTGCCCGATTTTATGATTGAAAATAATCTTTCTTTTTATAAATTGGAGTGGCATCAAAATCTCTTGAGCGTTTATACACCTAGGTTTTGATCATATTATGTGAAAAAATTAAAGTATATATTAGCATAAATAAGTTTAACTGATTATTAGCGTAATATGTTTCAAATATTATTAATCACAAGTATGATGTATTACTGAGCAAACAAAATGTTTTTTTTTTTTTTTCAGAAATTTTACTGGTAAAAACTGGAATGTTTCTTCGTAGATATTATAGTCATTTTGAAGAGTTTATTTTAATAGTTGATGAAGAGTAGCAAGGAAAAGATTTATAAAAGTGTGAACTACTCCATATTTGGGGACAGGAATTGCTGCTGTTATTGTCCTGTGCCCGTCCGCAATGATTCAGAAGACGACAAGACCGGCTCTAATATTACTAGGAGGGGAGGGTGTTGGGTATTTACATGTTTGATCTTGTTTTGACCTTATTTCGTATAGTTGGGGATTATTTTTATTGGTGCGAAAAATACGACCTGTAAATTTGATAAGGAAGATTTTGTGTCATTCAAAAAATTCGGTAGAAAATCATATATATTAATAAATGTTATCATATATTTGCTCTGAATATTTATTACAAACTCCGCCGTGCTTCGAGATAATAAAGTGCAGGTACGACAGAACACAGATGAGCGTCAATTGAAAGCCCCTGCATTAATTTCAAAGAGTTTGACATTCCACATTATTTTATCAGACATCAATAAATGTAAATTTAAGTTAGAAAGGGTATCAAAAGAAGCAACAGAAATGTTAAAGCAAAGGAACCTTTTTTGCTATCCCAAATTTAAAAATTCTATCGTGCTATGAATACAACCTGTAAATTTGATATGGAAGAATTTGTTCTGTTGAATTCAGTATCCAATCATATTCAATAGTGGTTGTTATCTCTTATATATTTGCTAGAAATAAAATATTTATTGCTAACGCTGTGGTGCTTCGTCATAAAACAGAACCACATCATGAGCGTAAATTAGAAGATTCTGAATTCATTTCAAAGAAATTGATATTCCACATATTTAATCAGACATCATTAAATGATCTAGTTAGATATCTATAGGGCTATAAAAAGAATAAATAGACATTACTGTTTTCAGATTAAAACAAAGGAACCGTTTGTGTTACCACAAATAAAAACTTTTGCCTTTAGTGAGAGGAAAACATGTTTTTGGCATATTTTATTGAAGAACAACGATCAGTGTACTTCACTCTATTGAAAGCTTTTTAATGCAAATGAATTACAATATTACCGAGTGTAGACTCTTTATTGATTCCCCTAAAAGATGTTTGAAGCTGGTTTGCTACACGATAGCAGTGTATTACCTTCCCTACACCTATATTAAAAAAAATCTTATGTTTAACACAAAGCAATAAGCTCTAATATTGTATTGGATCATTCTGCTTTTATATGCTACACTGAAGGATGGAATCTTAGAAATGGTTTTCAAGTAAACTATGGGCATAAGCTTATAGGACAGTAGCATTACATTCAATCATGCCTAACCGGCCTTGTCTTTATAGTTTGCTGAAGAGCATTGCTCGAAACAAATATTTGAATATAATGCTACTGTCCTATAAGCTTATGTCCATAGTTTACTTGAAAACCATTTCTAAGATTCCATCCTTCAGTGTAGCATATAAAAGCAGAATGATCCAATACAATATTAGAGCTCTGAGAAGCGGTCTGGTGGATTGAATTGGCGAAACCGCTGGGAGGGTTCACCACTGATGAGCCAAGCCCTCCCAATATATTTTTTTCATCGCAGTAAGGACAGTAGAAGTTTGGTTTATGTATAAAAGAAACATTCGCGCTTTTAAATCCTTTTATTTTATAAATATTATGTTTGTTGAATTATACTAAACAATGTTGACAACTTCGCAGTGATCTTATAAGAATTTCACAGAACTTATAGGAGTTAATGTTACAAGAGAGCAACAGTAAGGAAACGAATCATTATATGCAAAAAGAATTTTGGAATGATAGGAATATGTTTGGCATATAGGTAAGAAATAAATAAATAAACGATACTATGTCTCTGAATTCCACATATGATGGCATAAATCAGTTGAAATCCGATGTTTAATGTCTAACAAACACAATAAAAAAGACAGAAAAATGTTATTTCTATGAATATAATTTTCTTATTAGGTCCTTATATATTAATACTTAATTATAACTGTAGCGGCACGAGAATACCAAGATAAGTCCGCCACCTTCTTATAACTATTAAGTGTCCTGCTCAAGTGCTGGAAAAATCAGATATAAATTTCGTAAAATTATTTATTAGGCTCAACTACTTGATCGCCCTAATATTTCAAAAGAAGTAAAGCCAAACAATTAATAACAGTCAAAGTTGAAGGATCCAAACAAGGACAGCGGCACTTCCAGCTGTCGTGTCCAAACGCGCAGCTCCGACTTCTGTGGACACACACACACACCTGATGCTATCCTCGTTTTTATATCTGTGGAAGCCGATTTACATAGATCTTTTTCGTAAAGCCTAGTTTGCATAGTCTTCTTAATTTTACTCTTGTAAATTTGCCTAGGCTTTCCAACATACTCCCCACAAAAATTATTGACAATAATTTTTCCAAATCAGCATCCAACACTATCTTGGAATCGATTCGAAATCTCTTCCGGAAAATCCAACTCCATTGGGCAAAGACGTTGTATAGGTCTTAATACAATCCCGCCTCCGGTCTTTAATTTGCCAACTCGAACAATTCCATCCTTTCCTGGAGTTATTTTCAATATATTCTTCATAGAGCGAATTAAACGCTCCCACCAACCTCCCCACCAAGCCGCAAAGGGAGGATTAAATCTCCATTTTATAGGTCTAACGCAGTCGCTCTCTTGAAGCGTCTTCCAATCAATACTAATCTCTTTAACAATCATTTCGCTTTCGCCAGTTTTCTTATTCCTTTTGAGTATTTCTCTTTTCATTGGAGTCACTCGTGTTTTAGCGGACATAAAACTGACCCGTATTTCTTCATTTTCTACCCGGTGAAATACCACTCCTCCCATCGATCTCGTCCTTTATCATAGCAATAAGAAGAGCAGTAACAGCTAATAAAAGAAGTACAAGTGCAAGTAGCTCATGAAAACAGAGATTGATTATTTTTTATCTCTTCGATTTAGCTCGATAAACTTTATAGGGTTTTAAAGGTCTCTTATTTCGTTGAAGATCTGAAGATGTCTTAGCGATATTCCTCGAATTAATCTCAATTTGCTCATTTTTATCCAAGACTTTTGAGTGCACCAACTCTCTATCTTTTGTTTCAGAAGTTTTTAACCTTTTGGCTTTTGTTGCAGAATATTTTACCTTTATGACTTTTGTTTCAGAATCTGCTAATTTCTCATCTTTAGCTTTTGCCTCAATAGTTTCAAAATATCTGACTTGATCAGCCACTTCAGAATCTTCAACTTTATTTGTTTTAGTTTTCTCTTCTGAATTGTTCACCGATTCATAACCTTTAATTGCAGTCTCAGAATCCTTCACTCCATCGCCCTTAGGCTTCGCTTCCTTCACACCTACATAGCTATCAACTGCAGTTTCAGAATCCTCTTTTTCCACGCCTTCAATTTCATTTTTCATGGACATAACCAGCATAGAATTTTCTTCATCAGACCATTCCTTCAAGCTGCCTAGTAACGTCCAACCGAAATGGGTAAGCATAGCTGTTAAACCGCAATCCAGTTGCAGCGTTTTTCCAGTCATCAATTTCCCATAAATATCTGCACCGATGAGGAGCTCTATAGGTGGGTTGTCATCTCCAAGATCTGTAACTTTAATTTTTCTTTGTTCCAACTCTTTAGAAATTAAACTTGTTTTGGGAATTCTTGGAAGGGCTTGACAGATCTTTGACTGATCACGAACAGTGACTTTGCAAACAAAATTTTCATCGTCTGCCTTTAACTGAACATCATACAAATTATGCGTAACAGCCGTTGTTTGTATCCCGCCAAATAAAGCATGATGAACAGTCTCTTTCGTCACAGGTTTCAGTCCTAATTCTTCCGCTGTTGTCTTCAAAATATAAGTATGTTGAGAACCTGAATCAAGAAATGCGCGCACTAATTTCCTCCCCTTTGGTTCAATAACATTCAACATCAAAGTCTGAAGAGCAACATTCCGCTGACAAACTTGGTTGGAACAATCATTATGCCTTTTCAGATCTTCGTTTGGTTTCACCGTAGCATTAAAAGATTCAGAATTTTCGCGATGTGAAACCCGTTGTTTAACCCTTTCTGAATTTTGAATAGTCAACTCTGGTTCAATTCCCAATTGAGCAGCCTCTTTATTATTTCTATCTCCTCGAGTGCACATAATTAAAAAATGAGACGAGCCACAGTTGTAGCACCTAACCCTTGTTCTGCAATTATCTAGCAAGATGGCGTCCCTTTAAGCATTTGAAGCAAACCTTCTTTTCACGGGTGACCTTTCTTTTTTCTTCTAAGGACATCTTTTTAGCGGCAAAACAATTTTGACTCGCATGCTTTTTCTCACAAAATATACATCCGCCTAATTCCATTTGTTGTAATCCGGTCACCGTTGGAATATCATTTTTCTTCTTATAAAATCCTTTCCTTCTCTCTTGGTCGGAAGTTTCAGCACTTTGGAAACCGCCTTTAGCTAACTGGATATTCTGTTGAATCAAAATCTCCTTTTCTAAAAAGTCCATCAGTTGATCCAGTCTCGTCTGATGTTCAACATCAAGCTTGACGAACTGAGATCTTCTCTGCCACGCTAGCAATAGTTCGTCAGATAGACACGATTCCACCAAGGGATACAGCCATGTGTCCGGGCTTGCACTTTCCAAATTCAAACTCTTCAAAGAACCAAGATAAGATTGAATTCTATAATATAGTTCATGAATAGATAATTTTTTCTTTCCGCTAGCACTATCGATGACCAACTTGAGCAGTTCTCTCACATAAACTTGTAACAACAAATCAGGATTAGCATAACGTCTTCTTAAAGCATCAATCGCCTTAGAATAATTTTCCTCAGTAAGCGGATAAATGGATACGATTTTATAGGCCTCAGTGTCTACACTCAGACTTTGAAGCAAATAATAGAACTTGTCGCTATCTTTTAGTCTGATATCAAGATGAATTTTCTCAAATTGAGCCCAAAAAGTTAACCAATCCATCAAATTACCACTAAACTTCGGTAATTCAATGGTGGGAAGTCTTATTTTCTCTGTAGTATCTGGCAAAGAATCTTGAACTACAACTTCTCTTGCAACTTGTTTTTGAGCATCCTCATAAGCCACAATTGCTTCAATTATGATCTCTTGATAATGCGCACAATCATCCATTTCCTTTTCCAGATCCGCTTCATCATCTTCTGCCAAAATATCGATTATCTCTTTATCAGACGACAGCAGTACTTTCTGTACATCCAGAATTCTTCTCACTCCAACTGTTGCCTTGAAATAATCCTTGGATTCAATTCTCAAATTAGAAATAATTTCCTTGTAAATCCTTGTAACTTGACTTCTCACGGGGGCTCGCTTCCTGATACACAAACTTAGAGCCATTGTAACCTTTCAACTTCTTGAACTCTACTTCACTTTAAATATATATCTCCGATAAACAATAATCCACTTGAGCAGAATCACGTCCGAGGCTCACCAAAAATGTAGCGGCACGAGAATACCAAGATAAGTCCGCCACCTTCTTATAACTATTAAGTGTCCTGCTCAAGTGCTGGAAAAATCAGATATAAATTTCGTAAAATTATTTATTAGGCTCAACTACTTGATCGCCCTAATATTTCAAAAGAAGTAAAGCCAAACAATTAATAACAGTCAAAGTTGAAGGATCCAAACAAGGACAGCGGCACTTCCAGCTGTCGTCTCCAAACGCGCAGCTCCGACTTCTGTGGACACACACACACACCTGATGCTATCCTCGTTTTTATATCTGTGGAAGCCGATTTACATAGATCTTTTTCGTAAAGCCTAGTTTGCATAGTCTTCTTAATTTTACTCTTGTAAAATTTGCCTAGGCTTTCCAACAATAACTAGTATTTATTAAACCAAATTTCACTTAGTATAGACAATTTTTGTTATAATATCCATCTTGTAATACGAGCAAACTCCAATTATGTCAAATAATATCAATAAAAACCTTAAATTCTGTTTTAAGAATTTCTATTTAGTTCTGGGAAAAAGTGAAAATACAAGAAATATTGATTTCTAAAACATTTTCAATAAAACTGGTTCGTCAATACCTAAAACTCATATTTCCTATTTAAATATAATGTGATGTTGCTGTTATAGGATATTCAATATATAGAAATTATTTACAACCAAGCATTATACAATATTAAACATTTGACAAAGATCCTCATTAACAAACCCCTACACTGAACTCTTATCCAGTCATACATGAATATATTAAACAGATATTTTCACACACATTTACATATCAATGAATAAATTGAAACTAACTAAACAACAATTCAATTCCATTATAATTTCAAAAGCAAATACTGTAATTTTTTCCTTGGAACACCATAGTTTAAAGCGAATCATAATTTATTTTCAAACCCCTTTTACTTAAACAAATCAACTTAAATAAATTATCACAAAAGAATATTTATCCTAATTATACAAATCGTGACAAAGCACGCCATCTCTAGGTGAAAATTGTAGCTTTTTCTCGAAATTTCTCTTAATATAATTATAACAACTCTCTACTACCCTTTCTGCAATGAAGGAAAATATTATAAGGGCACGGTTTATCTATCGTCAAATTTACCAATGGTTTTGCGAATTTAAATTTCAAGACCCTATAATATCACATTATTATGCTTTGCTTATATATTAGACACTAATCTAAACATTTGGGAAGCAGTTCGGCTTTGAACAAATAATTTCTCCAGATCCCGTTTGTTTATTTGATTTCACTAATAGTTATTGAAATTATTCTTAAAATCTGGGACTCTTGAGACAGAATATTCAGAAAAAGAGTGTCAAATGCAGAATTCGATCTTGGGTCGTAGCTGTGAAAAATCGACAGTTTAAACCACTGGTTAACAGACTTCAATTCAAAAGGTGATTTGGCTGAATTAAAACTTATAGGAATGGAAATTGAGAAAGGTCAAAGGCACGTTAATATTAAATGAAATTAAACATATAGAAAGGCGACTTCGTTATAAAGTATTTTATGCTTTGAAACAAACTATAAATTGGTACTTCAGACAGGCAGATGTCCCAGAATAATTAGGCCTACTAACAGCTTTTACTGTTAAATAGTGTAATTTTGATGAAACGAAATATTCTGATGGTTTCTTATTGTGTTGTCAGGAAGTTTAATGGGGAGGGGCTTCACGGATACATAAATTACGGTTACGTACCTACACCTCCACGTACACCTCCCACCCCCGGCTCGCCACCACCACCTTTTAGAGCCATAGACCCAGTGTACCACGAGCCGGGGTTCGGATACACTAGGATATACAACCAGTACATATTGGGTGGGTCACTTCCAACACACCTCACACCTGCCATTCACTCTCCTACATTTGATAGCAACACCTCCACAGGCAGACTGGTGGTGGCAGAGTGCTGCCGTGTTACTCTCCACAGAGATGTGGATTGGGGCACGACAGGCTCTGTCCCCTCCCTTATCTAGGGGCCCCACATACACAGTGTTAGTTTCAACGGCACACTTTACAGTACAACATGTTTAAATAACATGCTACACTCACACCAACACACCTTCTTCCTTCTTCATGTGGTCGAGGCCCTTGTTTATTGAGGTAAGACTTTTTCTCTATCTTACTTACCATAATAGTATTTTCTTTTTATTATTATAAAGAAAAATATATATTCATATATGCAAAATTTTAAACGATTCTGTGTACCTATATAACCCTGCATAATTGTATATATATATTACCATTTATATATGATTATGAAAAACACCACCACCTTTTCTAATTAGTTTTTATATTTACTCCAGAGAGTAGTAATAATAATAAGGTACTATTATTAGGATAACACATTTCTTATAGTTTTCGATTTCTTATCAAGCAGGAGGCGATTCATATAGAATATCGATAAATATATTGTTCATTGGAATGAAAACTGTTCTATTTTCAAATTGCAAAAATAAGTCATAGATAAAGTAATTAATATAAATGTGGTAATATAAAATATCTATTGATATTAACTTTATAAAATCTTAATTAACTCTATGAATGCATTTTTAGATATTTGTACATTTTAACATTGAATAAAAATAATCACACCTTTGAAAATACAAAAAAAAATCGTTCTATTTAATTTCAATGTATATATCATATCTTGTAGAGTGATTAAATATATGAAGACTATAGCTGATATAAAATTTTACCTTATATATGATTTTATGTGAATCCATTCAATATAAATACGTATTTATTTTTGTTTTTAATTGTGTAGGAGCATCAAAATTCAAGCGTTGCCTTGGGCCGGCAACCCTTTTCACTGGAGCATTCTCCAGACCTTGTATTTATTCTGGGGCATTTATTGATATAGGTAAATCTTAATTCATCCTTTTATATATATAAATATTCATTTTTGATAATATTATATATTTTACTTTCCAACGTATTATTCATAATTAGAAAGGCATATATATTGGATCAAAACATAATTTGATTCAATATAGGCCTTTCTGAGTGAAGATATATCTTTATTTCTTTTTAAGATCTTTTTTCAAATTTATTTGTAATATTTTGATATAATACATTAATATTAATAAAACTGTATTTATATATAAATTTATATTCGAGGTGAATGTTTATTTATAGTTGCTTTGTAATTGTGTAGGGGCACAAAATTCAAGCGTTGCTTTGAGCAGGCGACCATTAATACTGGAGTATCTCCAGACTTCATTGGCAAGACATCGAAATTTTGACTTTTTGACCCAGGTAATTCTTACATATTGTGGTGGTCATATAATGAACCGAGACAGGCCATATCAAAGCATTATATAATTATCATTATGTAATTTTCTAGAAACTTAATATATCCAGGCGTCAATTACTTATTTATTATTAAAGATTCAAGACAAATCATTTATGTATCCTTTCATATACAATTTATATATAGAAAATTCAATTTATTATCATACACTTTCAAATATATGTCATATAACAACAGGAGATGTTTAATTTTTTTAAATATTTAAAAATCTGCATTTTGATTCTCTCTCTCTCTATTGAAATCATATTAATTAATAAAATAATTTGAAAATTGTTGATATCGTTAAATGGACTATTTCTCAATATTTGATGTAAGTCATTTCGAGATTCATGGGCCTCCTGAATAAAGCTTCTTCAAATGCACCTATTAAATAAATTTGTAACAAATATAATGTGCAGGTTGTCCTGGGATTTCTGTATATATATCCTCTTTTAGAGGCTGTTTCCAACTTGAAAGGTGAGTGAATGTCTCTTTAATATTAAAATAAGTTAAAGTATTATTCCAACTCAGTTTGGGCTCTTCTAGATAGACATTCTAGGGCGTTAACTTCACCTTGCCAGGTGAAGACCTTGGATAGGGATTTCTTCTTCCTAAAATATGAAAGGTCTTTCCTAGAGGGCTTCCTTAAGAAGCATATTTCCAATTCACTTTAACTACTTTGATTTTATTGAAACTAAATTCTCAAATTAGCCAATAAAAATACATTTATAATTTTCTGTGTTGTGCTTTAGGTGCAACAAAGCGTTGCTTCAAGAGGGAAATCATTTGTATCGGCTCATCTTCCTAACCTGGCTTAATGAATCAATGTCGGTGGAGCCTGGGCAACTTCATTGGCATGAATTCAAATGGGCAATGTCTACTTTTACAGCACTTTGTTGATAACAGGTGGGTGTCAATTATTTTATTGGTTGCATAATGAATCATGCATACATTTTTTAAGGAACCAATTATTTTAGATGAGATAAAGAAGCTCAATTCAAATTATGGTTTTTACAATATTCAAGTATTTACAATTTCAACTATATTAAACAATAAAATACATTTTTAAATAAATTTGAGAAATCGATGGTTTTGATAGATGCATTTTTGATTTATTATTTCGTTTTAGTTAATCCTAGGCTGATGTGTCACTTCAATCAGGCTTCTTCAAATACATTCATTAAGAAATCTGTAATATATACAATTTGCGGTGACCTTCATGTGATTTCTGCATTTATGCCATCTTCCAAAGGCTGTTTCTGTGAATCCAAAAGAAGTGAATGTACTCTTACATATTCACCCCATCTTGTTCGGTCCCTTCTGGCTAAACAATCTATGGGGTTGACTGTCCTCAGGCATGTGATGATTTAGATGAGGATTTCTACTTCCTGGAAAATGGGATTTTGAAGTGCGACACATTAACAAATTTCTGACTACTATTAATATTAATTAAAATTTGATTTATCATATCATATCTATTAAATTTTCATAAACACTATCTCTGTAATGTCGTAGGGACAATAAAGTGAAGTGTTGCTTTGGGGCGGCAACTTGCATAGGCATCATCAGTGTCTATTTTTGAGCAATTTCAAGATGACAGGTAAGTTTCAAATATAGTATTTCTTATATAATGGCTCGAAACACATATTTAAATTACAATTTTATTTAAATGATATATAGAGCTCAATATTCATTGTTACACACACAATTAATTCTTAAATTATTTGTTTAACTTGAAAAACCTAGATTTTTCAAAGTATTAAGTGTATAATATTGACCTAAATTAAAAGAGTTTTTATGGAATATTTTAAGAGAACGCAGTTTTAAAAAATGCATATGTTATTTATTGAACTAAAACATGTTTATCCTCAATCAAACTTCTGCAATCATTGAGGTATTTTATGAGGAATATAATGCGGTGAATTTTATTTGAATAATTGAATACCATAGTATGTTAACTACAATAAATGCTTCATCCATTTTTGAGGATGATTTTTTCTAAATAACTGAAGATTTCCTTCTGTAATTAGTTTGGCTCACTTAGTCAGTTTAGGGCGCTGAAGATTAAAGCATTAGGTATGGATTTTTTACCTATTTAAGAGATGGGGGGAGGGAACCCTATAACGAGGCAGGACTCACTTTCTCCAATACTTTAAGAGCATGCATTTGACTTATAAAATAATTCTCTATAAAAGAGTTAAGAAAACAATAATTTCAAAATATTTATTTTATAATGATAATGTACTCTTTTTTGTAAATAGGATGTTTCGATGTTTTAGATGGATCACTTTCCAGCGCGTTGTTCGCGGTGAGCGAAGTTTCTGCTGGAGTCTAAACCTGAAGTCGTCGTACCCCATGGAGTATAGTCGTCGATGATCGGGGCGTCCTCGGCGACAAAACTTCATGGCCGTGACTTCTGGAATTGAGGCTACCTAGAGAACGTTGTCACCTTGAAGAATTCTGCTGAATTTCATCTCTCTATGGAGGATCTTGCTGGCCATATTCTGTCACATCGACCAATCTTGCTGAAGGTATTCAGCAATCATTGAATCTTGTTAGATTTGATCTGTCATCGTGGAATCGTGCTAAACGCACTTTGTCAACGAGGAAAAATGATGGACGTAGTCTGACATCAGAGAAGCAAGCTGTTCTTGATCTGTCAATGATGGATCTTTATGACTGTAATATTTCATAAAGGAATCTTAATGGACGCTATCTGACATCGGAGAAGCACGCTGATCGTGGTCCATCATCGAGGAATATTGATGAACGCAGCCTATCATTGTGGAAAATTGATGGACATAGTCTGTCATCGGAGAAGAACGCTGATCATGGTCTGTAATCGAGGAATCTTGATGGACGCAGCCTGTCATTGGGCTGGACGTAGTCTATCAACAAATATATTAGTGGAAAGGTGATCTATCATCGATGAGTCTTGCAGCACATAGTCTTTAATTGAGGAATCTTGCCTCATTGGAGTCTGTTATTCAAGCATTTTGTGATGGACGAAATATGTTTTCGTGAAATCTTGCAGGACGTGGCCTGTGATAGAAAATTATTGGTGGATGCAGTCTGAACAATTTATTTCATAGAGGAACTTGCAGGACGTATCCCCTCATTAAAGAAAATATATGAATATAATCTGTTAAGATTTGGAATGAAGGATGTTCTCCTCAAATAAGGAATCTTGCTTATGTAGCCTGTCATCAAGGAATCTTGCTTATATAGCCTGTCATCAAGGAATCTTTGCTGGATAAGAAATATTGATGAATATAGTTTGTGATCAAGAAATATTGTTGGACGCGCTCTTTTATCGATATTGCTTGCTATATGTGGTATTCCATCGAGAATTCTTCCTAGATACAGTGGGTCATCGAGAACCTCTGTGCTGTATGTAGTATATCTTGCTGAATCAGTCTTTTGAGCATTTTCTGTACGTAATATGACTTCGATTTTGTCATCTTGTTCATCATTTAATTGAATATCTTTCTAGATATTATCTATCGTTCCAGCATCTCAGCGAGACCCCTTGTTTAATCCATAAAACCGAAATGGCTTTCTGGAGGTTATTGGAAATATGGTTATATCAAACCCTTCGCCAGAAGGCTTTAAAAAGAGAATATTTTGTTAGGCTTAAAATCGCCGTGAATTTATCATTCCCCTAAAGGATAATTTCCTATATATTTATCAAAATAAATCTATGATTGGTCCTATTAACGCACAATTGAAAATTAATTATATAAAAAAGGCGTCCACAAGTGAACCTTTGAAACTTCGCATTACTTGATATATTTGATATCAATCAAAATCTCTTCTCTTTATATTTATTCAAAATGAATATAAAATTGTACATATTAACACAAGTATCTATAATTGAAAATAACAAAAATGAGATTTCCTCATTTTATAAAACCTATTCATGACTTCCAATATCGCAATATCTTCTGATGAAAATCATCGAGCTTCATCTTCTTTATCATTCTAAACGATGCGCGTAAAATCTTCGTATTCACTAGAAACCCCAGATTCCACGCAATTCTAGTGAGGAAAATGGTAATTCAATTAATACTCTCAATGGGGAAAGCTAGAATTATACTAATTATAATCTGCAAAGTGGAAATATGTTCCCCCTCATTCTCGAAGAAGTCCACTTCAAAATAAGACTAATAACGATCGCATTTATTTTTTCTATTTTGAAGAAGAATTAAAGAAACATGCTAGCAATGCAATCCTTTATATACAATACAAGTTCTTTCCCATTGATTGAATGAAAACTTTAAATTTTTATCATTCTGGCTCTCTCTAAAAAGCTTCTACCAATGTTACGAGTATATACTGGAGCTTCAAATACTATTAATCTTGCCCCCTGCCCCTTCTCTTGCCCCCTATAATTCCATAGGAAAACCAAAGCCGAATTTTTCCCGTGGCTTCCTGTTTAATTATAACATTCAATTTTCTTGCCCATATTGCCTCAATAATTTTTAGCTCTAATTCCTCCAAATTCCCACGATATTGCCCTCAACTTAAATTGAAAAGAATTATCTCTGAAATATATTTTTTTTGAATAATCTAATGCTCTGAAATCAAAGGTTTCTAACAAGATTATATATTAAAACTTTAAACGTCATTTATTCCTGCCACTCGGCTTCTCAATAACTTGATAAAAGAAACAAAGCCTAAAATTTCCTTCATCGCTTCCCATTCAATCATACCATTTACCTTCACGGCTTTTATCCACGATGAACAAGATCTATTGCCCCTCATCATATGCAGCAAAATATGGTCCTTAATTTCACTCATAGTCCCACAAAATTTAGAAATAATACCCACTCCTATTGTTTTCGCTATAGATAAAATGAACCAAATTATCCCTCGAAACCTTATCTAGAGATCCATGACCCTGAAGATCAAAGGCGTTAATCCAAGGTTATATTCTGAGACTTTAAATACCATTTTCTTCTGCCCCCTGCCCCCCTTTCAACAATTTATAGAAAAAGCAATTCTAAAACTTTCCCCATCGCTTCCTTTACGCCATTTGCTTTCAAGAACTTTGCCCTACTATGACCAAATATATATATTGCTCCTCAATTGTTTTTAAAGCAAAGAATGCTCATAATTATGCTCAAAAATCCTACAAAATTTATAAATATCACCTACTAATGCTGCTTTCACTACAGATAAAATGGAACCAAATTCTTCTTCGAACATATCTATAAAAATCTAAGACTCCAAAGATAAAAAAAAAATGTTTCTACCAAGAATATAATTTTGAAACCTCAAATATCATTTTCCTCTGCCCTGCTCCCCCCCGCCGTCTTAAAAACTTATGAAGAAGCAAAGTCTTAAACTTTTCCAATCTCTTTCTTTTCAAGTATCCCATTGGCTTTCACGAATTATTACGCGCTATGAAGAAGATATATTGCCCCTTAATAGTTTATAAACAAAAAATGCCCATAATTATACTCAAAACCTCACAATATTTATAAATATTACCCACTAATGCTGCTTTGGCTACATATACAATTAAATCTAAAGATCTAAGGCTCTCAAGATCAATGTTTCTTGCAAGATCTAAGTCTCAAATACCATTTTCTTCTGCCCCTTTTCCTTCGCCTTCTTAATAACTTATAAAAGAAGCAAGTTATGCAACTTCCCCATTGCTTCCTTTTCATTTATGCTGTTTGCTTTCACGACCTTTGCCGTACTATGAACTATATATATTGCCCTTCAATAGTTTTTAAGGCAAGTATGCCCCTTATTATACTCAAAACCCCACAAAATCCGGAAATAGTGCCTAATACTGGTGTATTCGCTACAGCTAAAATGGATCTAAATTATCCCTCGAATCTATCTCTAAATATCTAAAGCCCTAAATATCAAATGTTTCTACCAAGATTTCAAACTGAAGCCTCAAATATAATTTTAATTTGCCCCTACCCCCCCCCCCCCCCCCCCCCCCCCCTTTCTCTCTTAATAATCTATAAAAAATACAAAATCTGAAACTTTCCCCATCGCTACCTTTTTAATTTTGCTGTTTGCTCCGACGACTTTTGCCCCACTATGCACTAAATATATTGCCCCTCAATAGTTTATAAAGCCCCTCAATAGCTTAAAATCCCAAAAATTAGAAAATTCCTTTAAAATATCTCTATTCGCTACAGTTAAAATAAAGCCAATATTATCTCTAAAATCTAATTCTATATGCTGTATTCGCATTTCAAGCTTCTTTACTATTAAATCGAAGTCATCTAGCCAAAAATTATGAAGAAACATTTGAAAACACCTTATACCATCCTCTGAATGAACACTCACTTTGAAATACAACTAAAAATGTATAGAAATATATATATATATTTTTGTCAATTATCCAATTTCTATCACTTATTATCTCTTTATCGCTCCAGAAGAAGCGCGTACCAAATCATTGCCTCATTCAAAAGAAATTCAACATTCCACGCAATGCTATATATATATTGAAAAAAAAAGGCAATTCAAATAATGTTTCGAATGCAAAAAAAAAAACGAAAATTTTAAAAATATTTCCCAATCACATTGAAAATCTACATCAAAATAAGACTAATTATGATCGTTTTGTCTTTTTTATTTTTAAAAAAAGATCAATGAAACACTCCAGCGGTGCAATTCTTATTTATACGAATTATCTTATTATCTATTGAAAATATTTTCAATATGTTCATCCTTCCTGATCTAAACATCAGAGTTCCTATCAAGATTATATATTGAATATCTCCAATTTGCTCTTGCCCCAGCCCTCTCAATAACTTCATAAAAGAAACCAAGGCTAAAACCTTTCCAATTGATTGCTGTTCAATTTTTTTTTTGCTTCAAAATATTCTGCCCCACAATGAAAAATATCAAATATCCCTTAATAAGTTTACACAGAAAATGCGGGGACCTCTAATTTACTAAAATTTTACAAATCTTGGAAAAAATACCCACATTTGCTCAATCCACTACAGCTTGAATGCAAACAAATTACCCCTCGAATCTTTTATCTATCTGATGCATTCTCAAACATCTTCACTCGAATATCATAGGAATTTAGCCCTCAAAGTCTCGAATAATATCATCCCTTGAATAAATGCTCAATAGAAGAAGTTAAAATAATACTTGATTAAAATGAAAAAATGGAAAATAATGGGAAATCAATAAGAAAACTACCTCACTTTGTATGAAATTAAATAAAAAATAAAATTACTCAGTTATTTATCATATGACTAATTATCACATCCAATTCTACACGAAGTTTCAGCTTTTAAAATGTAGAGAGAGAGAGAGAATGTAGACATCAACATTACCATAACTATATTGTAAGATTATAAACTCAAAAGAAGCCTCTTCCATAGAACATGTTTATTTCGGTAGCTAATTCCGCCCATCTCACACTTTGTCTTTATGCCCGTTGAAGAACGATGACATTCGAAAGCTAGCGAAATAAACATGTTCTATGGAAGAGGCTCCATTTTTGTTTAAAATCTTACAATAAAATGTAAATGTCTTTATATATCGCTAATATACAGAACTATTAAGCGTGAATTTTATTTACAAATATATATAAAACAAACTCTTTACTCTATCCTTACAGTTCAATATTTAAAAAAAAGAGAATAATTTATTTTCAATATATAGTATGTGTTCATATACAAGGTTGGGTCAATATGTAATGCACATCATTAATATTTTTATTTGAGAAACCATAAAGAGAGAGATGAAACTTTCTATATATGAATACCTAACTATTAGCTATATATCAGCATCATTCAATATACCCACCTTCCCTCTGTACTAATTTGGTCCAGCGTTCTTTCCAACTCACAAAAGCACTTTGTTAAAATGACACAACTTGCTTTCTTTTGAACCTCTAACCACATGTCACCGACCGCTGTCGGTTTCTTGTGTTCACATTAGGCTCCATATCTTAATAATATACAAAGAAAAATCCATTATTATTGCAGATATGAAAGGTAGAGTATTTTATTTACCAGAAAACTTGTATTTCATGATAATATATCATTTATATATTTTGCTAGGGGTAATTGTGCATTACTTATTGACCCAACTTTGTATAAAGTATTCAAAATGGGGAAAAGTAAATATTTTGTTAATTTAGTGTATTGTTACAGAAAGAACTTTTAAAATTATGCGCCCATATATATTATGCACAAATATTCAATAGCGATCCAATGTAGAGTTGGAAGATAAATGTGGAGTGTTTTCGTTATATTCCGCAGTATGTATAATGTAACAATATTAGTTGGATTATATATTCCAATGACATTCACCTTTGGCTCTATCCAGTAGTGGTAGTCATTTTTAACACATTCCAGCTTAAATGTCTTACTGTAATCCATTTCTAACAATATTCCATCATTGGGAAACACAGTTACACTAGATAGAGTATGAAGAGTGTACAAAGAAACTATGTATATTTATGTATAGTCCGAGAGACCTTCCAAACGACAAAGTGCTTTCATCCAGATATCCCTAAGTTATTCGTTTACTTCTCTATCTCTGAGGCTCATAAAATTGTAATTGTATGTCTTGTTCTGAACAAGAATGAAGAAAAGTTCGCGACATACAGCCTTTGCCTGAAGAGACAGCCCTGTAGGTTAGGTATTCTCTGGATAATTTCTAAGGCCTTCTGAATGAACCAATGACTATTAAAAATTCTTGAACAGAGTGCCCCATGTGTAGGGTCTGCGGGTACAAACAGTGAGCAATACGAGTATATTAGCAATATATGTTTTAGAGTAACTTCGTGTAACATTTGGTCAATTACAAGGCCATGGTTTAGGTAAAGTAGAGATTAGCTCAATCAATTCTGAATTGATCCAAGATATGATGATCTGTATCAAATCAACACTTGTCTATAATTTAGTTTATTTTTTATCTAAATATATTCTTAAATCTATATATATATAATTGAATGTCTGTCTGTTTGTTTGTACTCTATAGATTCAAAACCCATACATCCAATCGCCGTGAAATTTTGGGATATTATTAGGTATATCACCGGGAAGGTTTTTGAAAAATAAATTCATGAATATCTTGAATATCCTTAGAGTTATTTGCAGATTTGTAGATTTAACTCGCAAGCAGCGCCCCCATTGTGACGATGATAACAAGTTTTCTTATCACTAAGTTTGTTATCTTAAATATTATTTATCAAAAGTAAGATTATCTCAGGATGACACGGTAATTTATTTGCGACAAGAATAATGATACAATTCCAAGGCGAAGATACTATTCCTTTAACTTCCAATTACCGAGGGAACCAATTAATATTGATTTTATTCAACTTATCGAGTATTTCTCAAGGGACCGGGAAAAAATGTTCACTAGATAAAACTATGATTTTCTAATGTAGAAAATTAGGAAAGACAAAATTCAGGATGACAAGGCACACAGGGACCGGGAAAAAAATGTTCACTTTATCGAGAGATTCAAATTTACGAGTTTCAAATTATCAAAATATATCTTTTTATTTTTTAATAAGTTTTTAGAGAATTGTTTTAACAAATGTTCGCTAGACAAACCTTTACTCGGGTAAAACCCCGGCGAAGCCGAGTACGTTTTATAAGTTTAAAGAGAATTGTTTTAACAAATGTTCGTTAGACAAACATTCACTCGGGTAAAACCCGGGCGAAGCCGGGCACATCCGCTATTTCTAAATAAAAAGGTTTATGTTTTCTTTTTAAACAAATTTGACAATCTCTATATTTTCAAAAATTTGAAGCGAGTTGAACAAGCTAACATTTTAAAATACAATATTTGCTTCTAATCAGGCGTGATATCACGATAAAATTCAGTATAAAAATGATTTGTAACGCGTGTGCAAGAATGACATGGCATCTGCCCTGTTAGCGGAACACTGTGGGTTCGATTCCCATCCCTGGACACTTTATTTTTCTGTTTATCATTACTCTTCACAATTCAACTTTTCATACTTCATCCCAAAGGTTATAAATAATCGTCATTCCTCCTTAAAATGAATTTCGATTTTTCGTCAAAAGGAATTGCGGGATAATTGTCAAACGTCGTTTAAGAAAGAAAAAGGTGTTCTCGTATAAGCTATAAAATACTGGAAAGGCCAGTTTCAAAGTGTGAATAAATTAACGATGTCGTATTTAGGATATAATTTCAATCTCACTCTTAACCAAATATTGTCCATTTCAACGAACTAGCACCTTTCAAAGGGTTTCCGGTCAGCTCTGACTGGTGTAAGCTGTCTGTTTCGGGGAGAAAATAATAAATGAGTAGTCAGTGTGGTTTTGGCGAGAGGTATAGTGTAATCGGCGGAGGTGGCGTGGTTTTGGTCTCACGAGTATTCCAGACTTTATTACAAACTAAATCATTTCTCCACAATCTTGATATAACAATTTTATTTGAACCTTTTATAATAAAGTATATTGCTCTAAGAAAAATAAAACATTTAAGCATGGAAGTTTCTTTCACACATAAACAAACTATTCTGTCTTTACTTAGATCAAAAAATATATTGGAAGGGCTTGACTAATCAACCAAGGTATTTTGATAGAAAAGCTTAATAGAGAGTTATGGTTGAACATTTTTGAATCCTATGTTACACATATTGTATGCAATATTTTGTGGTATTCCACAAAATATTGTGGCAATTTTTGTTTTTAATTAAATGTTATTTAAAACTCTGAGTTATGTATTTTGATTTTATGCAAAATATTCTCTATCTTGTCTAACATTAGGTTTAAGAAATTGGCTAAAATTGATGGATCCTAACAAGGGTTTTCAGCGAAGTCCACTTATAAAATTTCGAATTATATATTTAAATAGATTTTATACTGATTAAACTAACTATTAGGGTAAATTGTTAAAGATATTAGATTTGTAGGTAGAGATAAAGGTCAGAAATAACCCAATTAGAAGAAGAGAGAGGGTTTACAATAGTATTTTTGAAAAAAATCGTAAAATGACAACCACGGTGAAGTGAGGCCCACCTCAGCACTGTTCCAGTCAATGAATAGCCTTGACGACTTCGATAGCAATCAACACTGGGTAATTCTAAATATTTGATGAATTCTATGTTAATCTCATGGAATCAGAAAAGCTTGGGATTGATTGGAGCACGAAACCCTGTCCTCAAGGGGGCCCGCTCTGAAATTGCCAAAATCGGTGTTTATTGGTGGCTTTATCTCCGACCAGAGAGTCCTCTAGGTTTTAGATAGGTTGAAGAAATATTTACGTTTTTTGGCAATTTGACGGAAGATGTAAGCGTTCTTCTTATAAACAAACTTAATAAAGATTGGTATTAAGAATAATATGTCGATATCAAATTCCCAAAATTGAGGAAATGGTATTCAATCTTCGTAGTGAGCATTCAAGAAATAATAAAGTGTACCAATTGCTACAACAACATTTTCAACTAGAATCATTGATCATATCATTTTTATGATCAATTCAGATGTTTATTTTGTATATTTATATTTATGTTACGACTTATAAAATTGATTATAATCTAAATATGAAAAATCGGGATATCTTGTAAAAATAAAATTGATATTAGAATGTATATTTTATATTTAATAAATTCGACTTAATATATAATTTCTAGGTTACGAGATTTTATAATCTCACAATAATCGAAACTCTCGAAAGTATCGAAGCAATCAGCAAACGAAAGTCAAAGCGAACTTAAAGCAAAAGCGAATTTGAAGCAAATAAGGAAGCGATGGGATTCCTAAAGTTTTTTAAAAGAAGGAAGTAAGTGATTGATCATTTCACAAATAATTTGATTCTTAATTCAATAAAAATGTTAAAAGAAAATCTCAAATAATTTTTTCGAAAATATTAATGAATTATTACATGTGCATGCACATACAATATATCGTATATTAATCTACAAAAATTGAAATTATTGACCATATTATGTTCTGACATATAAAAATAAACGCCAACTCACTTGAAAACATTGGTCTATAATGGTAGAATTTGGTATCATGATATTAGTTTATATGTCGGAATTCAAAATAATATTTCCTATTATAAATTTGAGTGGGATCAAAATATATTGAGCGTTGATTCCACTGAATCTTTTACCACGTTATGGGATAAAATTATTAGTGTATATTAGTGTAAATATGTGTAAATGATTACTAGTATGATATGTTTGTGTGTGATATTTCCCTATTACATTCACAAGTATGGCGTATTACATAGAAAACAAAATGCTTTTGTTATTCAAGAAGTTTCTAATCGCAAACACACATCAAAGTTACCTCTTTGATAATATAGATAAATTATGGACTAAAATATGTTCACATCTTTCTTATACTCATTCACGATAAACTGATCTTTCGAAAATATTTGTTCAAGATGCAATATTTATTCTGAAATATTATATTGACTACTTGGAAGGTCTGGAATACCTTTACTAAGTTTCAATAAAATAGGTACTGGAAAACCGGTATTAATTTTCCTAATATATTTAATACAAAACTTCTCAATTTAAAATTCCAAAGATGTATATATTCAAATATACAGTATAAATAAACAAACACATGGCTGCTAAACAAGCCAAATAACTCTCTTTATCGAAATATTTTCCCACTGGTCCACTATAACATGCTAATCAAAATAAAGTCAAATATGTGAACAAACGACCTATTTGTTAAAACCTTATATTGGAAAAAAAATATGAAGAATATAAATACAGAAATATTTTACTCGTTTTGATGTATATATAGGTGAGTGCATATAAAATAGTGCGTTTGTTCTAGTAAAATAGCGTTTGAAAATCATTAGTACACACAGTTTTCCCCCCTTCAATGTTCGAAAGTTATTTCTGGTAAATTCTAATCCATAGATAATGAATAAAACATTAATTTTTGAAATGACCGAGATAATGTTGAGAGACATTTGTAGCAAGAATAAAGTCTGAGAATCTGCAGAAAGGATTACTGCAGGAGAACAATGATTTCACCTTAAGGAAGTTATTATCTGTAGCCCTAGCATTTGTTATAAGACTAAATGACAAGGAAAAGCACATATATATATAATATAGGGGGGGGAATAATTTACATTACAGAGGGAAGCAAAAATTAGGAGAATTTTAATGAAAACAAAGGGTAGAATATAATTCGGCTGAAAGGGAAATTGTTTTCTTCCGGAAGGCGAAATAAAATCCTATTTGACAACTGCCTATATACGTTAACAAAAGACCAGGTTGATCAACTGAGTATATGGTGCAAAAAAACGAAATTTTTCATCACAATCTTTTCTATACTAAATATTCCAGTTGCTAAAAAATAAATTTGAATAAAAAAGTATTTGTATCAATTTTGAAATTAAAACATAAAGACTCCAGGGAAAATATATTTTAAGAATACTTAAATTAATATGTCTCCAACTTTCGGGCACGAAAAATATTTTACAAAAGAAAATATTTTGCATTAAACCGCTAATCAAATTAGAGATAAAATCAAATGCATACGGTGTTAACAGTTATTTGAATGAAGAATCAACGCGCGAAAAAATGGCTCAATATTTCGAAAAAACACAAACTTATATCAGAGTTCAGCTGTATTCTAAGGAAATAAACATAAATATTATTCCCCAAAAGCTGAAAATGTTTATATTGCAGTATTGGAATGAAACGCATTTGGTAATAGTAAAGAAGAAAATTATCGCGAGGCAATACTTCGGACGGGAGAATAGAGAATTTATACAACAGTGAAATAATATAATAAATATCATTGGAATGCGTTCATCAACGTTTTCAAACACATTTAGGCAAAAATAATTCACCGTTTCATATTAAAAATAAATGACTACCTGTTATTTTGCCTAATGAATCTGAAATTTCATTTTTTGAATTCACATTTGAAATTCCCCAATAATTTCGTGCAGAACGTAAAACAAGGTGAAAACCTCCACTAAGATATTAATATAATTAGGCAATGATAAAATTGTCTTTGGAATCAACATATGGTGGCCGAAATTAGTTCGAATCTGATGCTTAATGTCAAGCAAACACAATATAAATGACGTCACACCAAAAAAAGTTAAATCTATGAATATAATTTTCTTATTAGGTCCTTATATATTGATGCATCTTTATAACTAGTGTTTAATACACCAAATGTCATTTATACACATTTTTGTTAACACCTCCATTTTGTAATTAAGCAATCTCTAATTATGATATATAATCATAAAAAAACTCAAAACTTGTTTCGTGAATTTCTATTTGGTTCCGGGAATTTGTCTTCGCAAAAGCTCTTATTTCCTATTCAAATATAATGTGATGTTGCAGTTATAGGATATTCAATACATTGAATTTATATACAACCAAGCATTATACAATGAAAAACATTCGACAAACCTCTTCATTAACTAACCTCTACACTGCCCTCTTATCCATTTATATATGAATATATTGAACATACACAGTGTGGCAAATAATTTTTAAGAATGGGTTTGTAAAATAAAACAGAAACAAGTAAATTCAAATTCTACTATTTTTTTATTCAAAATAATCCCCTCCGGATTCAATACATATGTTACAACGATTTAATAAGGAATTAAATGCATCTTGCAGGCCACTTTGAGGAATCGCTTCCAAAGTGCTCGTCGCAGCTCTCTGGATGGTCGGGATATCATAAAAAAAAAACCTTTTAACTTCAATTTTATTTTTGGGAATAAATAAAAGTCACATGGTGCTAAATCAGGCGATTACGGAGGATGATTCAACACACAGACGTTATTTTTGGCCAAAAAGCGACGAACTATGAGTGAGGAGTGACTCGGTGCATTATCATGCAGCAAACACCAACTGTCTTCATCGCGATATTCTGGACGAATGCGACGAATCCTGGCAATCAAACGTTTCAAAACGTTTAATTAATACTCTCCAGTATTGATTTGTCCAGCGGGAACAAATTCTTTGTGGATAATACCTCTACTATCGAAAAAGGCAATCAGCATTGCTTTGATTTTTGATGGCACTTTTCGCGTTTTTTTTTTTTGGCTTGTGGAGAGTTTTTTGACTTCCATTCGGCACTTTGGCGCTTTGTCTTTGGGTCATACTGAAAACACCATGTTTCATCACCCGTAACAATTGATTTCAGGAAGTTTGAATCATTTTCATAGGCAGAAATGATGTCCCTGCAATGTGCAATTCTCAATGATTTCTGCTCGCCCGTTAAAGTGTGTGGAACAAATTTAGCACAGACTTTAGTTTTACCCAAATCTTCATGCAGAATGGTTTGAATCGTTTCTTTGTTGATGTGCAAAACCTCTGCCATCATTCTAAGGGATGCACTGCGATTGTGTGCAACAAATTCTCACACTTTTTCTATACTTTCTGGTGTCTTCGAAGAACTTGGTACGCCAGTATGCTTATCATCTTCTAGCGTATTCTTCCATCCGAAAAACGTTTGTGCCAAATGAAAACATTTTATTTACTCAAACATAACGTACCATAAACTTGCTGGTTCAAAATATATGTTTCCGATGCACTTCTACCAAGTTTTGCATTAAATTTAATGACCGCTCTCTGTTCCATCTCAGAATTCCGACGAACAAAATTTTTACTTTTCAAAAATCGCCTGTATGGTTTTAAAAAGTTAACCAAAATGGCTGAAACAAAGCCACACGCTAGATAAGGCTTCGAATATATATACGCATGCGCAATTTCATAACTGGCTCTGCTATTGGCTTTTATCTAGCGCGAGTCTTAAAAATTATTTGCCACACTGCTTATATTTTCACGCACATACATATATCAATGAATAAATTGAAACGAATATAACAATTCAATTTAAATATAATTTCCAAAGCATGAACTGTAAAAAGTTTTCCTTTGAAACACCATAGTTTGAAGATAATCATATAATTTATTTTAAACCCCTTTTACATATTTCTAATCAACTAAAACAAAATTATCACAAGTAAATATTTATCCCAATTACATATCGTGACATAGCGCGCCATCTATAAATGAAATTTGTAGCTTTTTGGCTGGAGTTTCTCAATGTAAATATAACAACTCTCTACTACCCTTTCTGCAATGAAGGAAAATATTAAAAGGGCAAGGTTTATCTTCCGCTAACTTTACCAATGGTTTTGCGATTTAAAATTTCAAGACGCTATAAAATTACATTAGTATGCTTTGCTTATATATCAGGCACTATTCATAGACATTTAGGAAGCAGTTCGACTTTTGAACTTATAAGTGCTCCAGACTCTGTATGGTTACTTGAATTCACTAGTAGTAATGGAATTAATTATTGAAATCTGGGATTTTTGAGACAAATATTTCAGAATTAGAGTCCTCAATGCAGAATTCGTTCTTGAGTCGTGGCTATCGAAAATCGACCTTTCAAACCACTGGTTCACAGATTTCAATTCAAAAAGTGATTTGGCCGAATTAAAACTTGTTGGAATGAAAATTGAGGCGACTTCGTGGTAAAGTATTGTAAGCCTTAAAGCAAAATATGAATTGATGATGTAGACAGGCAGATGTTTCAGAATGATTAACCCTACAAATAACCTTTACTGTAAAATAGTGTAATATTGATAAAACGACATATGCTGATGGTTTCTTATTGTGTTGTCAGGAAGTTTAATGGGGAGGGGCTTCACGGATACATAAATTACGGTTACGTACCTACACCACCACGTACACCCGCCACCCCCGGCTCGCCACTACCACCTTTTAGAGCCATAGACCCAGTGTACCACGAGCCGGGGTTCGGATACACTAGGATATACAACCAGTACATATTGGGTGGGTCACTTCCAACACACCTCACACCTGCCATTCACTCTCCTACATTTGATAGCAACACCTCCACAGGCAGACTGGTGGTGGCAGAGTGCTGCCGTGTCACTCTCCACAGAGATGTGGATTGGGGCACGACAGGCTCTGTCCCCTCTCTTATCTAGGGCCCCACATACACAGTGTTAGATTCAACGGCACACTTTACAGTACAACATGTTTACATAACACGCTACACTCACACCAACACACCCTTCTTCCTTCTTCATGTGGCGAGGCCCTTGTTTATTGAGGTGAGTCTTTTTTCTCTCTTTTTCTTACCATAAGCGTATTTTCTTTTTATTATTTTATAGCAAAAATATATATTTATAAATGCACTATTTTGAAATTACTCTCCATACCTATATAACTGAATATTTATATATTCTACCTTTCCTATCTAATTGTACAATTCAACACACCTTTTTTAATCGTTTTCATATTTCTCCAGAGAGTAGTAATAACAATAAGTTGATATGATTCTGATAACACAATACTTATAGTTTAATATTTCTTATCAATCAGGAGGCGATTCATAATAAATATATTGTTCATTGTAATAATAATTGTTCCATTTTTATATTGTATAATTAGATCATAAATAGAGTAGTTTATATAGATGGTGTAATATATAAAAAAATATATTTAAATAACTTATAAAATATATTTTATTATCTCTATGAATGTATATTTAAGTATTTGTACATTTTAACATTGAAAATTCATATTTACACCTTTGAAAATACAAAATAAAATCGTTCTATATAATTTCATTATATATATATATATATCATATCTAGTAGAGTGATTGAATATATGAAGACTATAGCTGATATAAAATTTTACCTTTATATCATATATACCTACTTATATGTTCATATAAATATTATAAAAAATTATATATACATTATATTAAGATCGAATATATATTTATTTCTATAAATACAATATTATTTTCAAACATTATTAATAACAATATAATATGACTAAATATATCTTTAAAATAAATTTATGTAAACTCAAATCAATGTGAATATATATTTATTTTGGTTTGTAATTGTGTAGGGGCATCAAAATTCAGGCGTTGCTTTGGGCCGGCAACCCTTTTCACTGGAGCATTCTCCAGACCTTGTATTTATTTGGGGGCATTTATTGATACAGGTAAGTCTTAATTTACCAGTTTCACATATATTTAATATATTATCGATATTATTATATTACTTTCAAAATTATTATTCATAATTGAAAAGGCATATATTGGATCAAAAATAATTTGATAATATATATGCCTTTCTAATTAAAGATATATTTATGGATTGCTCTATTTTCAAAATTATGCCTAATATTTTAATATACTATTATACTTTGAAAGAATCAAATTGTATTTATATATATTTAAATATATTTGATGTGAATGTATATATATATAGTTTCTTTGTAATTGTGTAGGGGCACAAAATTCAAGTGTTGCTTTGGGGCGGCAACCAACCACATGGAGCGTTCTCCAGACTTCATTGGCATGGTATCAAAATTCCGGGGCATTTGATCCAGGTAATTCTTAAATTTTGGTTTAGTCACATAATAAATCGAGAAACGCCATATCAAAGCCATATATATTTTTCAATATATAATGTTCTAGACATGATATTTACAGGATATTATTTAGTAATGTGAAGATTCAAAACATATACCACTCATTGAGCCTTTCAGATATGATTTAGGTATAGATAATTCAATTTATTGTCAAACACCTTCAAATTAATGCCATAAAACATAACTTTGAATTTTTTTTTCTCAAAATATTCAAGCATCTGCTTTTCCCGATGAAATATACATTGAAAAGTATTTACAGAAATCATTGATTTTGATGAACGGCCTATTTTCTAAAATACATATATCATTTCGAGATCATGGGCCTCCCCAATGTATTCATTGAATAATTTGTAACAAATATAATGTGCAGGTGTTTCCTGGACTTTCTGTATATATATCCTCCTCTAGAGGCTGTTTCCAACTTAAAATGTGAGTAAATGTCTTATTTAATATTAGGATTAGTAAAATATTTATCCCAGCTCAGTTTGGTCTCTTCTGACGTGACACTCTAGGGCGTTAACTACACCTTGCTAGTTGAACACCTTGGATAGATATTTCTACCTCCTATAAGATCAACCACTTCAGAGTGAGACACATTTCCCACTTTAATTTGATTACTATGAAAATTATAAAATGATTTCATCATATTATTTCCATAAAAAATATTTATAATTTCTGTGTTATGATGAAGGGGCAACAAAGTGAAGCGTTGCTTCAGGGCCTTTGAACCCTGAAATTGTTTTCAGTAAATTAAGATTAGGTAGATATTTCGAATGAAAAAAATAAATGGATTAAATTTTTTCGTTGTTTAGGAGCGGTGACACCTTTGTGGTGATACCATTCTGGAGATTTCGCACCAAGGAGCAGCGTCGACGAAGATGGGGGCGTCCTCGTCGACAATTCTCAATGGCAGCGACGTCTATCATCGTGGCATCTACCTGGATATTGATGATTCGACGTTTGTCTATACAGCGTCTTTCTGACGTCGTCCAAACCTTTCCTTGCCTTTTGCACGTCTCTCTGGACATCTTTGAAACGGTATCTGTCATTGGGGCAACATCAGTATATCGTTGAGAAGACGTTTGGGATCAAAACATCCTTCTAGATATGGATGAATGGAATCGTCTGTCTCAGGAAGTATTTGACATGATATCTGTCATCGTCTGTGACAACTACC
>CP092878.1:40561747-40624673 GCA_030710605.1 Cordylochernes scorpioides
ATTGAACAAATAGCAAATAGGAAAAATTGGTTTAAAATAGTAAAAACTTATAATTATTTAAATAATATATTAATGAATGAAAAGGTGTTTGAATTTAGACGATAATTTATTTGACAGTTTTTTTTTTATATTATCTAGAGTAAAGAGGTACAATTAAAAATCCAGATTTAAATCATTTATTTCTTCTATACCTAGGCCGTAACTTTGACCAAATTCTACTCAAATTTACTGTTAAATAAGAAACAGGGAACATATATCTTTATCAATAAAGCCATTAAAAACGAATGTTTCTTTCAAAAATAACAAACCTCTACTGTCACTACTGCGATGATAAAATATCGAATGGTTTAAATCAGTCGTAAACTCTATCAGCGGTTTCTCCAATTTTATCTACAAGACCGCTTCTTAAATCTCTAATTCTATATTGGACAATATTAGGCTTATATATGCCAAACTAACGGGTGGACACTAAAATATGGTATTCAGGAAAACTATTAACATCAACTTTTTTAGGACAGTACATTTACATATTAACAGAATCGTCCAATACAGTTTCAGAACTTTAAGAAAAGAGAGATGAGAAGCCTGGTAGATAAAATAGGGGAAACGGGGCTTGGAGGATTCTGATGAGCCAAACCCTCCTCATATTTTTTCATCGCAGTAAGGACAATATAATCTTTTTTAAATAAACTTTTTCGGACTTTAATGGTTTAATTTCTTGTGTATAGATGGCGCGTTATTTCCTTATAATTTATTTTTGCTCAACTAGTTTTGTCCTAATTGTTTTCTGAATAGAATTACTCGAGGCAATATTTATAGCATAATCTTACTTTGACGTTTTAATCTAGTTATCTGTCTGTATCAGTCTCACCTTCCGCATCCGGCTTCTGTCCGAGAATCCCTCCCTGTCTGTGGCTCCAGTGATCTGTTGCTGGCCCACCATTACTCTAATTTTACATATAGAAGGCCTTCGACCTGCAGGGCTAGTTCTTCAGGCAAAGGCTGAGTGAAACTATCACTCTATTCACACAAAGGACAAGACATCTAATTACATTACATATAGTATTCAGGAAAACTATAGACATAAACCTTTAAGACAGTATATTTACATATGAACAGAATCGTCTCCAATACAGTATTAGAACTCTAAGAGAGATTAGAAGCCTGGAAAATTCTGATGAGCCAATCCCTCCTAATATTGTTTTCATCGCAGTAAGGACACAATATAAGTAAGTTTGCATTGTTAAATAAAATACACATTTGTGCTTTAATGATTTCATTTATTGTGTATAGATGGCGCGTTATTCCCTTATAATTTATTTTTGCTCAACTAGTTTTGTCCTAATTGTTTTCGGAATAGCATTACTCAATGAAATATTTATATATAAGTCTATTGTCCTCTAAAAGCTTATGTCCATAGTTTGCTTTAATTTCATATTTAATATATCATCCTTCAGTGTAGCATATATATAAGAGGAATCGTCCAATACCTTTCAGCACACTAAGAAACGTTCCTCTCTATTAAATTGACGAAATCGTTGGGGGAGTTTACCACTAATGAGCCAAGCTCCCCATCCCTCTATTTTATCATTGCTGAAAGGACAGTAGAAGTTTGTTTGGTTTGAAAATAAGAATTCGAATTTTTACGTTTATTCTAGTTATCTGTCTGCATCAATTTCATCCTCCATATTCGACCTCTATCCGAGAATCCAATACGGTCTGTAGCTGAAGTAATCAATCGCTGGCCCACCATTCTGCTCATCTCTCATCAGGAAAGTCTTCGACCTCATTCAGCGGCCACTAAACCTGCAGGACTAACTCTTCAGTCAAAGGGTGATTGAAACTTTGACTCCATTCACACGAAAGAACAACACTTACAATTACTGTACTTCTGAGATTTAGAGTGAAGAAATTAAATGAAGTAATTCTGATTATTCAGAAGAGAGAAAACTTCATCTTTTGGGAAGCTTCTCAGACTATATATAAATGTAAATTGCATCTTTGTGTCCCTTTACACATCCTCTCTAGATTGAGTGTGTTCTCATTGACAGTTATTGTAAGAAATGGTTTCTAATATCAAATTTAGACTGGTTAGACGATAAGTCCACCTGAGGAAGGTTATTAGTGATAATTACTACTGTCGAGAGTCAAAGGTGAAACACCTTTGAATGTACAAATTCCAGAATGTTGATTCATTACAATGGCCATACGGCGGAATATAACAATAACCCTCCATATCATTCTTCCTAACTATACATTGGTTCACTACGAGTTTGACGTGAAAAAATATAGGTGCATAATTTTAAATGGGTAGCCTGTAATAAGTGACTAAATTAAAAGAAAAAAATGCAAAAGCTATATATATTTATATGAATTATTAAGCATTAAATGCTCTTTTTCGATTAAAACAATAAATTACTACCTTACCAAATACAATGAAAGATATTGAACAGTAGGGATACTGTTAATGATTGTTCTATTCGAAAAGGAAAATGTATTCTTGATGCTTTTTTTTTGGTTTATAGCGCGTCATTATTTTATTATTAGCGATATGTAAAGACATTCAAAATTTTATTAGCAACTTTCAATATATAGAGTAAACCTTTAAAGCTAGGTCTAATGATAAGTCATATAAGAAAGAGATAGACTAAAGTGAATTTCCTTTTTATATCTTTTATTTCATATATTCATTAATTTACCATTATTTTTCATATTCTCTTATATATCAAATATTTGAAAGTGCTTCTTGAGGGTATTTATTCAAAGGATGGTATAAATTATGATTATGAGTCCCAGATGTCTTCTAATTCTAATAAAAAGGCTTTGAAATGTGAATGCAGGGAGTAATAAAGGATTCGAGGGATTTTTCTTTTTCACATCAGATGTAGCGATTTGAGAAGTTGTAGGTATGTTTTCTGATATTTGTCGAATTTTGATTGCAATTAGGGGCCACCATTTGCTCCATAAACCTATTGGGGAACAATAAATCTTGTTCATAGTGGGGCAAAAAATATGTGAAAACAAATCTTATAATTGAACAGGAAGCGTTAGATATGTTTTATGCTTGATATTTTTAATGAAGTTATTGAGAGGACTGTGGCAAGAGCAAATTGGAGGTATTCAGCGTATAATCTTGAAATGAGCCTTTGCTGTTTAGATAAGGAAGGGTAAACATATTGGAAATTATTTTCAATCAATAATAAAGGCATTTTTATAAAGAAATATTAAATTAAGCATGAATAATGATTCATCATTTTTTTAAAATTAAAATTAAAACTATCATTATTAGTTTGATTTTGATTAGGAATAATTCTGCATAAAAAATATTAGATAGGTAATTTTACTTTTTTGCATTTGAAATAGGTATTTGAATTGCCATTCTCTTGTTAATAACATTGAGTGTAATCTGGAATTTCTTCGTAATTGGGTAATGATTTAACACGCATCCTTTAGAGCGATGAGGTTAACATGATGTAAAAACTCGATAATTGACATCAAAATATATTTATTCACACTTTTAGTTGTATTCAGAGATAGGAATTTGTTCACAGGATGGTATAAGGCACTTCTGAATATTTCTTCGTGAATTTTCTGCTAGATTTCCTTTGAATTTCTAGTGAAAAAGTTTGAGATTAGAATGCAACAGATAGATTTGATAATTTGAGAGAGATAATTTGGTTCCATTTTATTTGTAGCCGATAGAGCATTTGTAGGTAGATTTTCTGAAAATAGTGGGGTATTTAGTATGTTTAAGGGCATCCTTTGCTTTATAACCTTTTGAGGTGCGGTATATCTAGTTCGCAGTGGGGCAAAAGTCATGATATCAAACGGCAAAATTGAAAAGGAAGCGATGGGAAAAGTTTTAGATTTTGTTTCTTCAAAAGAGAGAGAGAGGGAGTTATTGAGAGGGGGCAGGGGAAAGCACAGAAGAAAATGGAATGTAAAAATCCAGTATATAATTCAGAGCGTTAGATCTTTACAGAATGATTCGATTGATAATTTAATTCCATTTTAATTGTAGCGAATACAACAGTTGTTCATCATATTTATGAATTTCTTCGGATTTCCAGTATAATTAGGGGCATCCTTTGCTTTATAAACTATTGAGGTGCAAAATATCTATTTCGCAGTGGGGCAACGTTGTAAAAGCGAATATTCTTATTGGAAAAGAAGCAATGGGGAAAGTTTGAGATTTTGCTTATTTAATAAAATATTTAGAGGGCAGGGAGCAGAAGAAAATATCATTTGAAGATTCAGTATATAATATTGGTAGAAATTCAGAGCTTTATATATCCTTGGATAATGATTTGAGGGATAATTTTATTCCATTTTAGCTGTAGCGATTACATTTTTTTGATGATATTTCTGAATTTTTGGGCTTTTGAGTATAATTAGGGACATCCTTTGATTTATAATCTATTGAGGGGAAATATATCTAGTTCATAGTGGGACAGAAATCGTGAAAGCAAACAGCATAATTGGAAAGGAAGCGATGCGTGAAGAAAGTTTCAGATTTTATTTTTTTTATAAAAGCTATTGAAAGGAAAGGGGGCAGAAGAAAATGGTATTTCAAGCTCCAGTATATAATCTTGGTGGAAACTTCTGAGCATTCGATCTATATCAATTATTCAGGTGATAATTTGATTCCATTTTATCGAATATAGTAGTTGTTCATGATATTTCTAAAATTCTTGGGAATTTGAGTATAATTAGGGGCATCCTTTGCTTTATAAACTATTGAGGGGCAATATATCAAGTTCATAGTGGGGCAAAAGCTGTGAAAGCAAATGGCATATTTGAAAAGGAAGCGATAGGGAATTTTCATATTTGGATTATTTTATAAGTTATTGAAAGGTGGGGGGAGACTAAGAAAATGATATTTAAAGATTCACTATAATTTTGGTAGAAACCTTAGAGAGCCATATATCTTGAGAGAAACTTTCAAGTTATATTCTTTGGTTCTCTATCTTCACTATAGCTTAAACAGCAGTTACGGTTAATATTTTTGAAATACGTGGGATTTCATATTCAATTAAGGGCCTACTGTATATAGTATTGAGGGACATTGTTTCTTGTTTATAGTTTGGCAAAATTCTTTAAATAAAATGTTATATTTGAACAGTAAGCAATCAGGGAAGTTTTGGATTTGTTTCCTTTATGAAGCTATTGTGAAAGGGCAAGGGGCAAGAGGAAATGTTATTTAAAGTTTCACTATATATTCTTGATAGAAACCTTTGATCGTTGAAGTCTTAGTTCTTCAATGTATAGAATTCGTCGGAATTTGAGAAAATATTTTGGGCCAAACTTTGCTTATGAACTATTGAGGGGCAATATATCTTATCATGGTTGGGGAGAAGCCATGAAATGATATTGTATAATTGAGCAGGAAGCGATGGGGTAAGTTTAAGACTTTGTTTTAGTTGAATTTATTTCGAGGGCTGGGGCAAGAGGAAATTATATTTAAAGCTTCAGTATGTGATCTTGTTAGAACCTTCTTTCTATAAAGCCAGAGGGATCTGAATTGTAAAATTTACATTCATCCAATGAAAGGTACTTTTATATTATTAAGTAGTGCATCACTATTATGTTTCTCTAATGATTCTTCAAAATTGAAATAAGATGAAAATAATTTGATTATTAAAAGCCTTAATTCGATCTGAACTTCTGATGAGAATATAAATAATATTTCAACATGTAGATTAGGTGAGTGAAATTTGTGTCTCCCGCATTTGAAAGGATGATTTCGTCCAACAAGATTCTTCGATGAAAAATTAGATCCAGCAGGATTCCTCGGTGACAAACTACATTAGCAAGACTTCTTATTTGAGAACTACGTGCTGCATTTAAAATCGATGACAGATTAGATTCAGGTATTTAGATATAAAGTAGGGTATAAGTGCAATATCCAGCAAGTTCCTCGATTAAATAATTGTTCAGCAACGATCTCGAAAACAGACTGCGTCCACCAAATACTTTCGATTAAAAACTTCGCGCAGCGGGCAAGATTTCACAATAAAATACTTTATCCATCATAAGATGCTTGAATTACAGACCTAAATTAGGTTAGATTCCTCAATGAAAGACTACGTGCAGCAAGACTTCTTGTTGATGGACCACATTTTCATCAATATATTTGTTGAGAGTCTGCTTCCAGCCCGATACAACGATGGGTGAGTAGGTCCAACCTTATTCACTTAGATAGGTCCATCAAGATTATTCGAAGAAAGGCTGTGTCCATATAGATTCTTCGATTCCAGACCACGATTAGCGTGTTTCTCCGATGACAGACTACGTAGATCAATTTTACTCGATGATAAGTTGCGTCTATTAATAGTCCTCGATGACAGACCACGAAAAGCAGGTTTCTTTGATGACAGACTGAGTCTATCAAGATTCTCCTCGATGAAAAAGACTGCGTTCATTAAGATTCATCGATGACAGGCCGAGATAGACAGTCCATCAATTTTCCTCGTTGACAAAGTGCGTTCAGCACGATTCTACGATGACAGATCAAATCTAACCAGATTCAATGATGGCTGAATACCTCCAGCACAAGATTGGTAGATGTGACAGAATATGGCCAGCAAGATCCGCCATAGAGAGATGAACTCCAGCAGATTTCTTCGAGGTTTCAACGTTTTCTAGGCAGCCACAATTCCAGAAGTCGCGGCCATGAAGTTTTGTCAACGAAGACGCCCCCATCTTCGAAGACTCGACTCCATGAACGACGACTTCAGGTTGAGGCCCCAGTAGAAATTCCGCCACGTAAACCACACGCAGGAATCTGATGCATCTAAAAACATCAAAACATTCTATTTACAAAAAAAAGTGTGAATGTTATATTCATTATTGAATGAGTAATTTGAAATTATTGTATTTTTTAAACTATTTAAAAGAAAATTAAGATCGATTTCTCACTTTTTTGAATTTGAAAAATCAAATGAATGCTCATAAAGTATTGGAGAAAGTGATACTGCCTCATTTTAAGGTCCTATATTTTAGATAGGAAAAAAATCGGCACCTGGGGCTTTCAAAGCCTCAACTTACTTGGTGAGCCAAACTGATTATGGAATAATTGTCAAACTCCATCCATTTCGAAGGAAATCACAAACTGTGTGAGTTAATTAAAATCATCCTTAAAAATGGATGAATCATTTATTGTGTTTGTGGTTAACATACTATTGTAATTCATTATTCAAAGGATAGAGGGTCGGTGAAAGAGTGGTCTAAACCATTGGTTTTCGCCCGCCGCAATCCGGGCTCGAATCCCGAATTTGAACCTTTTTTTTCCTTTTTAAATAAATGCTCCTATGATGCCCGATTCTTGCAAAAGTCCAACTCCAACTGCGAATGCAAGTAACAAAACAGGGCTCTGGCATATTTGTAAGCGCAAAGTCGAATTGCTTTTCAAATGTGTAGACATGTGGAGCACTTACAATAAAAGCAGTCTCTAACTACCCACCATTATCATGGCCTGTACCACGTGTCCTTGGGATATTAAAAAAAATATATATATTTAAAAAGGAAGGACACCGCATTTTATTTCTCATAAAATACTTTAATTTATTTGGAGAAGTCTGATTTATGATAAATAACAGTTTTAGTTTGATAAATAACATAATTATTTTTAAATCAGCGTTTTTTAAAAATATTTTATAATTACAGTTTTATCATATATTTCGAATTTATACACTAGAATACTTTAAAAATCTAGTGGTTTCAGTTATATAATAAATTTATTAATTTATTGTTTGCGTGAGAATGAAATTATTAAGCTTTATATATATCACTCAAAATAAATAGTTCATTGAAATATATGTCTCGAGCCATTATACAGGCCATAAAATATTTAAAGCTTACCTGTCATCATAAAATTGCTCAAATATTTAAGCTGATATTGCTTTACTTTGTTGCCCCTACGACATTACAAAGATAATTTATATACACCTTTTTAATAGATCTGATTTGAGAACAACAAGTTATCAATCAAAATAAAAGTAGGAAAGGTGTCTCACTCAAAACATGCAAAGTCCCATTTTCTAATAAGTAGAAATCCCTAACTACCCCTGAGGGCAGTTAACGAGTGATTAGCCAGAAGGAGCCGACATGAACTGGGGTGAATATATAAGAGCACATTCACTCGCCTTTGAATTCGAAAAACCCGACTTTGAAAGATGGTATAAATACAGAATTACACATAAAGATACAGGAAATTATATTTCTTACAAATATTCTGAAATAATATATTTGAAGAAGCCTGTTTGAAGTGGCACATTGGCATAGGATTAACAAAATGAAAAAAATAATCAAAAATGCGTTTATAAAAACCATAGATTTCCTAATATTTTTTCTAAAAGTACATTAATGTTAAATGTAGTTTGAAATGCAGATACTTGGATATTTTTAAAAACCTTTTTAAACTAGATTGAAAATAAATTGAGCTCTTTATTTTATCTAATATAATTGGGTCTTTAAAATGTATGTTCGAATTATTATGCAACCAATACAATAATTGACTCCTATCTGTTATCAACAAAGTACTCTAAAAGTAGACATTGTCCATATGAATTCATGCCGATGAAGAGGCCTCAATCTACACCGACTTTAATTCACAAAGCCAGGATCGGAAGATGCGCCGATATAAATATTTGCCATCACGAAGCAACGCTTGTTTGCCCCTACAGCAAAACACAGAAAATTATCAATACATTTCTTTAATGAACTTATTTGAGAATTCAGTTTCTTTAATATAAAATAGTCGAAGTGAATTGGGAAATATGTCTCATAAGGGGGCCCTCTAGGAAAAAATCTTCATCTTTTAGAAAGAAGAAATTCCTAACCAAGGTCTTCACATGGCAAAATGTAGTTAACTCTCTAGAGTGACTATCCAGAAGAGACCAATCTAAGCTGGGATAAATCTCTAACTAATCCTAATAATCAAGAACAAATTAACTCACTTTTTAAGTTGGAAACAGCCTCTAAAAGATGATATAAATACAGAGAGTCCAGGAAGCACCTGCACATTATAATTGTTACGAGATTATTCTTTGAATACATCTTGAAATATCTTATTGAGTAAGCCCTTAAATCTCGAAATTACTTACGTCTAATTTAAAAAAAATAGTGCTTTTATTACAAAATCAACGATTTCTAAAATTACTTTTAAATGTATATTCAGACACTTGAGTATTTCGAAAATCACATTTTCCACTTTATGCTTTATCACATAAATTTGAAGATGTATGACAAAATAAATTGAATTCTCTATACCTAAATCGTATCTGAAGGGCTCAATAAGTGATATGTCTCGTATTTCTTTATTAAATAAGAAATTAGGACCCAGAAATATCATTTGCCTAGAACATTATATAATAATAAATATCTAAGGCTTTGTTATGGCATGTCTCGATATACTATATGACCAATAAAATATTTAAGAATTACCTGGATCAAAAAGCCTCGGAATTTTGATATCATGCCAATGAGAAATCTCCATCAACAGAGATTCAGCAACAAGGACTGAAGAACGCTCCAGTGTGGGTGGTTGCCGCCCCCAAGCAACGCTTGAATTTTGTGCCCCTACACAATCAAAAAGAAACAATAAATATACATTCACATTGATTGGGATTTCATATATTTTATTTAGAGAGATATAATATTGAAATATATTAATGCTTAATGAATAATTTTATGAATAATGACGATTGTAAATATTAAGAAAAAGTGTCTAGAACATTATATAATATAAAATACCTAAGAATATGTTATGTCATATCTCGAATAATTATATACAATATACAAATACAATATGTAAGAAATACCAAGATCAAATACTCCAAAAATTTGATACCTTGCCAATGAAGTCTGGAGATACTCCAGTGTTAATGGTTTCCGGCCCAAAGAAACGCTTGGATTTTGTGCCCCTACACAATTACATAGAAACTATAAATAAACATACACATTGATCAGGTTTTCATATATTTAATTTAGAGATATGTAATATTGAAGTATATTAATTTATAAGGAATGATATTTGAAGATATATATATAATATATTATTCTCATAGAAATAAATGTTTATTAATTTCTTAATATAATGTATAAATAGTATATTTATTAAAAATTATTTAAATTTTAATTATGCATAAGTAGTTCATGATATAAATGAAAAAACTTATATCAGCTCTAGCCATTAAGTAATTTATTAGCTATGATATATATTGATAGAATAAAGAGCGATTATTGCCTGTATTTTTAGAATGATTGATGAATCAATGCTGTATTGGAAAATTAGCGTTATTGTACTCTTTTTTAAAAGTAAATATATGAAACTGATTATATAAAAGGTATTAGAAAGGAAATAAATAGTTAAGAGGAATCGTTTAAAATTCTTGTATTAATAAATATATATTTTTTATTTATTATTAATGAAAATATAAATAATCTTATGGTAAGAAAATGTGGGAAAAAGACTCACCTCAATAAACAAGGGCCTCGCCACATGAAGAAGGAAGAAGGTGTGTTGGTGTGAGTGTAAAGTGTTATGTAAACATGTTGTACTGTAAAGTGTGGCGTTGAACCTAACACTGTGTATGTGGGGCCCTAGATAAGGGAGGGGACAGAGCCTGTCGTGCCCCAATCCACATCTCTGTGGAGAGTGACACGGCAGCACTCTGCCACCACCAGTCTGCCTGTGGAGGTGTTGCTATCGAATGTAGGAGAGTGAATGGCAGGTGTGAGGTGTGTTGGAAGTGACCCACCCAATATGTACTGGTTGTATATCCTAGTGTATCCGAACCCCGGCTCGTGGTACACTGGGTCTATGGCTCTAAAAGGTGGTGGTGGCGAGCCGGGGGTGGGGGGTGTACGTGGAGGTGTAGGAACGTAACCGTAGTTAATGTATCCGTGAAGCCCCTCCCCATTAAACTTCCTGACAACACAATAAGGATTCATCAGAATATGTCGTTTCATAAATATTACACTATTTTCCAGTAAAGACTGTTTGTATGCCTGATCATTCTGGGACATTTGCCTATCTGAAGCATCAATTTATAATTTGATTCAAAGCATACAATCCTATATGTCAAAGTTGTCTCTCTATATGTTTAATTTCATTCAAAATTAACGTGCCTTTGGCATTTCTCAATTATTATTCCAATAAATATTTATTCAGCCATATCACCTTTTGAATTGAAGTCTGTGATCCAGTGGTTTAAACTGTCGATTTTCGAACCACGATAAAAATAGAATTCTGCCTTGGGCCCTCTTTTTATGAAAAATCTGTCTCAAGATTCCCAGATTTTAAGAATAAATTTCGTTACTACTAGTGAATTCAAGTAACCAAACGGGATCTGGAGTACTTATAAGTTCAAAGGTCGAACTGCTTCCCAAATGTCTAGATTAGTGTCTGATATATAAGCAAAGCATACTGATGTGATATTACAGGGTCTCGTTTTCTAAATTGGCAAAGCCATTGGTAAAGTTGATGAAAGATAAACGATGCCTTTTTAATATTTTTCTTTGTTGCAGTAAGGTTAGTAGAGAGTTGTTTTATTTATAAAAGGAAAATTCTCGATAAAAAGCTACAATTTTCATCTATAGATGGTGCGCTATGTCACGATATATAATTGGGATAAATATTTTCTTATGATAATTTGTTTGAATTGATTAGGAATATGTAAAAGGGGTTTAAAATAAATTATATGATTATCTTTAAACTATGATGCTTCAAGAAAAAAGTTGCAGTTTATGATTTTTAAATATGATTAATTGAATTATTGTTTTATTAGTTCCAAAATATATAATTGATATGTGTATTTGTGTGAAAATATGTTCAATATATTCATCTATGAATGGATAAGAGTGCAGTATAGGGGTTTGTTAATGAAGAGGTTTGTCAAATGTTTTATATTGTATAATGCTTGGTTGTATATAATTCCATGTATTGAATATCCTATAACAGCAGCATCATTATATTTGAATGGTAAAAAAAGATTTTTAGGTATTTTGACGAACCAGTTTTATTTAAACTTCTTTCCAAATCAATCTGCTTTGAGAATGCAAATTCCCGGAACCCAATAGAAACCCTCACAACAAGTTTAAAGGTTTTTTTATGATTATCTATCCTAATTAGAGATTTCTTAATTACAAGATAGAGGTTTTAACAAAAAATGTGTATAAGTGACATTTGGTTTATTAAACACTAGTTATAAAGATGCATCAATATATAAGGACCTAATAAGAAAATTATATTCATAGATTTAACTTTTTTTTTTGGTGTGACGTCATTTATATTGTGTTTGTTTGACATTAAGCATCAGATTCCAACTAATTTCGGCCACCATATGTTGATTCCAAAGACAATTTTATCATTGCCTAGTTATATTAATATCTTAGTGGAGGTTTTCACCTTGTTTTACGTTCTGCACGAAATTATTGGGGAATTTCAAATGTGAATTTAAAAAATGAAATTTCAGATTTATTGGGCATCGGAACAGAGATTCGTTCATTTTTCATATAAAACAGTGAATTATTTTTGCCTAATTGTGTTTGAAAACGTTGATGAACGCATTCCAAAATATTTATTATATTGTTTCACTGTTGTATATATTCTCAATTCTTCTGTCCGAAGTATTGCCTCGCGATAATTTTCTTCTTTACTATTAACAAATGCGTTTCATTCCAATACTGCAATATAAACGTTATCAGATTTTGGGGAATGATATTAATGTTTCTTCCCATTGTATACAGCCTAAATATGAAATAAGTTTGTGTTTTTTTCGAAATATTGAGCCATTTTTTCGCGCGTTGAATCTTCATTCAAATAACTGTTAACACCGTATGCATTTGATTTTATCTCTAATTTGATTAGCGGTTTGATGCAAAATATTTTCTCAGGAAAAGAGCTTTCGTGCCCGAAATTTAGATAATATTAATTGAAGTATTCTTAGAATATATTTTTCCCTGGAGTCTTTATGTCTCAAGTTCAAAATTAATACAAAGACAATTTATACAAATTTATTTTTTAGCAACTTGAATATTTGGTATAGAAAAGATTGTGATGAAACATTTCGGTTTTTTTACACCCTATACTCAGTTGACCAACTAGGTCTTTTGTTAACGTATATAGGCAGTTGTCAAATACGATTTTTTTTCGCCGCCCCGGAAGAAAACAATTTCCCTTTTAGACGAAATTTTATTCTACCCTTTGTTTTCATTAAAATTTTCCAAATTTTTGCTTCCCTCTGGAATGCAAGTTATTTTTACCCTCCAGATTTTAAATATATTTGTTTTCCTTGTCATTTAGTCCTGCTATTTCAAATCCTAGAGCTACAGAAAATAACTTCTTCGAGGTGAAATTATCGATTTTCTGCAGTAATCATTTCTGCAGATTCTCAGACTTTATTCTTGCTACAAATGTCTCTCAACAATATCTCGATCATTTAAAAATTAAGGTTTTTTAATTATATATTTATTAGAAATAACCAGAAATAACTTTCGAACATTGAGGGGGAAAAGTGTGTGTACTAATGATTTTTAAACGCTATTTTACTAGAACCAACGCGCTATTTTATAGGCATTTACCTATATACTCGTATACATAAAAAGGAGTAAAATATTTCTGTATTTATATTCTTCATATTTTTTCCAGTATAAGGTTTTTAACAAATAAGTCGTTTGTTCACATATTTGACTTTATTTTGATCAGCATGTTATAGTGGACCAGTGGGAAAAATATTTCGATAAAGAGAGAGGTATTCAGTTTGTTTTGCAACCATGTGTATGTTTATAAAATAAAAGGATTTAAAAGCGCGAATGTTTCTTTTATACATAAAACGAACTTCTACTGTCCTTACTGCGATGAAAAATATATTGGGAGGGCTTGGCTCATCAGTGGTGAACCCTCCCAGCGGTTTCGCCAATTTAATCCACCAGACCGCTTCTCAGAGCTCTAATACTGTATTGGATCATTCTGCTTTTATATGCTACACTGAAGGATGGAATCTTAGAAATGGTTTTCGAAACCGCGAAACCGCTGGGAGGGTTCACCACTGATGAGCCAAGCCCTCCCAATATATTTTTCATCGCAGTAAGGACAGTAGAAGTTCGTTTTATGTATAAAAGAAACATTCGCGCTTTCAAATCCTTTTATTTTTAATGTATAGATGGCGCGTTATTGCTTTGTGTTAATTTATTCCTAATGGCCTTGCCTTTATAGTTTGCTGAAGAGCATTGCTCGAAGCAAATATTTGAATGTAATTCTACTGTCCTATAAGCTTATGTCCATAGTTTACTTGAAACCCATTTCTAAGATTCCATCCTTCAGTGTAGCATATAAAAGCAGAATGATCCAATACAGTATTAGAGCTCTGAGAAGCGGTCTGGTGGATTAAATTGGCGAAACCGCTGGGAGGGTTCACCACTGATGAGCCAAGCCCTCCCAATATATTTTTCATCGCAGTAAGGACAGTAGAAGTTCATTTTATGTATAAAAGAAACATTCGCGCTTTTAAATCCTTTTATTTTATATGTATAGATGGCGCGTTATTGCTTCATGTGTATGATTATGCACTGTATCTCTTTGATTATATACATATTTGAAATTTTAAATTAAGAGGTTTTGTGTTTAAAATATTAGAAAAATAACACATGTTCTTCCAGTACCTATTCCATTGAAACTTGGTAGATGTGCTCCATACCATCCAACTAAGTCAATATAATATTTCAGAAAAAAATATTGAATCTTGAACATTTTTTTTTAAATAGCAGTTTATCGTGAATGAGTATGAGGAAGAATTGAACATTTTTAGTCCTTAATTTATCAATATTATCAAATAGGTAACTTTGATGTGTGTTTGCCATTAGAAACTTCTTAAATAACAAACCATTTTGTTTGCTCAGTGTTTGCTCATGTAATAGGGAAATATCACACGCAAACATATCATACTTAGTAAACATTTGCACATATTTAAAATAAATTATACCTTTAATTTTATCCTTTAAGGTGGTAAAAGATTCAGGTGCTTAAGATATTTTGATGTCACTCAAATTTATAAAAGGAAATTTTATTTTGAATTCCGATATATAAACTAATATCATGATAACAAATTCTACCTTTATAGACCAATGTTTTGAAGTAAGTTATCGTTTATTTTTATATGTCATAACATAATATGGTCAAAAATATCAATTTTTGTAGATAAATATTCAATATATTGTATGCACACACATGTAATAATTCATTAATATTTTCGAAAAAATTATTTGCGATTTTCTTTTAGCATTTTTATTGAATTAAGAATCAAATTATTTGTGAAAAGATCAATCACTTACTTCCTTCTTTTAAAAAACTTTAGGAATCCCATCGCTTTATTATTTGCTTCAAATTCGCTTTTTGCTTTAGTTTCGCTTTGACTTTCGTTTGCTGATTGCTTCGATACTTTCGAGAGTTTCGATTATTGTGAGATTGAAAAATCCTGTAACCTAGAAATTATAAATAAATCGAATTTATTAAATATAAAATATACATTCTAATATCAATTTGATTTTTACAAAATATCCCGATGTTTCATATTTAGATTATAATCAATTTTATATAGTCGTAACTTACACTATAAATTAAGAAAATAAACATCTGAATTGATCATGAAAGTGATATGATCAATGATTCTAGTTGAAAATGATTTTGTAGCAGTTGATACACTTTATTATTTCTTGAATGCTGACTACGAAGATTGAATACCATTTTTTCAATTTTGGGAATTTGACATCGACATATTATTCTTAATACCTATCTTTATTAAGTTTGTTTATAAGAAGAACGATCACATCTTCCTTCAAAATTGCCATAAAAACTGAAATATCTCTTTAACCTATCTAAAACCTAGAGGACTCTCTGGTCGGAGATAAAGCCACCAATAAACACCAATTTTGGCAATTTCAGAGTGGCTCACCTGGAGGACAGGGTTTCGTGCTCTAATCAATCTGAAGCTTTCTCTGATTCCATGAGATCAACATAGATTTCATCAAATATTTCGAATTACCCAGTGGTGTTTGCTATCGAAGTCGTCAAGGCTATTCTTTGACTGGAACAGTGCTGAGGTGTGCCTCACTTCACCCTTGATGTTATTTTACGATTTTACTTTCTGCTTCTAATTGGGTGCTTCATTAGAGTAAGAACTTCCCAAACGTACAAAAATATTTTTCAATTTACCCCAATAGTTAGTTTTATCAGTATAAAATATATTTAAACATATAATTCGAAATTTTATAAGTGGATTTCGCTGAAAACTTTCGTTAGGATCAATCAATTTTAGCCAAAATTTTTAAACCTAATGTTAAACAAGATAGAGAATATATTGCATAACATAAAAATATATAACTTGAATATTTAAATATCAATTAATTAAAAACAAATATTTGCCACAAATATTGGTGGAATACCACAGAATATTGCATACAATATGTGTGAGATAGGTTTTAAAATGTCCAACCATAACTCTCCATAAAGCTTCTCTATCAAAATGCCTTGGTTGATTAGTCAAGTCCTTCCAATATATTGTTTCCATCGCAGTAAAGACAGTAGAGTTTGTTTATGTGTGGAAGAAACTTTCATGCTTCAATGTTTTATTTTTCTTAGAGCGATATACTTTATTATAAATAGTGTCGAATAAAATTGCTATATTAAGGTGGTGAAGAAGGATTTATTGTGTAATAAAGTCTGGAATTCTCGTGAGACCAAACCCACACACCTCCGCCGTTTGACTATACCTCTCGCCAAAATCACACTGATAACTCATTAATTATTTTCTATCCGAAACAGACTGCTCGCCCAGTCACAGCTGACCAGAAATCCTTTGAACGTTGCTAGTTCGTTGAAATGGACAATATTTGGTTAAGAGTGAGATTAGAATTATATCCTAAATACGACATCGTTAATTTCTTCACACTTTGAAACGGGCCTTCCCAGTATTTGATAGGTTATGCGAGAACACCTTTTTTCTTTCTAGAACGACGTTTGACAATTATCCCTCAATTCCTTTGAACGAAAATTCGAAATTCATTTTAAAGATAAATGTCGATTATTTCTAACCTTTGGGATGAAGTATGAAAGGTTGAATTGTGAAGAGAAATGATAAACGGTAAAATAAAGTGTCCAGGGATGGGAATTGAACCCACAGTGTTCCGCTTACCGAGTAGATGCCATGTGATTCTTGCACGCGTTGGTGTCGTACATTACTTTCACGAACTCGCTTGAGAATTACAATCAGCACATTTAGAGAGACAAAATATCATGTAAATTTTTCCAAATTATTTTTGATACTAAATATATCGTGATATCACTCCTGATTAGAAGCAAATATTGGACTTTAAAATGTCAACTTGATCAACTCGCTTCAAATTTTTTAAAAGATAGAGATTAGTCAAATTTGTTTAAAAAGAAAAAAAACCTTTCAATTTAGAGTTTAAGAATATATTTAGAAAAAAATAAATTAAATTTTAGATGACTGTTGATTTGACACAGATCTCCATCACACCTTGGATCAATTCAGAGTTGATTGCACTAATCTCTACTATATCTTGACCGTGGCTTTGACATTGACCAAAGGTTAGACAAAGTTAATGTATATAAGAAATCATGAAATATCTTGCTATCTGTCTGTCCTTGGATGTCATACACATGGGACCTGGTAAATTAAACACTTTGCTTTAAATATCTGCAATTAAAATTTGTTTATCTTTTGTATATGATTTTTAGATATGGAGCCTAATTTGAACAAAGGAATTCGACAACGGTCGGAAACATTTGAAAATGATGAAATGTTACCCCATGAGATTAGAGGGTGGTTGAACCAAATGTGTACAGAGAGAAGGTGGATATATTGTATGATGCTGACATATAGCTAATATTTAGGTATTTATATATACAAAGTGCCATCTTTATGGTTTCTCAAATATTAAAAAAAATTTCGATGATTATGCATTACATATTGACCCAACCTTGGAAATGAAAGCAAACTATCTATTAAGAATTAATAATTCGTTTTTTAAAAATATTGCACTGTAAGTATAGAGTAAAGAGTTTACTTTATATATATTTGTAAAAGAAAAAATCACGCTTAATAGTTCTGTATATTAGCGATATGTAAAGACATTTACATTTTATTGTAAGATTATAAACACAAATGGAGCCTCTTCCATAGAACATGTTTATTTCGCTAGCTTTCGAATGACATCGTTCTTCAACAGGCGTAAAGACAAGGTCTGATGTGAGATGGGTACAATTAGTTAGCGAAATAAACATGTTTTATGGAAGAGACTCCTTTTGAGTTTATAATCTCACAATAGTTATGGTATTCGAAAGTTGATGTCTACATTTACATTTTAAAAGCTGTAAACATCGCGTAGAATCGGATGTGATAATTAGTCATAACAGAAATCACTGAGTAATTTTCCTTTTTATTTCTTTTCATACAAAGTGAGGTAGTTTTCATATATTCATTGATTCTCATAATTTCCCAATTTTCTTATTTGAATTAAGTATTATTTGAACTTCATCTAATATATATTTATTCAAAACTTTGAGGGCCAAATTCCTTGCTTATTCGAGTGAAGAAGTTTGAAAAAAGAATGCATCAGATAGATAAGAGATTCGAGGGATAATTTGATTGCATTCAAGTTGTAGTGGATTGAACAAATATGGGTAATTTTTCCAAGATTTGTGAGATTTTAGTACAATTAGAGGTCCCCGCATTTTCTGTATAAAATTATTAGGGGGCATTTAATAGTTTTCATTTTTAGGAAATATCTGTTGAAGTAAAAATTGTTTAATTGAATAGGAATCGATGGGAAAGATTTTAACCTAAGTTATTGAGAGGGCTGGTGCAAGATTGAATTGAGAGAACAAAATCTTTATAGGAATAAAATAAGGTATAATTATTATAATAATTCGTATAAATAAGGACTGCACCGCTAGTGTTTCATCGATCTTTTTTTTTTTTTTTTTTAAATAAAAAAAGACAAAACGATCATAATTAGTCTTATTTTGATGTAGATTTTCCATGTGATTGAGAAATATTTAAAAAAAAATCGTTTTTTTTTTTTGCATTCGAAACATTATTTGAATTGCCTTTTTAAAATTTTTTTTTGCATTGCGTGGGATGTAGAATTTCTTTTGAATGAGGTAATGATTTGGCACGCGCTTCTTCTGGAGCGATAAAGAGATAATAAGTGATAGAAACTCGATAATTGACAAAAATATTTATATGCATTTTTAGTTGTATTTCGAAGTAAGTGTTCATTCAGAGGATGGTATAAGGTGTTTTTAAATGTTTCTTCGTTATTTTTGTCTAGATGACTTGGAATTTCTAGTGAAAATGCTTGAAATGCGAATACAGCATATATAATTAGATTTTAGAGATAATTATTCACTTTAGGTGTAGCGAATAGAAGTTTTAAAGGAATTTTCAAGATTTGGTGGAATTTTAAGTTATTAAGGGGCAATATATTTAGTGCATAGTGGGGCAAAGGTCGTGAGACCAAACAGCATAATTGAAAAGGAAGCGATGGGAAAGTTTCAGATTTTGTATCTTTTATAAACAAATAAGAAGGGGAGGGCAGAGGGCAACTTGAAATTATATTTGAGGCTTCAGTATATAATCTTGGTAGAAACATTTGATACTTAAAGCCTTAGATATTTAGAGATAGATTCGAGGGATAATTTAGACCCATTTTAGCTGTAGCGAATACAACAATAGTAGGCGCTATTTCCGGATTTTGTGGGGTTTTGAGTATAATAAGGGGCAAATATGCCTTAAAAACTATTAAGGGGCAATATATCCATAGTTCATAGTGGAGCAAAAGTCGTGAGAGCAAACAGCATAATTGAAAAGGAAGCGATGGAAAAGTTTCAGAAATTGCTTCTTTTATAAGGTATTAAGAAGGCGAAGGGAAAGGGGCAGAAGAAAATGGTATTTGAGACTTATATCTTGCTAGAAACTTGATCTTGAGAGCTCTAGATCTTTATATTTCATTGTATCTGTAGCCAAAGCAGCATTAGGGGGTAATATTTATAAATTTTGTGAGGTTTTTGAGTATAATTATGGACATAATTTGTTTATAAACTATTGAGGGGCAATATATCTTGTTCATAGCGCGTAATAATTTGTGAAAGCCAATGGGATATTTGAAAAGAAAGAGATTGGGAAAGTTTCAGACTTTGCTTCTTTATAAGCTATTGAGACGGCGGGGGGAGCAGGGTAGAGGAAATCTCTTTGATCTTTAGAGTCTTAGATTTTTATAGATAGGTTCGAAGAAGAATTTGGTTCCATTTTATCTGCAGTGAAAGCAGAATTAGTAGTTGATATTTATAAATTTTGTGAGATTTTTGAGCATAATTAGGAGCATTATTTGCTTCATAAACAATTGAGGAGCAATATATATTTTGGTCATATTGGGCAAAGTTCTTGAAAGATAAAGGCGTAAAGGAAGCGATGGGAAAAGTTTCAGAATTGCTTTTTCTATAAATTGTTAAAGGGGGGGCAGAGGGCAGAAGAAAATGGTATTTAAAGTCTCAGAATATAATCTTGGATTGACGCCTTTGATCTTTAGGGTCTTGGATCTCTAGATAAGGTTTCGAGGGATAATTTGGTTCATTTTATCTGTAGCGGAAACAGTAGGAGTGGGTATTATTTCTAATTTCGTGGGACTATGAGTGAAATTAAGGGCCATATTTTGCTGCATATGATGAGGGGCAATAGATTTTGTTCATCGTGGATAAAAGCCGTGAAGGTAAATGGTATAATTGAATGGGAAGCGATGAAGGAAATGTTAGGCTTTGTTTCTTTTATCAAGTTATTGAGAAGCCGAGTGGCAGGAATAAATGGCGTTCAAAGCTTTAATATAAAATCTTGTTAGAAATCTTTGATTTCAGAGCATTAGAATATTCAAGAAAATATATTTCAGAGATAATTCCTTTCAATTTTAGTTGAGGGCAATATCGTGGGAATTTGGAGAAATTAGAGCTAAAATTTGTTGGGGTAATATGGACAATAAAATTGAATGTTATAATTAAACAGGAAGCCACGGGAAAAATTCGGCTTTGGTTTTTCTATGGAATTATAGGGGGCAAGAGAAGGGGCAGGGGGCAAGAGAAATAGTATTTGAAGCTCGAGTATATAACATTGGTAGAAGTCTTTTAGAGAGAGCCAGAATGAAAGATATTTGAAGTTTTCATTCGATCAATGGGAAAGTACTTGTATTATATATAAAGGATTGCATTGCTAGCATGTTTCTTTAATTCTTCTTCAAAATAGAAACAATAAATGCGATCGTCATTAGTCTTATTTTGAAGTGGACTTCTTCGAGAATGAGGGGGAACATATTTCCACTTTGCAGATTATAGTTAGTATAATTCTAGTTTTACCCATTTGAGAGTATTAATTGAAATACCATTTTCCACATTAGCATTGCGTGGAATCTGGGGTTTCTAGTGAATACGAAGATTATACGCGCATCGTTTAGAATGATAAAGAAGATAGAGCTCGATGATTTTCATCAGAAGATATTGCTATATTGGAAGTCATGAATAGGTTTTAAAAATGAGGAAATCTCAATTTTGTTATTTTCAATTATATATACTTGTGTTAATACGTACAATTTTATATTCATTTTGAATAAATATAAAGAGAAGAGATTTTGCAGATGTTGATTGATATCAAATATATCAAGTTATGCGAAGTTTCAAAGGTTCACTTTCGGACGTCTTTTTTATAGAAATAATTTTCAAGTGTGCGTTGATAGGACAAATCATAGATTCATTTTGATAAATATATAGAAAATTATCCTTTATGGGGAATGATAAATTCACGGCGATTTTAAGCCTAACACAATATTCTCTTTTTAAAGCCTTCTGGCGAAGAGTTTGATATAACCATATTTCCAATGACCTCCAGAAAGACATTTCGGTTTTATGGAATAAACAAGGGGTCTCGCTGAGATGCTGGAACGATAGATAATATCTTGAAAGATATTCAATTAAATGATGAACAAGATGACAAAATCGAAGTCATATTACGTACAGAAAATGCTCAAAAGACAGATTCAGCAATATATACTACATACAGCACAGAGTTTCTCGATGACCCACTGTTTCCAGGAAGAATTCTCGATTTATACCACATACAGCAAGCAGTATCGATAAAAGAGTGCGTCCAACAATATTTCTTGATCACAAACTATATCCATCAATATTTCTTATCCAGCAAAGATTCCTTGATGACAGGCTATATAAGCAAGATTCCTTGATGACAGGCTACATAAGCAAGATTCCTTATTTGAGGAGAACATCCTTCATTCAAAATCTTAACAGATTATATTCATATATTTTCTTTAATGAGGGGCTACGTCCTGCAAGTTCCTCTATGAAATAAATTGTTCAGACTGCATCCACCAAGAATTTTCTATCACAGGCCACGTCCAGCAAGATTTCAGGAAAACATATTTCGTCCATCACAAGATGCTTGAATAACATACTTCAATGAAGTAAGATTCCTCAATTAAAGACTATGTGCAGCAAGTAATATCGATGATAGATCACCTTTCCACCAATATATTTGTTGAGAGACTACGTCCAGCCCGATGACAGGCTGCGTCCAACAAGATTCTTCGATTATAGACCATGATCAGCGTTCTTCTCCGACGACAGACTATGTCCATCAATTTTACTCAATGATAGGCTGCGCTCATCAATATTCCTCGATGATGGACCACGATAAGCGTGCTTCTCCGATGTCAGATGGCGCCCATTAAGATTCCTTGATGAAAGATTACGGTCATCAAGATCCATCATTGACAGATCAAGAACAGCTTGCTTCTCTGATGTCAGACTACGTCCATCATTTTTCCTCGTTGACAAAGTGCATATAGCACGATTCCACGACAAGAGATTAATTCTAACAAGATTCAAGGATGGCTGAATACCTCTAGCAAGATTGATCGATGTGACAGAATATGGCCAACAAGATCCTCCACAGAGAGATGAAATTCAGCAGAATTCTTCAAGGTGACAACGTTCTCTAGGTAGCCTCAATTCCAGAAGTCGCGGCCATGAAGTTTTGTCGCCGAGGACGCCCCGATCTTCGACGACTATATTCCATGGTACGACGACTTCAGGTTTAGACTCCAGCAGAAACTCCGCCCACCGCGAACAACGCGCTGGAAAGTGATCCATCTAAAACATCGAAACATACTATTTACAAAAAAGAGTACATATTCATTATAAATAAATAATTTGAAATTATTGTTTCGTAAACTCTTTTATAGAGAATTATTTTATAATTCAAATGCACGCTCTTAAAGTATTGGAGAAAGTGAGACCTGCTTCGTTATAGGATTCCCCTCCCCCCATCTCTTAAATAGGAAAAAATCCTTACCTGATGTTTTAATGTTCAACGCCCTAAACTGACTAAGGGAGCCAACCCGATTACAGAAGGAAAACACTCAGCTAGTTAGAATCATCCTCAAAAATGGATGAAGCATTCATTGTGGTTAACATACGAGGGCCATCCAATAAATAAAGTTACCCTATTTTTTAACAAGTAAACCACATTATTTACAATTATACAGCTATTTTATTTTCATTATACAACTCATAGACTACTTCTCTCAACAATCACCATTTCTGTCCAAACATTTTTGGTACCGTTGTAACAATTTTTTGATACCACTGTTGTACCAAGCCGTTTCCTGCCTTCGTAGCCAGTGGTTCTCCTCCGCCTGCACTTCGTCATCATTCGCAAAGTGCTTGCCTCCAAGGTGCCACTTGAGTGCTGGAAAAAGATGGAATTCGCTTGGGGCAAGTTCCGGAGAATAAGGTGGATGTGTGAAAATTTCCCATTTGAAGTTTTCCATAGCCATAACTTTGCCTGCAGAGATTGTGACCTTCGCCTTTTTTGGTGCACTTTCCTCAGCTTCTTCCACACCATGCTTTGTTGTTTTGTTTCTGGAGTTGAATGATGCACCCAGCTTTCATCTCCAGTAACAATACGGAAAAACAGTTGATCTCCATCTCTTTGATGCATTTCTAGGAAAGCTCGGGCTGCCTCCATCCGTTGTTGCTTGTGATTTCCAAGAGCAAACGTGGGACCCATCTTACGCAGACTTTGCGAAAATTCAAAATATCTGACATGATTGTTCCAATCGAAGAGTCCAATCCCGTCCAATTTCGATTCCAGGAGGCAGTCGAATCATTATTTCGTCAATGGTGACGCGGCGATCTCCTTCCACCACATTCCGAACAGCAGCAGCGGCTGCATTGTCCGTAGCAGTAACGGCCTGCCGCTTCGCTCGTCATCATGCAAGTTTTGCCATCCTTCTAAGAACCATGAACGCCATCGGCGAACCATTCGGATGCTCATACATTCTTCACCATACACTGACACTAAATTGCGATGAATATTGACCGCAGTTTCTTTTTCGCCGTGAAAAAACGAATTATAGAACGGAGTTTGCAAGTGGACACGTTCACCAGTGGTAGCTCCATGGAAACTGAAGCGCTACGGACTTGCGCGTACGAGTAGCGTTATTTTGAAGGTCACCAGCTTCCAACGCATCCTAGTGACCATTTCTTCCATACCAATTAATATTTACAACGTTTCTTTTGCAGAAAAAAATAGGGAAACTTATATATTGGATGGCCCTCGTACTATGGCATTCAATTATTCAAAGAAAATTCACCGCATTATATTCCTCATAAAATACCTCAATGATTGCAGAAGTCTGATTGAGGATAAACATGTTTTAGTTTAATAAATAACATATGCATTTTTTAAAACTGCGTTTTCTTAAAATATTTAATAAAAAATCTTTTTTAATTTAGGTCAATATTATACACTTAATACTTTGAAAAATCTAGGTTTTTCAAGTTAAACAAAATATTTAAGAATTAATTGTGTGTGTAACAATGAATATTGAGCTCTATATATCATGTAAATAAAATTGTAATTTAAATATGTGTTTCGAGACATTATATAAGAAATGCTATATTTGAAGCCTACCTGTCATCTTGGAATTGCTCAAAAATAGACACTGATGATGCCTATGCAAGTTGCCGCCCCAAAGCAACGCTTCACTTTGTTGTCCCTACGACATAACAAATATAGTGTTTATGAAAATATTTAATAGATATGATTTGATAAATCAATTTTTAATTAATATTATTAGTAGTCAAAATTTTATGAATGTGTCGCACTTCAAAATCCCACTTTCCAGGAAGTAGAAATCCCTATCTAAATCATCACATGCCTGAGGACAGTTAACCCCATAGATTGTTTAGCCAGAAGGGACGAACAAGATGGGGTGAATATGTAAGAGTACATTCACTTCTTTTGGATTCACAGAAACAGCCTTTGGAAGATGGCATAAATGCATAAATCACATGGAAGTCACCGCAAATCATATATATTACAGGTTTTTTAATGAATGTATTTGAAGAAGCCTGATTGAAGTGACACATCAGCCTAGGATTAACTAAAACGAAAATTTAAATCAAAAATGCATTTATCAAAACCATCGATTTCTCAAATTTATAAAAAAATGTATTTTATTGTTTAATATAGTTGAAATTGTAAATGAATATTGTAAAAACCATTATTTGAATAGAGGTTTCTTTATCTCATCTAAAATAATTGGTTCATTAAAAATGCATGTATGATTCATTTTGCAACCAATAAAATAATTGACACCTACCTGTTATCAACAAAGTGCTGTAAGAGTAGACATTGTCCTTATGAATTCATGCCGATGAAGTTGCCCAGGCTCCACCGACATTGATTCATTAAGCCAGGATAGAAAGATGAGCCGATACAAATGGTTTCCCTCCCGAAGCAACGCTTTGTTGCCCCTACAGCACAACACAGAAAATTATAAAGTATTTTATTGGTTAATTTGATAATTTAGTTTCAATAAAATCAAAGTAGTCGAAGTGAATTGGAAATATGCTTCTTAAGGAAGCCCTCTAGGACTCTTCATATTTTAGGAAGAAGAAATCCCTATCTAAGGTCTTCACCTGACAAGGTGAAGTTAACGCCCTAGAGTGACTATCTAGAAGAGACCAAACTGAGATGGAATAATACTTTAACTTATCCTAATATTAAAGAGACATTCACTCACCATTCAAGTTGGAAACAGCCTCTAAAAGAGGATATAAACACAGAACGCCCAGTGAAAACCTGCACGTTATATTTGTTACAAATTTATTTAATCGGTGCATTTGGAGAAGCTTTAATCAAAAGGCCCATGAATTTCGAAATGACTTACATCAAAATTTGAGAAATGTCCGTTTAACGATATCAACAATTTCCAAACTTATTTTATTAATTAATATGATTTCAATAGAGAGAGAGAGAATCAAAATGCAGATTTTCAAATATTTTTAAAAATAAAACATCCCCTATTGTTATATGACATACATTTGAAAGTGTATGATAATAAATTGAATTCTCTATATATATATATTGTAAATGAAAGGCTACATAAATTATTTGTCTTGAATCTTTAATAATAAATAAGTAATTGTGTGTGAAGCCTGGATATATTAAGTTTCTAGAAAATAACATAATGATAATAATATAAGGCGTTGATATGGCCTGTCTCGGTTCATTATATGACCACCACAATATGTAAGAATTACCTGGTTCAAAAAGTTCCAAAATTTGATGTCTTGCCAATGAAGTCTGGAGAAACCTCCAGTATTAATGGTTGCTGGCCCAAAGCAACGCTTGAATTTTGTGCCCCTACACAATTACAAAGCAACTATAAATATACATTCACCTCAAATATATATTTATATATAAATACAATTTTATTAATTTTGAAGTATTATATCAAAATATTACAAATAAATTTGAAAAAATATCTTAAAAAGAAATAAAGATATATCTTCACTCAGAAAGGCATATATTGAATCAAATTATGTTTTGATCCAAAATAGGCCTTTCTAATTATGAATAATATGCTGGAAAGTGAAATAATATTATCAAAAATGAATATATAAATATATATGTAAAAATGGTAAATTAAGACTTACCTATATCAATGAATGCCCCAGAATAAATACAAGGTCTGGAGAATGCTCCAGTGAAAAGGGTTGCCGGCCCAAAGCAACGCTTGAATTTTGATGCTCCTACACAATTACAAACCAAAATAAATATGTATTTTTATTGAATGGATTAACATAAAATCAATTTAAAGATATATTATATTGAATTATATTAAATTGTTATCAATAATGTTTGAAAGCAATATATATTATTTATAAAAAATATATATATTCGATTTTAATAAAGTGTATATATAATTTTTTATTAATATTTATATGAACATATAAGTAGGTATATATGATATAAAGGTAAAATTTTATATCAGCTATAGTCTTCATATATTCAATCACTCTACTAGATATGATATATGCATTTAAATTATATAGAACGATTTTTTTTGTATTTTTATTGGTGTGATTATTTCATTCAATTTTAAAATGTACAAATAGCTAAAGATGCATTCATAGAGTTAATAAAGATTTTTAAATTAATATCAATAGATATTTTATATTACCACATTTATATTGACTACCTTATCTATGATTCATTTTTACAATTTGAAAATAGACCAGTTATAATTTACAATGAACAATATATTTATTGATATTCTATATGAATCGCCTCCTGCTTGATAAGAAATTGTAAACTATAAGAAAAATGTGTTATCCTAATAATAGTACCTTATTATTATTACTACTCTCTGGAGTAAATATAAAAACTAATTGGAAAAGGTGGTGGTGGTGTCTTGTCCAATTATATATAAATGGTTAAATAAATTTATATTCATATATTCCCAGCTATATAGGTACAAAGAAACGTTTCAAATTATTGCATATATAAATATATATTTTCATCATAATAATAAAAATAAAATACTCTTATTGTAAGTAAGATAGAGAAAAAGACTCACCGCAATAAACAAGGGCCTCCGCCACATGAAGAAGGAAGAAGGTGTGTTGGTGTGAGTGTAGCGTGTTATGTAAACATGTTGTACTGTAAAGTGTGCCGTTGAACCTAACACTGTGTATGTGGGGCCCTAGATAAGGGAGGGGACAGAGCCTGTCGTGCCCCAATCCACATCTCTGTGGAGAGTGACACGGCAGCACTCTGCCACCACCAGTCTGCCTGTGGAGGTGTTGCTATCAAATGTAGGAGAGTGAATGGCAGGTGTGAGGTGTGTTGGAAGTGACCCACCCAATATGTACTGGTTGTATATCCTAGTGTATCCGAACCCCGGCTCGTGGTACACTGGGTCTATGGCTCTAAAAGGTGGTGGTGGCGAGCCGGGTGTGGGGGGTGTACGTGGAGGTGTAGGTACGTAACCGTAATTTATGTATCCGTGAAGCCCCTCCCCATTAAACTTCCTGACAACACAATAATGAAGACATCAGAATATTTCGTTTCATCAATATTACACTATTTTACAGTAAAGGCTGTGAGTAGACCTAATCATTCTGGGACATATGTCTGTCTGAAGTATCAATTTATAGTTTGTTTCAAAGCAAACAATCCTCTATAAGAAAGTCACCTCTCTAAATGTTTGATTTAATTTAAAATCAACGTGACTTTGGCATTTATAAATTTTCATTCCAATAAGGTTTAAATCAGCCAAATCACTTTTTGAATTAAAGTCTGTGAACCAGTAGTATAAACTGTCGATTTTCGACAGCCACGACCCAAGATCGAAATCTGCATTGAGCACTCTTTTTTGAAATATCTGCCTCAACAATCGCAGATTTTGACAAATAATTCCATTACTACTAGTGAATTCAAGTAACCAAACGAGATCCGGAGCACTTATAGGTTTAAAAGTCGAACTGCTACCCAAATGTATAGATTAGTGGCTGTAATATTGTATGGTCTCGAAATATAAATTTGTTAAACCATTGGTAAAGTTGGCGGCAGATAAACCTTGCCCTTCTAATATTTTCCTTGGTTTCAGAAAGGGTATAGAGAGTTCTTATATTTATAATAATAAAAATCACGCCAAAAATCTACAAATTTCATCTATAGATGGCGCGCTATGTCACGATATGTAATTGGAATAAATATTTACTTGTGATAGTTTTGTTTAAGTTGATTAGAAATAAGTAAAAGAAGTTGAAAATGAATTCTATAATTCTCTTCAAACTATCGTGTTTCAAATGGAAAAGGTTACATTTTATGCTCTGTTGTTTTATTAGTTTTAATTTATTCATTGAATTGTGTATGTGTATGAAAATATGTTTAATATATTCATGTATAAATGGATAAGAATGCAGTGTAGGGGTTTGTTAATGAATATGTTTGTCAAATGTTTTATATTGTATAATGCTTGGTTGTATATAAGTTCCATGTATTGAATATCCTATAACAGCAACATCACATTATATTTAAATAGGAAATAGGAGTTTTAGGTATTGACGAACCATCTTTATTTAAACTGTTTTAGAAATCAATATGTCTCTCTCTTGCGAATTCAAAATCCCCGAACCAAATAGAAAATATAAAACATAGTTTTAAGGTTTTTAAAATAATTATCTATAATAATTAGGGATTGCTTCTATTACAAGATGGAGGTTTCAACAAAAATGTGACTACTAAGTAACATTTGATTTATTAAACACTAATTATAAAGATGTAGCAATATATAGGACTTAATAAGAAAATTTTATTCATTCATTCAATTTTTGTGTGACGTTAGTTTTCTTTTTTTTTACACTAAGCATCATATTTCGAATATTTTCTGTCACAATATGTTGATTCCAATGACTATTGTATCGTGGCTTAATTATTTTAATAGCTTATTGGAAGTGTTTGCCTTGTTTTACGCTCTCTGTACCTAAATTATCAGGGAAAAAGTTCAAATGTGAATCCAAGAAATACATTTTCAGATTCACTCGGCCCACTAGTTCTAAATCACTTTTTAAAAATATTAAAAGTAACTAATTATTTCCCTAAATATGTTTGCCAATGTTGATGAACGCATTCCTAACATAATTATTATTTTGATTTCCACGTTGTACTAAAAACCTACCGATATTTATCAGTGAATAAATTTGAAGCCAATAAAAGTGCCTCCCAATTTTTTAAAATAACTAATCTTCAGAAATTTAATAATCACACTTTTAACAGCATATTTATCTTTTTCTTTAAAGCCTTTGCACACTTTTCATTAATTCTAACTTGATATTAAAAGGGAAATAAGAATATTTAGTTTAGGGAAAAGTGATTCATTTTCAACATTTTTTTTTTTTGCCTAAGCGAAAATATTTCAATCATTAACATATCCTTTTGCATTAAATGATTTTTTTTTATTTCTGTTGCTCCCTTGTATAAAATACCATGATCCTTTGTGTTACACTTCTGTAATTCCTATACAATTCCGATAATTATAAGATAATCGCAAACTTTCTAAGATTGTTTGGTATAATTCAACAAATATACGTTTTTTTTTTCTCAAGAGTCGAATTGGTTTCTTTCATATGGGGTAAATAGACAACAGGTATGTGTGTGGGAGGTAATACACTACCATAGTGTTGGAGACAAACCTTAAACTCCGGTTAGGGGAACCAATAAAGAATCTATACTCGGTATCATTGTAATTAATTGCATAAAAATATTACAATAAAATTGCAGCACACTAATCGTTGTTCTTCAATAAAGATTTCAACTTTTTTTTTTCCTTTTACGAAAGACAATAGTTTTGATTTGAGGTAAAACAAATCAATCTAGGAACAGGAATGTTTCGAGATAAGAAAGAAGAAGAAGACAGGAATGTTTCTTCATTTGATAGTCCTCCAGATACCTAACTGTATAATTTAATGATGTCTGAATAAATAATGTGAAGCGCCAATTTCTTTGAAATAAATTCAGATTCTTATAATTGATTTCTCATCTGTGTTCTGTCGTGGCTCTTCTTTACTATGACGAAGCACGACGGACTTAGCATTGAATATTTTATTTCTAGAAAATCTATGAGAGATATAACAACTACTATTAAATAAGATTTGAAACTGAATTGAACGGCACAAACTCTTCTCTATATTAAATTCAAAGATTGTATTTATAGAACCAATGAGAATAATCAACAACTATGCAAAATAGTGCCAAAACAAAATTAAAATGTAAATACACAACACCCCTCCTCTCCCAGGAATATTACTGCCGTTCTAGTCGTCTTCTGAATCACTGCAGTCTCGGACTGTAGACCCGAACTAGGATAATAACATCAGCAGGTCCTGTCCCCAATTCTCGAGTATTTTCCACTTTTTATAAACCCGTTCCTTGCAACTCTTCATCAACTATTGAAACAAATTCTCTTTGAAACGTCTATAATATCTATAAAGAAACTTTCCAGTTTTTAACAAAAAAGCATTTTGTTTGCTCAATAATACGTCATACTTTTGTGAATTAAAAGGAAATATTTGAAACATATACCACTAGTAACCATTTACACTTATATATGCTAATGTATACTTTTTAATTTGTATCACATAATATGGTAAAAACATAGGTGCATTAACGCTCAAGAGATTTTGATGCCACTTCAATTTATAAAAAGAAAAAATTATTTTCAATTATAAAATCCGGCAAACTAGCATCATAATAACCGATGAACATATCATCATATAGATCAATGTGTTGAAGAATGTTAGCGTATTTTTATACATCAGAATAATATTGTAAGGAATTTTAATTTTTGTTGATTGATATTCATTCTATTGTATGCGCACGAACATGTAATTTTTCATTGATATTTTCAAAAGGATTATTTTCCAAATTTTATTTTAACATTTAATTGAATTTAGAACTAAATTATTTGTGAAATCATCATTTTAATCACTTACTTCCTTCTTTTGAAAAACTTGAGAAATCCCATCGCTTCGCTGTTTGCTTTAAGTTCGCTATTCGCTTAAGTTCGCTGTGTTGGTCGTTTGCTTCGCTACTTTCGAAAGTTTCGATTATTGTGAGATTGAAAAATCCAGTAACCTAGAAATTTTATAATTAATAGAATTTATTGAATATGAAATATACATTCTAATATGAATATTATTTTAACATGATATCCCGATAGTTTTATATTTGGATTATTATCAAATTTATTTTTTAATATAAATCAAAATGCATATCAACAAAATAAACTTCTGAATTGATCATAAGAGTGAAATGATCAATGATTCTAGTTGAAAATGATGTTGAAGCAGTTGATACACTTTATTATTTATTTTATGCTGACTACGAAGATTAAATATCATTTCTTCAAACTTGGAATATATGACATCGACATATTATTCTTACCACCTACTGTATTAAGCTTGGTTATAAGAAGAAAGTTCGCATCTTCCGTCAAAATAGCCATAAAACTGAAACTTCTCTTTAACGTTTATTCAACCTAGAGGATTCTTTGGTCAAAGATAAAGCCCCAACACCAACTTTGGCAATTTCAGAGCGGCTAACCTGGAGGACATGGTTTCGAGCTCTAATCAATCCGAAGCTTTCTCTTATTCCATGAGATTAACATGGAATTCATCAAATCTTCTGAATCACCCAGTGGAGTTATATATCAAAATCGTCAAGGCTATTCTTTGGCCGAAACGGCGCTGAGGTGCGCCTCACTTCACCGAAGATGTTACTTTACGATTTTCTTTTTTAATACTTTTGTCAACCCTCTTTCTGCCTCAAATTGGGTTCATTCTGATCTTTCCATAGAATATGTACTCCGAAAACGTACTGAAATCGTTATCATTTACCCCAATAGTTAATCAGTATAAAATATATTTAAATATATGTATATAAATTCGAAATTTCATAAGTAGGCTTCGTTGAAAAATTTCGTTAGGTTCAACCAATTTTAATCATTTTTTTAAACCTAATAATAAACAAGATAGAGAATATTTTGCGTAACATCAGAAAAATTACTTAGATTTTAAAAATCAATTAATTAAAAACAAAATTTTGCCACAAATTTTGTTTGAATACCACAGAATATTGTATTCAAAATGTGTGAGATAGGTTTTTAAAATGTTCAATTATAACTCTCCCTTAAGCTTCTCAATTAAAATATCTTGGTTGATTAGTCAAGCCCTCTCAATATATTTTTTTCATCGCAGTAAAGACAGTATAGTTTGTTTATGTGTGAACGAAATTTTCAAGCTTAAATGTTTTATTTTTTTTTAAAGCTATATACTTTATTTTAAATAGTTTATAATAAAATTGCTATATCAGGATGGTGAAGAAATAATTTAGACCAAGTCCACGCCATCCCCGCCGCTTGACTCTACCTCTCGCCAAAATTACACTGACTACTCATTAATTCTTTTCTCCCCGAAACAGACAGCTTGCCCAGTCACAGCTGACCGGAAATCCTTTGAACGGTGCTAGTTTGTTGAAATGGACAATATTTGGTTAAGAGTGATATTATAATTATATCCTAAATACGACATCGTTAATTTATTCACACTTCGAAACTGGCCTTTCCAGTGTTTGAGAGCTTATTCGAGAACACTTTTTTTCTTTCTAGAACGACGTTTGACAATTATTCCGCAATTCCTTTCAACGAAAAATCGAAATTCATTTTAAAGATAAATGACGATTATTTCTAACCATTGGGATGAAATATGAAAGAATGAATTGTGAAGAATAATGATAAACGGAAAAATGAAGTGTCCAGGGATGGGAATCGAATCCACAGTGTTCCGCTTACCGGACAGATGCCATGTCATTCTTGCACGCGTTGGTGTCGTACCTTACTTTCACGAACTCGCTTGAGAATTTCAATCAGCACTTTTAGAGAAACCAAATATAATTTATTATAATATATTTATTTTTGATACTGAATTTCATCGTGATATCACTTATGATTAGAAGCAAATATTGGATTTTAAAATGTTAACTTGATCAACTCGCCTCAAATATTTGAAAGATAGAGATTGGCCAAATTTGTATAAAAAACCTTTTAATTTAGAGTTTAAGAATATATTTAGGTATAAATAAATTAAAATTTAGACGAGTGTTGATTTGACACAGATCTTCATCAGACCTTGGATCAATCCAGAGTTGATTGCACTAATCTCTACTATATCTTGACCGTGGCCTTGACATTGACCAAATGTTACACAAAGTAACTGTATATAAGAAAACATGGAATATCTTGCTATTTGTCTGTCCTTGGATGTCATACACATAGGATCTTCAGTTCGAGAATGCTCAATTGTCTGTAACTCATTCAGAAGGCCTTGGATATCATCCAGAGACCACCTAACCTACGGGGCTGGTTCTTAAGGAAAAACCTGGATGTCGAAGCTTACTTAATTCTTGATTAGAACTAGACATCCAATTACATATTTGTAAGCCTCAGAGATAGGGAAGTAAACTAAGAACCCATAGATATCTGGATGAGGGCACTTCGTCGTTTGAAAGGCCTTTCGATTTATGCCTATATATACATAGTTTCCTTGTACTCGCTTCATACCCTTTCTAGTGTAACTGTGTTTCTCAATGACGGAAAATTATTAGAAATGGATTACAATAAGATAATTAGGCTGGGAAGTAGATGAAACTTCCTGGAAAGAGTTAAAAATGACTACCACTACTGGCTAAAGTCAAAAGTGAAGGTAATTGGAATATATAATCCAGTTTATATTGTTACATTACAGCGGACATACTGCGGAATATAACAATAACATTCCACATTTATTTTCCACCTTAAATTGGATCGCTATTGAATATTTGTGAATAATATATATGGGCGCATAATTTTAAAAGTTCTTTCTGTATTAAAACACTAAATTAACAAAATATTTACATTTCCCATTTTGAATGCTCTATAAAAGGTTGGGTCAAAAGGTAATGCACAATCACCCCTTGAAATATATAAATAATTTATTATCATTAAATACATCCTAACTGGTAAATTAAACACTCTGCTTTAAATATCTGCAATCAAAATTTGTTTATCTTTTATATATGTTTTTAAGATATGGAGCCTAATTTGAACAAAGGAATTCGACAACGGTCGGTGACATTTGAAAATAATGAAATGTTACTCCATGAGGTTAGAGGATGGTTCAGAAAGCAAGATGTTGCCTTTTACCAAAGTGCTTTTATGAGTTGGAAAGAACGCTGGACCAAATTTGCACAGAGGGAAGGTGGATATATTGAAAGATGCTGATATATAGCTAATAGGTATTCATATATATAATGTGTCATCTTTGTGGTTTCTCAAATAAAAATATATATTGATGATTATGCATTACTTATTGACCCAACCTTGTATATGAAAACAAATTATATTAAGAATGAATTATTCTTTTTTGAAAAATATTCAAATGTAAGGATAGAGTAAAGAGTTTGTTTTATATATATTTTTAGAGGAAAATTCACGCTTAATAGTTCTGTATATTAGCGATATATGAAGACATTTACATTTTATTGTAAGATCATAAACTCAAATGGAGCTCTTCCATGGAACATGTTTATTTCGCTAGCTTTCGTATGACATCGTTTTTCAACGGACGTAAAGACAAGGTATGATATGAGATACGTGCAATTAGCTGGCGAAATAAACATGTTCTATGGAAGAGGCTCCTTTTGAGTTTATAATCTTACAATATAGTTATGGTAATGTTGATGTCTACATTTTTTTTTTTTTACATTTTGAAAGCTGTAACATCGCGTAGAATTGAATGTGATAATTAGTCATATAGGAAATCACTGAGTAATTTTCCTTTTTATATCTTCTCATACATAGTGAGGTAGTTTTCATATATTCATTGATTCCCATTATTTCCAATTTTTCTCATTTAAATGAATTATTATTCAACATTTCTTAATAGGTTTTTATATTCAAGGGATGATATTATTCAAGACTTTGAGGGCTAAATTCCTTGGATATTCGAGTGATGAAGTTTGAGAAGAGAATGCATCAGATAGATAAGAGATTCGAGGGATAATTTGGTTTCATTCTAGCTGTAGTGTATTGAGCAAATGTGGGTATTTTTCCAAGATTTGTAAAGTTTCAGTACAATTAGAGGTCCTCAAAATTTCTGTATAAACTTATTAGGAGACATTTAATTTTTGTCATTGTAGGGCAAAATCTGTTGAAGCAAATTTTATAATTGAACAGGAAACGATGGGAAAGGTTTAGGCATTATTTCTCATACGAAGTTATTTAAAGAGCTTGTAAAAGCTTGATTTGAAATTATTCAGCATATAATATTAATAGGAACCGTTATGTTTAGATCAGGGAGGGTTTACATATTGAAAATTATTTTTCAATCAATAATTGGAATATTTTTTTATAAATAAGGATTGCACTGTTAGGATGTTTCATTTTGATCATTTTATTAAAATAGAAAAGACAAAAGTAAAATTGTTAGTCTTATTTTGTGTTAAGTTCCTACGTGATTAGGAATTTCTTTGCACTATGTAGTTGAGGTGAGTAACATTTGCGTATTTTTGCATTTGAGAACATTATTAGAATTGCCATTAAATTTATTCAATAATATTGTGTAGGAACTAGAATTTACATTAAATAAGGTTCTGATTTGATATGCATCCTTTGGAGCGATGAAGAGAACATAATGTATAGAAGCTTGATAGTCGACATCAATAAAATTTATATAATTACATAGTGGTATTTCGAGATAAGTATTCATTAAAAAGATGGTATAAAGCGGTTTCAAATTTTTCTTCGAGGCATTTTGGATGAAAATAAATTGAGATACGAATGCAACTGATAGAATCAGATTCCAGAGATAATATGGCTCCATTTTAGCTGTAGCTGAAAGAGCATTAGTTGGGAACTTTCTGAAATATTGGGGTTTTGAGTATAATTTGGGGCATCTTTTGCTTTATAAATTATTGAGGGGCAATATATTCAGTTCATAATGGGGCAAAAGTCGCGAAAGAAAACAGCATAATTGAAAAGAAAGCGATAGGGAAAGTTTCAAACTTTGGTTCTTTCATAAGATTTTGAGGAGGGGGAAGGGGGGTGTAAGGGGGCAAATTAGAATTATATGTGATGCTTCAGTATATAATCTTGGTAGCAACCTTCAATCTTCAGAACCTTAATATTTTCAGATAGATTCGAGGGATAATTTGATCAATTTTAACTGTAGCGAATAGAGCAGTACTAGGCACTATTTCCGGGATATTGGGGGTTTTGAGTATAATTAGGGGCATATTTGCTATTATATTTAATAAAATAATATCAATAAAAACTATTGAGGGGCAATATATATAGTTCATAGCGGGGCAAAAGTCGTGAGAGCAAACAACATAATTGAGAATCTAGCGATGGGAGAGTTTCAGAACTTGTTTCTTTCTAATGGTTTAAGAGGGCAGGGGGCAGAAGATATTGATATTTAAGGCTTTAATATATATAATCTTGGTAGTACCTTTGATCTTAGTATTTTTTGGTAATATTTTTATATTTCGTGGGGTTATGAATGCAATTAAGGGCCATATTTTTCTACATAAAATATTGAGGGGCAATATATATATTTCATTGTGGATAAAATTATTGAAGGTAAATGGTATAATAGAAGCGATGCAGGAAATGATTTGCCTTGTTTCCTTTATGCTATTTCAGGTTATTGAGAGAAATAGAGCAAGAGTGAATGTATTTGAGGCCTCAGAATATAATCTCGGTAGACACCTTTGATATTTAAAGCCTCAGGACTTTGAAGAAATATAAGATGGATAATTTGATTTTATTTTAGCTTTAGCGAATATATAAGCTTTGAGTAATATTTATAACATTGAGTGCATTAAGAGCCATATGAGAGGCAATATAATTTTTTCATAGTGGCTTGAAAGCTATGAAATTAATTGGTATTATCAAAAGGGAAGCGATGGGGCAAGTTTAGGCTTTGTTTCTTTCATGATAGTATTGAGAGAGCAGAGGGCAATGAAATGGTATTTGAAGCATCTGTATATAATATTGGTGAAGAGCCTATTATATATAGAGCTAGACATAAATAATATGAATAAGTCAATCACAGAAAAGGTCCAGCAATAATTCTTGAGGATAAAATACATCCAAGAAGAATCCTCGGTGACAGACAACATTAGCAAGATTCTTATTTAAAGACTACCTCTTGAAATTTATATATCGATGATAAATTACATTCATAATTATTCTTCTATGAGCGGGATAATCTAGCAAGTTCCTTGAAGAAAATATTGGTCTGAAATAGACTCCCAAAAGAGACTGCGTCTACCAAGATTTTTAGATTACAGACCTTTTCCAGCGAGATTTCACGTTAACATCGTCCATCACAAGATGTTTGTGCTATAGACTTCAATCAGACAAGATTCCTCGATTTAGTAAGACTCCTCGATGATAGACCACCTTTCCACCAATATTTCTCGATGAAAGACTGCGTCAGACCGGCATTATTCCTCCGAAATTCATCCATCAATTATTTTTGATGATAGACTGCATTGATCAAGTTTCCTCGATGACAGAACACGAACCACTTCTTCTCCAATGACAGGTTTGATCCATCAATTTTTTTCTCGAAGATGACTGCATACATCAAGACTTCTCTATAAAATATCATGACAACCGTACTTGTTCGATGAGAGACTGCGGCCTTTAATTTTCAACGAAGACAAGTGGGTTCAGCACAATTCCCCGATGACGGACAAAGTCTTGCATATTTCGATGTGATAGAAGAATACATCAAGATTGTTCGAAGTGACAGACTTCGGCCAACAAAATCCTCCAATGGAAGACAAACGCCAGTAGCTTTCTTCGAGGTAACAACCTTCTCTAGGCAGCCTCAAGGACTGAAGTCGCGGCCATGATGCTTTGTCCCCGAGGACGCCCCCATCTTCGACGAGTCAACTCCATGGCACGACAACTTCAGGATGAAGCCCCAGCAGAAACGCCACTGACCACGAACGACGAGCGGAAAAGTGATGATTCTAAAAAAACATCAAAACATCCTATTTATAAAAAATTGTAATTAATCTTTAAAATAACTAATAGCTAATTCTTTTTTCTAGACTATCTTATAGAAAAGTAAAAATTATATCCCCCCTTCTAAATTAAAAATTTCATATGTATGCTCTAAAAGTACTGGAGTTGCTCACTTAGATAGGGGTAAATCCATTTCAGGGGCTTTAACATGTGTTCGTAACTCCAAAGGAACTAAGTGGGCCAAACTCTCTCTGATAATGGAATAATTGTCAAACTTCATTCAAGACAATCACTTACTGGTAAAGTTATTTAAAATAATCCTTATATAAAATAGATGAAGCATTTATAATTTAACACATCATAATAATTCATAAATCAAAGTAAAGCCACCGTATTTCATTCCTCACAAAATACATCGATGAATGCATTTTAAGAACTTGAAATAGAAGTCTTAGTTTAGTTTAATAGATAACTCATGAAATTTTAAAATCAGCATTTAAAAATATATTTAATATTAATGAATTTTCATTTTTTAATGTAGGTATAGAATTTCAGAATAAATGTAACGAATTAATAACACGCAAATAAATAAAGCGTTCTCTATAATTCATTAAAATTGAATGGTTCAATAGAAGGTATGTCCCGAATAATCATTATACGAGCAATATAATAATTCAAAACTTACCTGTTAACAATTCATGAATCCGGCACTGAAAAATCTTCAAGATCGAAAGGTTGCCGACTCGAAGCAGCGATGCACTTGGTTATAAAATCCATAATATTTAAAAAGCTCATTTATTCATTTATTGTCAATAAATTTATAATCTATTCAGGTCATTCATATTAAATATCGTAAAGATAAAGGCTGCCTGGCCGGCATTCATATTTATATGAAAAATAGACACTTCGGCCAGTGCAGGTCTCGAATCATTATACAAACTATATAATACTTGAAACTTACATGTTATCAACAAAACACTCAGATAGAAGAGGTTGTCCAATTGAAATCATGCCGATGAAAAGGCCCCAATCTCCACCGACATTGATTATCAAGGTAGGAAGATGCCCCATCACTGAAGATTGCCGCCCTAAAGCAACGCTTCACTTTGTTGCCCCTGCATCATAACACAGAATTATAAATATTTTTATATTCCAAGGTGGTTTATCTAATAGGACTTAGAAATCACCCGGCAAGGTGTTAATGCTCTAGAGTGTCTATCCAGAGGAGACCAAACGGTATTGGGATAAATTTCTAACTAATCCTAATATTCAGAAGAACATTCTCTCTCTCTCTCTCTCTTACTTACTTTTCAAGTTGGAAACAGCCTCTTGAAGTAGATATATGTAGAAAGACCAGTAAACACCTGCACAATATATTTGTTACAATTTTTTCAATAAAAATATCTGAAGAAGCTTTATTAAGGAGACTTGATACTCGAAATGATATATGTCGATTATAATAAAATAATCCGTTCATAAAAATCAACGTTTTCTGAAATAACTTTTTAATGTCTTTTATTTTCGATAAGAGTCGAAAAGGCAGATACTTGAATATTAAAAAAAAAATCACGTAATCTTTTATGACATAAATGTGGAGGTGTATGATAATAATTTGAATTCTCTTTACTTAAATCGTATCTGAAAGGCTCAATAAGTGATATATGTCTCGAATATTTATTATTAAATAGGAAATTGAGGATATTTAAGAATTACCTGGATCAATTGCCCCGAAAATTTGAAAACTTGCCAATGAAGTCTGGAGAACGCTCCAGTGTGGTCTGTTGCCGCCCCAAAGCAACTTTCGAATTTCCTGCCCCAGCACAATCACAAAGAAACTATAAAAAATACATTCCCATGATTGAGGTTTCATATATTTTATTTAGAGAGATGTGAAATTGAAGTAAATATTAATGTTTAATGAATAAAATTTAATGAATAATGATGTCTGTAAATATTATGTGTCTAGAAAAGCATATGATAATAAATATCTAATATTATGTAATGTCAGATCTCGAGTCATTATATACAATATACCAATAAAATAATTAAGAATATTCTCTATCAAATGGCCCTAAATTTTGATACCTTGCCAATGAAGTTTGGAGAATACTCCATGGTTGCTGGCCCAAAGCAACGCTTGAATTTTGTGCCCCTACACAATTACAAAGAAACTATAAATATACATTCACATTGATCAGGTTTTCATTTATTTTATTTAGAGATATGTAATATTGAAGTATATTAATGTTTAATAAATGATATTTGAGATAAAATTATTAATAGGAATAAATATATATTTTACCTTAATATAATGCATATATAGTATATTTATAAAAATATTTATTTTAATTAAAGTAAATATAAGAATTCCCACATGCTATTAATGTAAAAAGAATTGTATCATCTCTAGGTATTAGATATCCAATCCCTTTACTAGCTATGATATATATTGATAGAATAACAAGCGATTATTTTCTGTATTTTTGAAATGATTGATGATTTAATGTTGTATTGGAAAAATACTCGAAAAGGCAGTAATAAAGTTGATAAAAAAATTTTAAAATTAATTCAAAATGATATTTTTATATTACTTCATCTATATGAACTCCTTTATCTATGGCATTTTTGATATTTTTAATGTAATAGTTATCAACTCAAAAAAAAATGGACAATATGTTTATTGAAATTCTATAAGAATATTTTCCCAAATAATAAAATAAAAAAACTTTGATAAATTTGAAAGTTTACCAGATTAATTATAACCTAACATCATTTAACGTCTCTTCTTTGAAAAATAAATGAATAAAACTGTTTATATAAAAGGTAATATATACAAAAAGTGATAGATATTTAAAATTATTGGGTTAACAAATATATTTTCTATTTTAATTAATAATGAAAATATAAATAAACTTATGGTAAGAAAGAAAGGGTAAAATACTCACCTCAATAAATAAGGGCCTCCGCCACATGAAGAAGGAAGAAGGTGTGTTGGTGTGAGTGTAGAGTGTTATGTAAACATGTTGTACTGTAAAGCGTGCCGTTGAACCTTAACACTGTGTATGTGGGGCCCTAGATAAGGGAGGGGACAGAGCCTGTCGTGCCCCAATCCACATCTCTGTGGAGTGTGACACGGCAGCACTCTGCCACCACCAGTCTGCCTGTGTAGGTGTTGCTATCAAATGTAGGAGAGTGAATGGCAGGTGTGAGGTGTGTTGGAAGTGACCCACCCAATATGTACTGGTTGTATATCCTAGTGTATCCGAACCCCGGCTCGTGGTACACTGGGTCTATGGCTCTAAAAGGTGGTGGTGGCGAGCCGGGGGTGGGGGGTGTACGTGGAGGTGTAGGTACGTAACCGTAATTGATGTAACCGTGTAGCCCCTCCCCATTAAACTTCCTGACAACACAATATGAATCTCATTAGATCATGTGTGACGCTCTACATTATATCTACAACATCTAATCCAAAAGCCACCTCTGTTTTAAACTAATGTCTTGAAAGGGGCAGAAGTGGGGAGTTGTAATGTTGGTTAAAATATTTTGAAAGTTGATTTCTTTCTATCTCGGATTTACAGTCATATCAGATTTCAACTCATATCTGAACTCAGATTTTTTTCTGTTCATGTCAGATGCTACATTGAATCTCTATATTGAACTCTTTCGTGCGAGCTCCGGTGTTGGAAAAGGTGTCTGGAGTGGTGGTGGATTTTGTTATAGGATTCCTGAGTTTTGGAGGTCTGGGTTAAGGGAATTGAAAAAGAGGCTGTATAAACTAAATTTATGGATCTTTTGTGATATGAAATTGGAGACGGGGGGTTGTGGGTTGTAGATATTGAGGGTGTAAGGGAAATTAGAGGTAAAACTGTATCTATTATAAAATGATATCAGATATCCAGATGAACTGAGGTGATGAACAATGCTTGACTCTTCCAATTATTTAAAAAGTGGTAAGGAACAAAGTGTGTGTAGACGCTTAGTAAGGGTTCAGACAACGTTTATCTTGTGGCTGAGGGGGTAAAAGGAGGTGTAATGGGTATATGAGGGTGTGTATTTCTTTATAAAAGATTGTTGTGCGGTATCAGGAAGGGTGTTTTTAACTAATATATCTAGGAATGGAAGGACGCCATTATGATCTTTTTATGATATGAAAGATATTTATGGGGGAAAGGTATAAAGGCTTTTTAAAAATATACTTTTCATGGTGATACAGGCAGTTACATAAAACGTCATCAACTTATCTCCGCCAAAGAAAAATGTCTGATTGATGTTGAAAGGTGACCCAACACAACAACACACACATCTATAAATTCAGGTTATGATTATTTCTGCTACTATGGTTGATAAAGGGCTGCATATCGGAGAGCCTCGGACTGGTAGAAATAGTGATTATAAAAAAAGAAAATATATTCATTGCTAAGCATATTCTAGTGAGTTAAAGTATTTTCTTATGTCTATAATCTATAATTCAAATTGTGCTTCATCATTTTTGATACACTTCAATGAACCTAAGAAGTTATTGGATTAAATCTTATTTTCTTGTATCTATAATCCAAATTGTGCTTCATCATTTTTGATGGACTTCAATGAACCTAAGAAGTTATTGGATTAGGTCTTATTTTCTTGTGTCTATAATCTATAATCCAAATTGTGCTTCATCATTTTTGATGGACAACAATGAACCTAAGAAATTATTGGATTAGGTCTTATTTTCTTGTGTCTATAATCTATAATCCGAATTGTGCTTCATCATTTTTGATAGACTTCAATGAACCTAAAAAATTATTGGATTAGGTCTTATTTTCTTTTGTATATATAATCTATAAACTTTATTATCTTTTCAATAGTGTTGAGGTCTATGTGCATATCTCTTAAGAATATTTGCTGTTTTAGGCGCCTGTCACCCCCCCCCCCCCCCCCCCCCCCCACTACACGCGTGGGCCATTCTCCCGCAGCTGGAGTCCACCCATCTTTCCACAACTTCACTCTGGGATCTTCACCTCTTGGATAGCTTGTCATACAGAAAAGAGGGGTGTTTCCATTTCACAATATTTTAGAATGGATGGAAGTCCACGCGGCGCGCGCGGCGCGGCTGGAATGGATATTCCAAGTCTTTTGTTTTTGAAGTTATAAGCCTTTGCTAACCTTGAGAAGTTTATTCCTTTCTGAAAATTTTACCTGGTCTGACCAATTGGAATTTTCTTGCAACGATATTTTTTTATTGTGAAAATTCGATATCTCAATTCAATTCCCATTGATACACCTCGATCACCCAGTTTTATCTTCTATTTAAAATCACATCATATTCTGAATCAATAGCAGGGCTATCTTTCAATATTTGGAAAGGATAATAAGTTTTATTTTCACCGCTTTCTATTGCAAAAAAAAAAAACGAAGCTCGGGCGCCGCGTGGCCGCACGGCCGAAAAAGAGATATTGAGAACTACCTTATTACAATGTCCATATATGATTATATATAAATATATATATGGTTTAAAATATATTATAATATTTATATATGAATAAATAGGATTATATAATGAATAATGAGAGAGAAAGAGTTGATTGCATTTATTCATGATACCACGCTCATATATTACAGCGCTCATTTTGTTCTTACCGTTATTAATAACATAATTTTCTCAAAATATTCTACTTTTCAAATCTTTTGTGGCTGTAGAAATTTGTATTTATAAAATTGAAAAAATTGGTGTAATATGAAAATTCATATTTTAAAAAATCTATATGACAACTATTTTTTGACGAAATACATATTCTGTAGTGGAAATATAATTTTTGGAATATTTCAAAACAAATGAACAAGTTTCAAGTGCCTAAGTGTTGTCACCATTTTGTTATAATATTACATTTTTATAATGTTAAATTTGATATCCACATGTTTATAGACTCCAAATAGATTGATAGTATAAGAAAATATTTATAAGAAGATGGAATCAATATTTAGGATATTTTAGAACATATGTGTTTATTTTTATTAATATAATTCTTCTTTATGTTTCTTGAATTGAATTTTCTTCTATATAATAGAAATATACAGTAGAACCTCCCTTTAGCGGACACCTTGCTAACGACATGTTTCCACAAAGGATAGTTTTTTATTTTCAAAATTACTATTTTTACTATTTAGCAACTCTCCAATAAGAGGAAGCCTCTTCCTAACGGACACTTTGGCTCTGCAATCAGTTGTTATTTACAGGGAGGTAGTTCTACTGTATCAGAATATTTTGAAAGGTTTTTTATGAACATTCACCACTTACTTCTTCTTCTTAAAAAACTTGAAGATGCCCATCGCTATGATTCTTCGCTTTGTGATTCTCAGATATCGCTTTGATTCGCTTCGAAATAGCTTCTTATCGCTCCGATATTTCGATTATTGTGAAAGTATAACTTGATCGATTATTATAGATAGATAAAATTAATATAGATTCAAAATGTAACTTATTCATACACAAGAAATTTACCACGGATTATCGAGCAAGATCAACTTTAAATATTCATATTAACTTGAAGTGAATGAAAATAACAAATTGCGAGAATTTCAAAAGTGAATTTTTATTGGTTTTTATTTATGAAATTTGAGCTCAACGAATATTCGATACATTCATGATCTATGTGAATTAAATATTGAGATTTGATATTGAATGCTCGACTTTGTGAAAATGAAATCGTTTGAAACTAAAATATTAATAGAGCGCTATGATTTTCATATATTAAAATAAATTTCCAATATTTTTAGAAAATATTCCATAATTCTTATAAATTTGGATACCATATATACCTATATATATATATATATATTGGTTTTGAGAATAGAGCATTCTGTAAATAGATATCTGATTAGAAAGGCATATATTGGATCAAAATATAATTTATTTGCCAATATTTCAGTTGGCTGAACGCCAACCTTTTTCAAGGTATTACCACATATTAATTTCAACAACAAACTCACCGCTACATAACGTTAATAGAATTAAGTTAAATAATATTTTTAACTATATACAACCTATAACAAACTGGGTTTGTTGTTGACACTAATATGTTGTAATACCTTGAAAAGGTTTGGTATTCAGCCAACTGAAATATTGGTAAATAAATTATATTTTGATCCAATATAAGCCTTATTGATTAAAATACATGTAAATACATTTATAGGAATAAATTTATTAATGATTTTATCGATATAAAGAAAGGATTATATCTCATAATGAATATTTTCTCTTAAATTTATATTTTCATTGTCGAATTTGGATGTTTCTCTCTATTCCCTGTCTTTTTGATATTGGTTCATTGCGGGCTACTCATGTCTTATCATTACTGGCTCTTCAACCTGGCTATATTCACCTTCTTTCTTATAATAGTGATTGCAATCCTTTTGATTGTTAAACAAGGTAATAAGACCAAATACATAAATAGCGTATAATTGTGTAGTAGTATGTGTTATTTGGATTTGGTCTTATTAACCTGTGTGTAAATTCTCTAATCCACAAATTATACCTAATCACTCTTAATATAAGGTTGTCCCAAAAGTTCGTGTTTGTCTTAAAACGTTGTTTTTCTTATCACTTGGCGAATAATATTATATTACGGCGAATAGATAATAATTCATAATACAATTACTTTATACATAATACAAAGACATTCTACATAACGGCGAATACATAATACAAAGACATTCTACATAACGGCGAATACATAATACAATTAATTTATACACAATACAAAGACATTATACATAACGGCGAATACATAATAATACATAATCCAATTACTTTATACACGATTCAAATACATTATACATAACGGCGAATACATAATATAATACATAATACAATTATTTTATACACAATACAAAGACATTATACATAACGGCGAATAATATTGGTATTTAAATTTTTTGACGAACTTTTGAAACAACCTTGTAGCTGTTAAATGATCTAAGCTCTTGTAAGTCTACCGAGATAACTCTTTTGACATTTGTAATATAGACTTTGTGTTCATAGAATTTGACCGTAATTGATCTAAATGGATAAATCACTCTGATAGCTACTTATCTTTCTGGTTTATTGAAGGTTCTTCGTTTTCAACCCGTGAATTTGTTGAACGATTTCATCACCACTTAACTGATATCCTGCTTTCTTTTCCTGTGAAACACAAAGTCAATAAATTTATTCAAACTTATACAATTCAAGCAAATAATCCCATGTATCAATATTGAGTAAAATAAATCAGGCTTCCAGGGAAATTATCTTTTCAAAACATTTTTATTATTCTCTAGCTTTGGGGCACGGACGTCCTTCTACAGGAGAAATCTTGGTATAATATAGAAGGGCGTCCGTGCCTGAAAGCTAGAGAATAAAAACCTCTTGAAAATATACTTTTCCCTGGAAGCCTGACCAATTTTACTTAAACCTATACAATGTTTTCTTTCAGTATAGGAAAATCTATGAATGTGATTCATAAAAAATATATTCGTATAATTAATATAATATATAGAAAGATATATTAACACAAAGCAATAACGCGCCATCTAAATATATAAAGTGAGATTATTTGAGTACGAATGTTTCTTTTATATACAATACAAACGTCTACTGTTCTTACTGCGATGAAATAAATATATATATTGGGATGACTTGGCTCATCAGTGGTGAACTCTCTTAGCGGTTTGGCCAATTTATATATAATTCTACTGTCCTATAAGCTTATGTCCATAGGTTTCTTGAAAACCATTTCTGAGATTCCACCCTTCAGTGCTGTGTATATAAGCAGAATGATCCAATACAATATTAGAACTCTAAGAGACGGTCTGACGGGTAAATTGGCGAAACCGCTGGGAGGGTTCACCACTGATGAGCCAAGCCCCCCCCAATATATATATATATTTTTTTTTATTGCAGTAAGGACAGGAGAAGTTTGTATTGTATATAAAAGAAACATTCGTGCCCAAATCCTTTCACTAAATATAAACAGATATATGCGAATAAATATCGAAATATTTACAATACTACAATGATACTATTGGGAGTACAAATAAGTTTTGAGGGATTTGCAAAAGAAGCCACAACAAATATTATATAAATAGCATTCATGTTAAAAGGCTTCATCATTTCCCCAAAAAAATCAGAATAAGTCTTTTCACTCAAGTGTAAGGAACTTTTTTTGGTGCTCCAACCATGTCAACCTTTTTGCCAACAAAACACAATTTGCGGGAAGCGCTGCTTTTTTGTTTTAATTTGAAGAAAAGTGCAACTGATGGACATCGATTGCTGTGTGAGGCATATGGTAAACATGCTCTATCAATAAAATCATGTGAGTACTGGTTTCGGCGTTTCAAAAGTGGCGATTTTGACACCAGAGACAAAGAACGCGGAGGGAGGCCAATAAAGTTCGAAGACGCTGAGTTGAAGGCTTTATTGGACGAAGATTCAAGCCAAACTCAAGAGGAGCTCGCTGAAACCTTGGGAGTGACTCAACAAGCGATTTCGAACCGTCTCAAGGTCATGGGTATGGTGCAAAAACAAAGAAATTGGGTTCCATATGAACTCAAGCCATGAAACATCGAGCGCCGTATTTGCACGTGCGAACTACTGCTCAAAAGACAAAATCGGAAGGGTTTTTTGCATCGAATCGTGACAGGGGACGAAAAGTGGATTCACTACGACAACCCAAAGCGCAGAAAATTGTGGGTTGAGCCCGGTCATGCATCAACTTCAACGGCCAAACCGAATATTCATGGCAAGAAGCTAATGCTGTGCATCTGGTGGGATCAGCTCGGAGTGATCTACTATGAGCTACTTCAGCCTAACGAAACCATCACTGGAGAACGTTACCAACAACAATTGATGAGATTAAGCCGAGCATTGAAGATTAAACGCCCACTATATGCCAAAAGACATGACAAGGTGATCTATCAGCACGACAACGCTCGGCCACATGTTGCAAAGGTTGTCAAGGAGACTTTAGATGGGATGTCCTACCCCACCCGCTGTATTCACCAGACATTGCTCTTTCAGACTACCACATGTTCCGTTCGATGACACATGGCCTGGCCGAGCAGCACTTCACTTCTTACGAAGAGTCGAAAAATTAGGTCAATGTTTGGATCGCCTCAAAAGACGAGGAATTTTTTCGACACGGAATCCGTATGCTGCCTGAAAGATGAGAAAAAGTCGTAGCTAAAGATGGACAATACTTTGAATGAAATATATTGTACTGATTTCTCTGAATAAAGCTTCGAATTTATAAAAAAATCCCTCAAAACTTATTTGTACTCCCAATAAATAAAGAATATGTGAGAATACTAAGTAAAAACCATTAATATAATACTATGAAATCATATTTATTTTCAACCTTAAAGATATATGGTTTAGTAATGTAATATTTATATAATAAATTTATTGTGCAATAAATTGATAAAGAGGGAACAATACTTCGAAATATTTCGAGAAAAATTGATTTTTTTTTCTTTAACAGAACCAGGTTCGCCTTTTATATAAATATATTCAATAGATCACCTCAAATTAATGATGTAATATTTATTATCCCTAGTACGCGTGGTACAGGCCATGACAATCATGGTGGGTAGAAGTTGTCGACTGCTTTACTGTAAGTGCAACACATGTCTACACATGTGTCTACACAGTTCAAATTTGCATTTACAAATGAGCCAGAACCCAGTTTTTTTTTTTTTTTTTTTTTTTATTTCAATTCAAAACGCTATGTCCCCCTAGGGACACTTGCGCTAAATGTACATACAAATATATATAACAAAGAAAATATTCAACATGGAAAGATACACAGAAAGCGACTTAGAAAGATTCAAAAATGTTATTTACATATAGAGATATTTTTTGAATTTTATTTACAGTTACATCATTAAATAAAAAAAAAAAAACATATACATATGTACACACATATACACGCATACACCTATATATTGTTTACAACCATATAATATGTCCAATATTTCCATGCGATCGTTACATCAAAGACCATTTTTCTTAATGAAGTCCAAAATATATTTACAAAGGAAATTAAATTTTATATATGTATCCTTACTTGAAATTAATTCACTAGGGCCTAAAGCAATTAAACCGTTGTTGACTCTGTACTCTTGAAAGACAGGGCACTCCAGCAAGAGATGTATTGAAGTTTGTTCCCCCAATCCGCAGAAACATGTCGAATCTTGCACAGCCTGAATTTTCTTAAGAAAAAACCTGAAATTTCCATGATCTGTGATAAATTGTGAATTATAATAGTTTGGTCGAAAATATTTCGGAATATCATAAGGAAAGAAACTTTGAAATGTTTGATTAGTATTCGTTTACAGTAACTTAATCCTTGATATAATGAAATCTTTGAGTATACCTGGAATATACAAATCATAAAATTGTTTATCTTCTGTTGATAAATTATCCCAGAACCCAGTTTGGTTACTTGCACTCGCTGGTGGGGTTGGACTTTTGCAAGAATCGGGGGCCATTGGAGAATATTTTCAATTATAAAAAAGTGCCCAATGCAGGATACGATCCCGGGTCTTAGCATATTATTATCTGGATCCCATTAACATTTATTTGAGAATATTGTATGTATAAGGGACTTGGTTGGTATGAATGAATTCCCTTCAACTTCTCTCTCCTGCGCGAACTGTGCTTTAATTAGAAAAAATTGTGGGATTCTATCCTAGGTCGTAGCGGTCGAAACTCAACGGTTTAGAACACTCTTTCACCGACCCCAGTATTAATTGTCGTGTTTTCTATCTAATGGTTACCACAAATCTCAGATACTATAATAGATAAGTTTTTTTTTAATTCAACACTTACTGCACCACCGTATATATATATCTATCCTTTTATATTTACACTAGTGGGCTTTGTCACCAATCCGAGTCCGCTAGTTTATGGGGACTGTCAATAGATGGCATCTATATATGATGTCTATACCGCTCTATAAACAGGCTTTATAAATCTAAAATTGTATGTATTTCTATGGAAAGTTGGAATCCTCTGAGGAATATAAGTAAAAGATTTGAAGCGAACGAGGATACTTTTCTTTTAAACTTTAATAAAGATTCGAGCTTTCGGGCCAATTACCCGTACTACCTGTAGAAGGGTAGTCCTGTAGAAGGGTAATTGGCCCGAAAGCTCTAATCTTCATTAAAGTTTAAAAGAAAAGTATCCTCGTTCGTTTAAAATCTTTTACATGTATTTCTATACTGTCCTCAAAACCTATGTCCATAGTTCATTTAAAATATCTTTTCGAAGAGTTCATCTTCAGTATCAGTATAAAAGCAAAACAGCAAAGTACTATAATATAAGGTTGTCCTAAAATGTCGTGTTTTTCTTAAAACGTTTTTTCAAATTTCTTGACGAATAATATTATTATGGCGAATAAATAATTTAATTATAAAATAAATAAAGCTTTCAGGACTAAGTTTCTTGTGCAACTTTTATTTTCAAGCTTTCGGACTTGTCAGTCCTTCAACAGGAGATAATGTTAATAAATTAATGATAAATACTATTTTTATTATTTTATTATTAATAAATAACACAATTACTTTATACCTAATACAAACACATTATACATAACGGCGAACAATATTGGTATTTTATTTTTTCATGGGTTTACGAACTTTTGGGACAACCTTGTAGAGTGGTATTGTAGATTAAACTCCCGAAACAGCTGAAGAGGGGAGAGGGGGGGGGGGGCAGCAGAAAAATATTTCATTTAAAAGAATCATACACTTTATAAATAGTTCAAATTTCTTATAATAAATGGCGCGCAAATACATCAGGTTTATATATTAAATCAATCTATATTAATAAAATGCAAATTTCATAAGTGTTGTTCACTAAAAACTTTCGTTACAATGCATCAATTTCGACCAAATTTTCAACATTTATGTAAAACGAGATGGAGCAGGTTTTGCTTAACATCAAAAAATTTTCCCTAACATTAACATGCGTAACTTCGCTGTTATCAATTAAATACAAAAAAATCAACAGAGTTAATTTTATTTATATATAAATACAAAATTAAATTTCAACAGAGTTAATTTTTTACATACTAGCTAATAATCTCAATCTAAAAAATATTCAAAACAAGCAATTTTAAGATAACACCATATGTAAAACAGTCGGCCAAGAAAACAAATAACGTGTAATATATATATAATAAATATAATATATATAATATAACGGTATAATAACGGTATAAAGAAATAATGAGCCTTTAGTTCAAATTTATAATTGTAACGAATAGTATTTTAATTAAAACATTTTAAAAACACACAGTTTGGAACGGGACGTTTCACAAGAGTGACATCCATGGCGCCAATTTATAATTGTAACGAATAGTATTTGAATTAAAACGTTTTTAAAATATATACGCACTCGGGTAAAACCCGGGCGTTGCCCGGGCCATTCGTATTATATAAATATATAATAAAAAAAATAATGTAATGAATATTATTATCATTATTATCATAATAGTCTATGTTCCGGAAAATTATTTTCAATAATATTCGTTAGGAAAACTTTCACTCAGATAAAACCCGGGCGAAGCCGGGTACACATTCGCTAGTGTTATAATAAAAATTAATGTAAAAATATAATTATGAATCAAAATGACAGATATATATTTTAAAAATAATAAAAGATAGTTTTTAATTTGTATATAGAGTATATGTAAAGGACACCTAATGGCAGAGCCAAAGTGTTCTTTAGGAAGCGGTGTCCTCTTACAGTAGAACCTCCCTGTAAAAGACACCTAATTGCAGAGCCAAAGTATCCTTTAGGGAAAGGTGTCCTTTTACAGTAGAACCTCCCTGTAAAAGACACCTAATTGCAGAGCCAAAGAGGCTTTTAGGGAGAGGTGTCTCCCACCCCCTGGAATGCCATCACTACAGGATAAAGCACTCTTGGTGATTTTTTTAAATTGCGATTCAGAATCTGCCACTGAAGTTTTACGAGCGTTTCACAAAACTCCATCTAAAATATAAATATTTTTTCTTGCATTTTCTTTCTTTTTAATTTGTATATACCTATTTTACATATCTCAGATTGTATTGAAAAAATCGTCAACCAGTTCTTCTACTTTTGGCGAAATGGTGTTTTATTAATTTATCATTTGGTATTTTTAAGGTGCTTTCCTGGTATTCAAAAACGAAAAATATATGTCGATCAGTTATATTTTTCAATTTATCAAACAATTTGGGCGCTGATAATCTGAATCTGGTAGAGCGCCATCTAGCGAATAAAATTGTAACTAAAATCAATTTCGAATTTTTTATTGTTTGCCATAAAAGGTCCCATTGCATCTTGAACACAATGGTGTTTACCGCATTGCTCTAGCGCAAATATTCGCGGAGTTATTAATTTTTAAAGTTGTGCGGGACTTTTGGATGACCCTGTACTTTATTATTCTAGTTTTCTGACTACGAAGATTAAGTACCATTTCTTCAATCTTGGGAATTTGACATCGGCATATTATTCTTAATACCTACTATATTAAGGTTGTTTATAAGAAGAACGATCACATCTTCTGTCAAAATAGCCATAAAAACTGAAACATCTCTCTAACGTGTCTTCAACCTAGAGGACTCTCAGGTCGGAGATAAAGCCCCAATACCAACTTTGTCAATTTCAGAGCGGCTCACCTGGAGGTCAGGGTTTCGTGCTCTAATCAATCCGAAGCGTTCTTTGATATCGTGAGATCAACATGGAATTCATTAAATCTTCAGAATTACCCAGTGGTGTTAACTATCAAAGTCATCAAGCCTATTCTTTGCCCAGAATAGTGCTGAAGTGCGACTCACTTCACCGAGAATGTTACTTCACAATTTAATTTTCAAAACCTTTGTAAACCCTCTTCATGATTCTATTTGGTTTCTTTCTTATCTTTTAATAGAATATGAATTCCGAAAACGTACTGTAATCGTTATCAATTCACCCCAATAGTTAATTTATTCATTATAAAATCTATTTAAATATATATCTGTATATATGTGTGTAAAAATTAATAAGCGGGCTTCGTTGAAGACCTTCGTTATAATGCATCAATTTGGACCATCTATTTTATTTGAATACAAACAACACAACCACACAATTTTGTGGAATACCTCAGAATATTGCATTTAATATCTGTGTTGGCTTGTTAAACTATACTGCCACCTCATAAATTATCCTATGTCTAACAAATATTTATTATGCGCTCCAGGAACATGGGTTATAAATATCTCTCTACCAAATATTTAGTTCGATTTACCATTTTAGCATTATAAAGAAACTGAAAATATGTTTATATTTATTTAATTCATTATAAGTGAATATTTTGAACTCAATCAGAGTCCTAAACAATGTTTGAGACAGGTTTTTCAAATGTTCAACCATGCATTTCTCTATAAAGGGACTCAAAATGATCTTGACAGATGAGCTAAGCATTCCCAATATTTCTTTTCATCACAGTAAGGATAGTAGAGGTATTTTTAATGTTTGAAATAAACCTTCATGCTTATATGTTTTTTTAGATATATTTACTTTATTATGAATAGAGAGAGAGGTTTAAATAAAATTGATATATTAAAATGGTGAAAAGAGGTTTTATTTTGTAAAAGAGTCAGGAATTCTCGTGAAACCAAACCCACACCTCTTTTGCACTCTACCTCTCGCCATAATTACACTGATTACTCATTAATTCATATTATCCTGAAAAAGTATGATTGCCCCCGTAGCGCTTACCGCAAATCTTTTGAACGGTGCTAGTTCGTTGAAATGGACAATATTTTATTAAGAGTGAGAATAGCGTTATATATCCCAAATCTGACATTCTTTAATTTCTTCAAAATTTGAAAGGGGCCTTTCTAGTATTTGATAGCTTATGCGAGAACAATATTTTTTCTTTTTTGGGTAGTACATCTAGACTACCCCTCCTGAAATTCATTCCTGCAAGCGTGGGTGTTGTACCTTACTTTCACAAATCGCTTAAGAAATAAATTTCCGCACTTTGTGAGAAACAAAATATCATGTAAATTTCGACAAATATTATTTCTAATACTAAATATTACTTAGATATAACTCCTGATTAGAACAAATATTAGATAAAAAAATGTTCACTTGTTCAACTCGCTTCAAAATATTGAAATGATAGATTAGTTTAATTTGGTAAAAATAAAAATAGAAATCTTCTTATTTTGAATTTAATATTATATTTAGGAAGAAAATAAACTACATTTTAGACGAGTGTTGATTTGAAACAGATCTTCATCACATCTTAGTTCAATCCAGAATTGAATGCACTAATCTCTACTATATCTTGACCGAGGCCTTGACATTGTGTTAACCAAAAGTTCAAAAGTAACTGTATATAATAAAACATGGAATATTTGCTATATGTCTGTCCTTGGATTATTTACACAAAGGAAACTCAGTTCGAGAATTCTCAATAGTACGTAATCATTCAGAAGGCTTTGGAAATCATCCTAACCTACAAGATTAGTTCTTTAGGCAATAGAAAAAACTCTTAATAACACCTTCTGGAGATTTAGAGACGCTGAGAACTATTTTAGAAAAGAAAAATATAGCAATAGAACTCTATAATTTCTACAGATCAATTGTAAATAGATTCACACACAAAAGAGGTAGTGAGGAAAGTTTTAGAATAGATGTGTAAATAAATCCATTTTCAAACAAAGGCTTACGTGCACATGGGAAAAGGGAGGAAAAATTGCTGAGTTGTTTTGTTGTGTATAGCGAATCCACACAGGGCAATGGGCCCTAATAAAATCATTTTTGTTGTTTGTTGATTGGTTCTTTAGGAAAATTCTGGAGGTGGAGTGTACTTAATTATTAATTTTAGAACAATACATCCAATTACATATTTCAAAGCCTTAGTGATTGGTAGGTAAACGAAGAACCAATGGATTTCTGGATGAGGACGCTTCGTCGTTTGGAAGGCCTCTCGATATATATATAAATATACGTAGTTTCTTTTGATCCTCTTCATACCCTTTCTATATTAACTGTGTTCTCAAAGACGGATAATTATTAGAAATGGATTACAATAAAACAATTAGGCTAGAAAGTAGATGAAACTTCCTGGAAAGAGTTAAAAGTGACTACTTTATTGGCTAGAGTCAAAGGTGAAGGTAATTGGAATATATAAGCCAGCTTATATTGTTACATTACAGCGGACATTCTGCAGAATATAACAATAGCACTCTACATTTATCTTCCACCTTACAATGGATCGCTAATGAATATGTATGCATAATATAATGTGCGCCTGAATATAAAAGTTATTTCTGTATTAATACACTAAATTAACAAAATATTTACTTTTTCTCATTTTGAATGCTTAATACAAGGTTGGGTCAATAAGTAATGCACAATCACCCCTAGCAGAACATATAAAATATTTATTAGCATTAAATACATTTTTACTGGTAAATTGAACACTCTACTTTGAATATATGCAATCAAAATTTGTTTTTCTTTTGTATATGTGTTTAAGATATGGAGCCTAATTTGAACAAAGGAATTCGACAACGGTCGGTGACATTTGAAAATGATTAAATGTTACGCCATGAGATTAGTGCGTAGTTGAACCAAATGTGTACAGAGGGAAGGTGTATATATTGTGTGATGCTGATATATAGGTAATATTTAGGTATTCATATATACAAAGTGCCATCTTTATAGTTTCTCAACTAATAATATATATTGATGATTATGCATTACATATTGACCCAACCTTGTATATGAAAACAAACTATATATTAAGATTGAATTATTCTTTTTTAAAATATTGAACTGTAAGGATAGAGTAAATAGTTTGTTTTGTATATATTTGTAAAGGAAAATCACGCCTAATAGTTCTGTATTTTAGCGATATATAAGGACATTTACATTTTATTGTAAGATTATAAACTCAAATGTAGCCTCTTCCATAGAACATGTTTATTTCGCTAGCTTTCGAATGACATCGTTCTTCAACGGGCGTAAAGACAAGGTGTGATGTGAGATGCGTGCAATTAGCTAGCGAAATAAACATGTTCTGTGGAAGAGGTTTCTTTTGAGTTTATAATCTTACAATATAGTCATGGTAATGTAGATGTCTTAATTTACATTTTAAAGGCTGTAACTTCGTGTAGAATTGGATGTGATAATTAGTCATATGAGAAATCACCAAGTAATTTTCCTTTTTATTTATTTTCATACAAAGTGAGGTAGTTTCCATATATTCATTGATTCCCATTATTTCCAATTTTTCTCATTTAAATGAATTATTATTCAACATTTCTTAATAGTTTTTTATTCAAGGGATGATTTTATTCAAGACTTTGAGGGCTAAGTTCCTTGGATATTCGAGTGAAGAAGTTTGAGAAGAGAATGCATCAGATAGATAAGAGATTCGAGGGATAATTTGGTTTCATTCTAGCTGTAGTGTATTGAGCAAATGTGGGTATTTTTTCCAAGATTTGTAAAGTTTTAGTACAATTAGAGGTCCTCACAATTATTTATTAGGAGACATTTATTTTTTGTCATTGTAGGGCAAAATCTGTTGAAGCAAATTTTATAAGTGAACAGGAAGCGATGGGAAAGGTTTATGCTTTATTTCTTATACGAAGTTATTTAAAGAGCTTGTGAAAGCTTGATTTGAAATTATTCAGCATATAATATTGATAGGAACCTTTGATGTTTAGGACAGGGAGGGTTAATATATTGAAAATTATTTTTCAATCAATAATTGGAATATTTTTTTATAAATAAGGATTGCACTGTTACGATGTTTCATTTTGATCATTTTATGAAAATAGAAAAAAACAAAAGTAAATTTTTAGTCATATTTTTATGTTAATTTCTTACATGATTAGGAATTTCTTTGTACTATCTACATTAGGTGAGTAACATTTTCGTATTTTTGCATTTGAGAACATTATTAGAATTGCCATTATATTTATTCAATAATAGTGTGTAGGAACTAGAATTTACTTTGAATAAGGTACCGATTTGACATGCATCCTTTAGAGCGATGAAGAGAACATAATGTATAGAAGCTTGATAGTCGACATCAATAAAATTTATATAATTACATAGTGGTATTTCGAGATAAGTATTCATTCAAAAGATGGTATAAAGCGGTTTCAAATTTTTCTTCGAGGCATTTTGGATGAAAATAAATTGAGATACGAATGCAACTGATAGAATTAGATTCCAGAGATAATATAGCTCAATTTTAGCTGTAGCGGAGAAAGCATTTGTTAGGAAAATTCTGAAATATTGGGGTTTTGAGTATAATTTGGGGCATCTTTTGCTCTATAAACTATTGAGGGGCAATATATTCAGTTCATAATGGGGCAAAAGTCGCGAAAGAAAACAGCATAATTGAAAAGAAAGCGATAGGGAAAGTTTCAAACTTTGTTTCTTTCATAAGATTTTGAGAAGGGGGGGGGGGGGTGGTAAGGGGGCAAATTAGAATTATATGTGATGCTTCAGCATATAATCTTGGTAGCAACCTTCAATCTTCAGAGCCTTAATATTTTCAGATAGATTCGAGGGATATTTAGATCCATTTTAGCTGTAGGGAATACAGCAGTAGTAGCCACTATTTCCGGAATATTGGTGGTTTTGAGTATAATTAGGGGCATATTTGCTATTATATTAATAAAATAATATTAATAAAAACTATTGAGGGGCAATATATATAGTTCATAGCGTGGGCAAAAGTCGTGAGAGCAAACAGCATAATTGAGAAGCTAACGATGGGAAAGTTTCAGAACTTGTTTCTTTTATAATGTTTTAAGAGGGCAGGGGGCAGAAGATATTGATATTTGAGGCTTCAATATATATATTCTTGGTAGTACCTTTGATTTTGGGTAGTTTTTGGTAATATTTCTATATTCGTGGGGTTATGAGTGCAATAAAGGCCATATTTTGATACATAAAATATTGAGGGGCAATATATATATTTCATTGTGGATAAAAACAATGAAGGTAAATGGTATAATTGAAGCGATGAAGGAAACGATTTGCTTTGTTTCCTTTTGCTATTTTAGGTTATTGAGAGAAATAGGACAAGAGTGAAAGTATTTGAGGCCTCAGAATATAATCTCGGTAGACAACTTTGATATTTAAAGCCTCAGGACTTTGAAGAAATATAAGATGGATAATTTTATTTTATTTTAGCTTTAGCGAATATAGGAGCTTTGGGTAATATTTATAACATTGAGTGCAGTAAGAACCATATGAGGGGTAATATAATTTTTTCATAGTGGCTTAAAGCCATGACATTAATTGGTATTATCAAACAGGAAGCGATGGGGTGAGTTTAGGCTTTGTTTCTTTTATGATAGTATTGAGAGAGCAGAGGGCAATGTGTGAAATGGTATTTGAAGCATCAGTATATAATATTGGTAAAGAGCCTATTATATATAAAGCTAGAATCATAAATAATATGAATAAGTCAATCACAGAAAAGGTCCAGCAATAATGCTTGAGGATAAAATACATCCAGGAAGAATCCTAGCTGACAGTTAACATTAGCAAGATTCTTAATTAAAGGCTACGTCTTGATTTTTACATATCGATGATAAATTACATTCATAATTATTCTTCAATGAGCGAGTACATCTAGCATGTTCCTCGAAGAAAACATTGGTCTGAAATGGACTTCCAAAAGAGACTGCGTTCACCAAGATTTTTAGATTACAGACCTCGTCCAGCGAGATTTAACGTTTAACATCGTCCATCACAAGATGTTTGAGTGATATATTTCAATCAGGCAAGATTCCTCGATATAGTAAGACTCCTCGATGATAGACCCATTTTTCACCAATATTTCTCGATGAAAGACTGCGTCAGACCGGCATTATTCCTCCGAAATTCGTCCATCAATTATTTTGGATGATAGACTGCATTTATCAAGATTCCTCGATGAAAGAACACAAATAACTGCTTTTCCAAGGACAGGCTTCATTCACAATTTTTATCAATGATGACTCCATCCATAAAGACTTCTCTATAAAAGATCATGACAACCGTACTTGTTCGATGAGAGACTGCGGCCTTCAATTTTCCACGAAGACAAGTGGGTTCAGCACAATTCCACGATGACGGACAAAGTCTTGCATATTTCGATGATAGAAGAATACATCAAGATTGCTCGAAGAGACAGACTTCGGCCAACAAAATCCTCCAATGGAAGACAAACGCCAGTAGTTTTTCTTCAAGGTAACGAAGTTCTTTAGACAGCTTCAAGGCCTGAAGTCGCGGCCATGAAGCTTTGTCGCCGAAGACGCCCCCATCTTCGACGACTCTACTCCATTGTACGACAACTTCAGTATGAAGGCCCAGCAGTAACGCCGCCAATCTCGAACGACGAGCGGAAAATTGATGCTTCTAAAAAACATCAAAACATTCTATTTCTAAAAATTGTAAATATTTTTTTGAAATAACTAATATCTAATTATTTCTTCTAGACTATCTTATAGAAAAGTAAAAATAATTTCACGCTTTTTAAATTAAAGTGTTCAAATGTATGCTCTAAAAGTATGGAGTTGTTCAATTAGATAGAGGAAACTCCATTCTTGGGGCTTTAACATGTGTTCAAAACCCCAAAGGGACTAAGTGGGCCAAACTCTCTCTCTCTGATAATGGAATAATTGTCAAACTTCGTTCAAGATAATCACTCACTGTTAAAGTTAGTTAAAATAATCTTTATATAAAATAGATGAAGCATTTATTGTTGAACACGTCCTAATAATTCATAAATCACAGTAAAGCCACCGTATTTCATTCCTCACAAAATAACTCGATGAATGCATTTGAAGAAACTTGATATAGAAGTCTTAGTTTAGTATAATAGTATACTTCATGCAATTTTAAAATCAGATTTTAAAAAATATTAATATTAATAAATTTTTATTTTTAATGTAGGTATAGAATTTCAAAATAAATTTAACGATTTATTCACACGCAAATAAATAAAGCGTTATCTATAACTCATTAAAATTGAATGGTTCAATAGAAGGTATGTCCCGAATCATCTTTATACGAGCAAAAAAATAATTCAAAACTTACCTGTTAACAATTCATGAATCCAGCACTGAAAAATCTCCAAGAACAAAAGTTGCCGCCTCGAAGCAACGATGCACTTGGTTTATCCTAAGTCATAAAACACAGAAATTTATAAAATCAATAATATTTAAAAAGCTCATTTATTCATTTATTGTCAATAAATTTATAATCTATTCAGGTCATTCATATTAAATATCGTAAAGATATAGGCTGCCTGGCCGGCATTCATATTTATATAAAAAATAGACACTTAGGCCAGTGCATGTCTCGAATCATTATACAAACTAAATAATATTTGAAACTTACCTGCTATCAACAAATAACTCAGATAGAAGAGGTTTCCCAATTGAAACCATGCCGATGAAGAGGCCCCAATCTCCACCGACATTGATTCATCAAGACAAGGTAGAAGATGTCCCATCACTGAGGGTTGCCGCCCCAAAGCAACGCTTCACTTTGTTGCTCCTACATCATAACACAGAATTATGAATATTTTTTATACTCTAAGGTGGTTTATCTAATAGGACGTAGAAATCACCCGGCAAGGTGTTATTGCTCTAGAGTGTCTATCCAGGGGAGACCAAACTGAGATGGGATAAATCTCTAACTAATCCTAATATTCAGAAGAACATTCTCACTTACTTTTCAAGTTGGTAACAGCCTCTTGAAGGAGATATATGTAGAAAGACCAGTAAACACCTGCACAATATATTTGTTACAATTTTTCAATAAAAATATCTGAAGAAGCTTTATTAAGGAGACCATGAATCTCGAAATGATATATGTCGATTATAATAAAATAATCCGTTTATAAAAATCAACGTTTTCTGAAATAACTTTTTAATGTCTTTATTTTTCGATAAGAGTCGAAAAGGATACGTGAATATAAAAAAAATATAAAAATTCACGTTATCTTTTATGACATAAATTTAGAGAGGTGTATGACAATAAATTGAATTCTCTTTACTTAAATCCTATCTGAAAGGCTCAATAAGTGATATATGTCTCGAATATTTATTAGTAAATAGAAAATTGAGGATATTTAAGAATTACCTGGATAAATTGCCCCAAAATTTTGAAAACTTGCCAATGAAGTCTGGAGAACGCTCCAGTGTGGTTTGTTGCCGCCCCAAAGCAACGTTAGAATTTCCTGCCCCTGCACAATCACAAAGAAACTATAAGAAATACATTCCCATGATTGAGGTTTCATATATTTTATTTAAAGATATGTGATAGTGAAGTAAATATTAATGTTTAATGAATAATTTCATGAATAACGATGTCTGTGAATATCATGTGTCTAGAACATTATATAATAATAAATATCTAATATTATGTTATGTCATATCTCGAGTCATTATATACAATATACCAATACAATAATTAAGAAAATTCTCTATCAAATGGCCCTAAATTTTGATACCTTGCCAATGAAGTTTGGAGAATGCTCCATGGTTGCTGGCCCAAAGCAGCGCTTGAATTTTGTGCCCCTACACAATTACAAAGAAACTATAAATATACATTCACATTGATCAGGTTTTCATATATTTTATTTAGATGTATGTAATATTGAAGTATATTAATGTTTAATAAATAATATTTGAAGATAGTATATTATTAATAGGAATAACTATATATTTTATCTCAATATAATGCATATATAGTATATTTATTAAAAATATTTATTTCAATTAAAGTATAAATAAATGAATTCCCACATGCTATTAATGTAAAAAGGATTGTATCAGCTCTAGTTATTGATCACTTTACTAGCTATGATATATAAGCGATTATTTTCTGTATTTTTAAAATGATTGATGATTTAAT
>CP092878.1:40624773-40643722 GCA_030710605.1 Cordylochernes scorpioides
GAAAGTTTACCAGATTGATTATAACTTAACTTCATTTAACGTCTCTTCTTTGAAAAATAAATAAATAAAACTATTTATATAAAAGGTAATACAAAAAGTGATATATATTTGAGGATAATCGTCTAAAATTATTGGGTTAACAAATATACTTTCTATTTTTATTATTAATGAAAATATAAATAAACTTATGGTGTAAGAAAAAAAAGGGTAAAAAGACTCACCTCAATAAATAATGGCCTTCGCCACATGAAGAAGGAAGAAGGGCGTGCTGGTGTGAGTGTAAAGTGTTATGTAAACATGCTGTACTGTAAAGTGTGCCGTTTGAACCTAACACTGTGTATGTGGGACCCTAGATAAGGGAGGGGACAGAGCCTGTCGTGCCCCAATCCACATCTCTGTGTAGAGTGACAAGGCAGCACTCTGCCACCACCAGTCTGCCTGTGGAGGTGTTCCTATCAAATGTAGGAGAGTGAATGGCAGGTGTGAGGTGTGTTGGAAGTGACCCACCCAATATGTATTGGTTGTATATCCTAGTGTATCCGAACCCCGGCTCGTGGTACACTGGGTCTATGGCTCTAAAAGGTGGTGGTGGCGAGCCGGGGGTGGGGGGTGTACGTGAAGGTGTAGGTACGTAACCGTAATTGATGTAACCGTGTAGCCCCTCCCATTAAACTTCCTGACAACACAATATGAATCTCATTAGATCATGTTTGACGCTCAACATTATATCTACAACATCTAATCCAAAAGCCAACTCTGTTTTAAATGAATGTCTTGAAAGGGGCAGAAGTGGGGAGTTGTAATGTTGGTTAAAATATTTTGAAAGTTGATTTCTTTCTATCTCGGATTTACATCATCTCATCTAAGTTACAGTCATATCAGATTTCCAAAAGTTATAATACTCGACATATCTGAACTCAGATTTTTCCAGTTCGTGTCAGATGCTACATTGAATCTCGATATTGAACTCTTTCGTGCGAGCTCCGGTGTTGGAAAAGGTGTCTGGAGTGGTGGTGGATTTTGTTATAGGATTCCCGAGTTTGGGAGGTCTGGGTTAAGGGAACTGAAGAAGAGGCTGTCTATACTAAATTTACGGATCTTTTGTGATATGAAATTGGAGATGGGGGGTTGTGGGTTGTAGACATTGGGGGTGTAAGGGAAACTAGAGGTAAAACTGTTTTCTATTTATAAAATGATATCAGATATCCAGATGAACTGAGGTGATAACAATGCTTGACTCTTCCAATTGTTTAAAAAGTGGTAAGGAATAAAGTGTGTGTAGACGCTTAGTAAGGGTTCAGACAATGTTTATCTTGTGGCTGAGGAGGTAAAAGGAAGTGTAATGGGGTATAGGAGGGTGTGTATTTCTTTATAGAAGATTGTTGTGCGGTATCAGGAAGGTTGTTTTTAACTAATATATCTAGGAATGGAAGGACGCCATTATGATCTTTTTATGGTATGAAATATATTTATGGGTGAAAGGTATAAAGGCTTTTTAAAATACACTTTTCATGGTGATACAGGCAGTTACATAAAACGTCATCAATTTATCTCCGCCAAAGAAAAATGTCTGATTGATGTTCAAAGGTGATCCACATCTATAAATTCAGGATATGATTATTTCTGCTACTATGGTTGATAAAGGGCTGCATATCGGAGAGCCTCGGACCTGGTGGAAATAGTGAAAATAAAAAAGAAAATATATTCATTGCTAAGCATATTCTAGTGAGTGAAGTATTTTCTTATGTCTATAATCTATAATTCAAATTGTGCTTCATCATATTTGATAGACTTCATTGAACCCAAGATGTTATTGGATTAAGTCTTATTTTCTTGTATCTATAATCCAGATTGTGCCTCATCATTTTTGATAGACTTCAATGAACCTAAGAAGTTATTGGATTAAATCTTATTTTCTTGTATTTATAATCTATAATCCAAATTGTGCTTCATCATTTTTGATAGACTTCAATGAACCTAAAATATTATTGGATTAGGTCTTATTTTCTTGTATATATAATCCATATTCTTTATTATCTTATCAATAGTGTTGATATCTATGTACATATCTCTTAAGAATTCTTGCTGTTTTTGGCGCCTGTCACCCCCCCCCCACTACACGCATGGGCCATTCTCCCGTAGCTGGAGTCCACCCATCTTTCCACAACTTCACTCTGGGATCTTCACCTCTTGGATAGCTTGTCATTCAGAAAAGAGGGGTGTATCCATTTCACAATATTTTAGAATGGATGGAAGTCCACGCGGCGCGCTGGCCGCACGGCCGAAAAGAGAGATATTGGAAACTACCTTATTACAACGTCCATATATGATTATATATATAGTTGAAAATATAATATAATATTTATATATGAATAAATAAGATTATATAATGAGATAATGAGAGAGAAAGAGTAGATTGCATTTATTCATGATACCACGCTCGTATATTACAGCGCGCATTTTGTTCTTATCATTATTAATAACATAATTCTTCTCAAAACATTCTACTTTACAAATCTTTTGTGGCTGTAGAAATTTGTATTCATAAAATTGAAAAAAATGGTGTAATAGGGAAATTCATATTTCGAAACATTTATATGACAACTATATTTTTGACGAAATACATATTCTGTAGTGGAAAGTATTATCACCATTTTGCTATATCATTACATTTTTATAATGTTAAATTTTATATCCTCATGTTTATAGACTCCAAATAGATTGATAGTATAAGAAAATATTTATAAGAAGATGGAATCAATATTTAGGATATTTTAGAACATATTTTTTTTCTTTTTATAAATATAATTCTTCTTTATGTTTCTTGAATTGAATTTTCTTCTATATAATAGAAATATACAGTAGAACCTCCCTTTAGCGGACACCTTGCTAACGGACATGTTTCCACAAAGGATAGTTTTTTATTTTCAAAATTACCATTTTTACTATTTAGCAACTCTCCAATAAGAGGAAGCCGCTTCCTAAAGGACACTTTGGCTCTGCAATTAGTTGTTCTTTACAGGGAGGTAGTTCTACTGTATCAGAATATTTTGAAAGGTTGTTTATGAACATTCACCACTTACTTCTTCTTCTTAAAAAACTTAAAGATGCCCATCGCAATGATTCTTCGCTTTGTAATGCTCAAATATCGCTTTGATTCGCTTCGAAATAGCTTTTTATCGTTCCGATATTTCGATTATTGTGAAGTATAACTTGAATCGATTATTATAAATAGATAAAATTAATAAATATTCAAAATGTAACTTATTTCATACACAAGAAATTTACCACGGATTATCGAGCAAAATCATCTTTAAATATTCATATTAACTTGAAGTGAATGAAAATAACAAATTGCGAGAATTTCAAAAAGTGAATTTTCATTGGTTTTTATTTATGGAATTTGAGTTCAACGAATATTCGATACATTCATGATCTATGGGAATTAAATATTGAGATTTGATATAGATTGCTCGACTTTGTGAAAATGGAATCGTTCGAAACCAAAATATCAATAGAGCGCTCTGATCTTCATATATTAAAATAAAATATCCAATAATTTTCGAAATATTCTATAATTCTTATATATTTGGATACCATATATACATATATATATTGTTTTTGAGAATAGAGCATTCCGTAAATAGATATCTGATTAAAAAGGCATATATTGGATCAAAATATAATTTATTTACCAATATTTCAGTTGGCTGAAAGCCAACCTTTTTCAAGGTATCACAACATATTAATGTCAACAACAAACTCAGCGCTACATAACGACAATAGAATTAAGTTCAAAAAATTTTGTTTTTACCTATATTCAATGGGGAGAAAAAAAATTGGCGCTGAGTTTGTTGTTGACACTAATATGTTGTAATACCTTGAAAAGGTTTGGCGTTCAGCCAACTGAAATATTGATAAATAAATTATATTTTGATCGAATATGAGCCTTTTTGATTGAACTACATGTAAATACATTTATAAGAATAAATTTATTTATGATTCTATTGAGATCAAGAAAGGATTATATCTCCTAATGAATATTTTCTCTTAAATTTATATTTTCATGGTCGGATTTAGATGTTTCCCTCTATACTCTGTCTTTTTGATATTGGTTCATTGTGGGTTTCTCATGTCTTGCCATTACTGGTTATTCAATCTGGTTATTCATCACCTTCTTTCTTATAATAGTGATTGCAATCCTTTTGTTAGTTAAACAAGGTAATAAGACCAAATACATAAATAGCGTATATTTGTGTAGTAGTATGTGTTATTTGGATTTGGTCTTATTAACCTGTGTTTATAATCTCTAATCCATAAATTATACCTAATCACTCTTGATATAAGGTTGTCCCAAAAGTTCGTGTTTTTCTTAAAACGTTGTTTTTCTTATCACTTGGCGAATAGTATTATATTACGGCGAATAGATAATAATTCATAATACAATTACTTTAAACATAATACAAAGACATTATACATAACGGCGAATACATAATAATACATAATACAATTACTTTATACACAATACAAAGACATTATACATAACGGCGAATTATATTGGTATTTCCATTTTTTGACGAACTTTTGAAACAACCTTGTAGTTTTTAAATGGTCTAAGCTCTTGTAAGTCTACCGAGATAACTCTTTTGACATTTGTAATATAGACTTTGTGTTCATAGAATTTGACCGTAATTGATCTAAATGGATGAATCACTCTGATAGCTACTTACCTTTCTGGTTTATTGAAGGTTCTTCGTTTTCAACCCGTGAATTTGTTGAACGATTTCATCACCACTTGACTGATATCCTGCTTTATTTTCCTGTGAAACACAAAGTCAATAAATTTACACAAACTTATATAATTCAATGAAATAATCCTTTGTATCAATATTGAGTAAAATAAATCATTCCTCCAGGGAAAATATATTTTCAAAACATTTTATTGTTCTCTAGCTTTCGGGCACGGACGTCCTTCTACAGGAGAAATCTTGGTATAATATAGAAGGGCGTCCGTGCCCGAAAGCTAGAGAATAAAAACCTTTTGAAAAGATACTTTTCCTTGGAAGCCTGATCAATTTTACTTAAACCTATACAATGTTTTCTTTCAGTATGGGAAAATCTATGAATGTGATTCATAAAAAATATATTCGTATAATTAATATAATATATAGAAAGATATATTAACACAAAGCAATAACGCGCCATCTAAATATATAAAGTAAGAATATTTGAGCACGAATGTTTCTTTTATATACAATACAAACTTCGACTGTCCTTACTGTGATGAAAAATATATATATTGGGATGACTTGGCTCATCAGTAGTGAACTCTCTTAGCGGTTTCGCCAATTTATATATACTTCTACTGTCTTTGAGCTTATCTCCATAGTTTTCTTGAAAGCCATTTCTAAGATTCTACCCTTCAGTGCTGTGTATATAAGCAGAATTATCCAATACAGTATTAGAACTTTAAGAGACGGTCGGGCGGATTAAATTGGCAAAACCGCTGGGAGTGTTCACCACTGATGAGCCAAGCCCTCTCAATATATATATGTATATTTTTCATCGCAGTAAGGACAGTATAAGTTTGTATTGTATATAAAAGAAACATTCATGCTCAAATCCTTTCACTATATATAGACAGATATATGCAAATAAATATCGAAATATTTACAATACTACAATGATTCTAAATAAAGAATATGTGAGAATACTAAGTAAAAACCATTAATAATACTATGAAATCAAAATTATTATCAACCTTAAAGATATATGGTTTATATAGTAATGTAATATTTATATAATAAATGTATTGTGCAAAAAATTGATAAAGAGGAAACAATACTTCGAAATATTTCAAGAAAAATTGAATTTTTTTCATTAACAGATCCAGGTACGCCTTTTATATAAAAATATTCAATAGATCAAATTAGTGATGTAATTTTTACTATCCCTAGTACACGTGGTACAGGCCATGATAATCATGGTGGGTAGAAGTTGTCGACTGCTTTTACTGTAAGTGCACCACATGTCTACATATGTGTCTACACAGTTCGACTTTGCATTTACAAATGTGCCAGAGCCCAGTTTGGTTACTTGCCCTCGCTGGTGGGGTTGGACTTTCGCAAGAATCGGGGGCCATTGAGGCATTTTTTTCAATTATAAAAAAAGTGCCCAATGCAGGATTCGATCCCGAGTTTTAACTTATTATTATCTGGATCCCATTAACATTTATTTGAGAATATTGTATGTATAAGGGACTTGGTTGGTATGAAAGAACTTCCTTCAATTCTATCTCTCCTGCGCGAACTGTGCTTTAATTAGAAAAAAATGTGGGATTCTATCCTAGGTCGTAGCGGTCGAAAACCAACGGTGTAGAACACTCTTTCACCGACCCCAGTAGTAATTGTCGTGTTTTCTATCTAATGGTTGCCACAAATCTCAGATACTATAAAATATAAGTTTTTATTTATTTTTTAAAATTCATCACTATCAGTAACACCATATATATGTATATATATATATATATCTATCCTTTTATATTTACACTAGTTGGCTTTGTCACCAATCCGAGTCCGCTAGTTTATGGCGACGGTCAATAGATGGCATCTAGTTTTGACGTCTATACCGCTCTATAAAAAGGCTTTATAAATATAAAATTGTATGTATTTCTATACTGTACTCAAAACCTATGTCCATAGTTCATTTAAAATATATTTTCGAAGAGTTCATCTTCAGTATCAGCATAAAAGCAAAACAGCAAAATACTATAATATTAGTTTGTCCTAAAATTTCGTGTTTTTCTTAAAACCTTTTTTTTTTTTAATACTTGACGAATAATATTATTATGGCTAATAAATAATTTAATTATAAAATAAATAAAGCTTTCAGGACTAAGTTTCTTGTGCAACTTTTATTTTCAAGCTTTCGGACTTGTCAGTCATTCAACAGGAGTTAACGTTATTAAATTAATGATAAATACTATTTTTATTATTTAAGTATTAATACATAACACGATTACTTTATACCTAATACAAACACATTATATACAACGGCGAACAATATTGGTATTTTATTTTTTTTCATAGGTTTACGAACTTTTGGGACAACCTTGTAGAGTGGTATTGTAGATTAAACTCGCGAAACAGCTGAGAGGGTTCAACACTGAAGAGCCAGCCTCCCCATCATTTCTATCATTATATTAAAGGGAGGGGGGGCAGCAGAAAAATACTTCATTTAAAAGAATCATACACTTTATAAATAGTTCAAATATTTTATAATAAATGGCGCGCAAATACATCATGTTTATATATTAATTCAATGTTATAATAAAATTTAATGAAGAAATATAATTATGAATCAAAATGACAGATATATATTTTAAATGTAATAAAATAGAGTTTTTAATTTGTATATACAGTAGAACCTCCCTGTAAAAGGCACCTAATTGCAGAGCCAAAGTGTCTTTTAGGGAGAATTGTCCTCTTACAGTAGAACCTCCCTGTAAAAGACACCCAATTGCAGAGCCAAAGTGTCTTTTAGGGAGAAGTGTCCTCTTACAGTAGAACTGCCTTGTAAAAGACACCTAATTGCAGAGCCAAAGTGTCCTTTAGGGAGAGGTGTCCTCTTACAGTATAACTGCCCTGTAAAAGACACCTAAATGTAGAGCCAAATTGTCTTTTAGGGAGAAGTGTGCTCTTATCGGAGAGTTGCTAAATAGTAAAAATGTTAATTTTGCAAATGAAATCTGTCCTTTGTAAAGAGATGTCCGCTAAAGGAAGGTTCTACTGTATTAGCAAAATAAAAATTCATGTAAAATCTTCAGTTAATATCTTAATTCATATTTACATATAGGGTAAAGCGATTATGATTTTCTCTTTAATGCTTTTGTAAACCTTCTTTCTGCTTCTATTTGGGTTCTTTCTCTGACCTTTCATCAGAATATGAACTCCGCAAGCGTACTGATATCGTTATAATTCACCTCAATAGTTAGTTTAGTTAGTATATAACATTTTTAAATATATATGTAGTTATAAATGCGAAATTTCATAAGTGGGCTTTGTTGTAAACTTTAATTAAGATCCAAATTTATTAAATCTTGTGTAAAACAGCATCAAAATATGTAACTTATATAGCTATTTCAATTTAAATTGAAAAAAAAATTACAACAGAATTATTTGGAATACCACAAAATATTTAATTTGATATCTGTGTTGGGCCACTTTGATATACCGGCCCTACATAAATTAACCTTTATATACTAAATATACAAGTATAGTTCGGTTCAGCATTAGTGAACATCTTGCAAGAAATCAGCACTCTATTAAAGTATTCAAACTTTGGCTGATGAACTAAGCCCTCCCAATATATATACAGTGGTACCTCGACATACGAGTTTAATTCGTTCCGCAACCTTGCTCGTATCTTTAATTACTCGTATCTCGAAGCAAATTTCCCCATACAAAACAATTGAACTACCATTAATCCGTTCCAACCTCCAAAATGTAACCCCAGTTATTTTTGTTACGTGGTTTTAAATAATAAAAACGTATATATAAATATCAAATATTTATTGCACAAAAACAAAAAAGAGAATGTAAAGAAATAAATTAGATAACCTCACTGGTCTTTGCCTTTTTCGCTACATTTTTCTCGCTTTCACCTGTAGGCCGTTTAGAAGCTGCTCTAAGAGCCACACCATCAGCAGTTTCTCCATATTTTCATGATGGGAGGTTCGCAGCTTGGAAATTATCGTGAGGCCCTTAGCCGGCGTTACACACTTTATCGACTCCTTCCGTTTAACACAGAACATATCATGGACGTACTACGGCCATACTGCCTCGACAAGTGAACAACTCGAACACCTTGCTCATGTTTTTCTATAATTTCACGTTTTAATTCAATACTCATCATCTTTTTCTTAGCACTTGACTTTTTACAAACTTTCTTCCGATCCATGGTTATAAAAATAAATGAACTAAAACTGTAAATGTAAACGCAACACAAAACGCGAACACAAAGCACAACTTTCACAGCGGAAGCACGCTGCTAACTGATCGTGATGGCGCGACTGCGTGTTACTACCTGTTGTGTTTTAACTTTAAAAGCATACAAAAATATAATAAACTTGAATTTGTTTATTCAAGTCTCAAAAAACAAAGCTTTGCATATAGAACAATTAATAATGAAGAAGAAGAAAGAAACATTTTAGGAAAAGCAAAAACAAAACAATAGTACTGGTCAAAAAGAAACATTTAAAATCACAGATTAATATCTTCAACGCTACCGAACCGAACTCGTATCTCGAATTTCGCTCGTAACTAAAAGCAAAAAATCACTTGCTCGTCGGCTCGTATTTCGAAAAACTCGTATGTTGAGGCGCTCGTATGTCGAGGTACCACTGTATATATATATTTTATCGCAGTACGGACAGTGCTTAAATGTTTTATTTTTCTTATATCTATATACTTTATTATTAATAGGTCTAAATAAAATTGCTATATCAATATGACGTAAAAGGATTTATTCTGTAATAAAGTCTGGAATTCTCGTGTTGTACTATTTTTTCACTTGAATATTATTGTAATATGATTTTTACGCAAATCTAGGATTTGAAAATATTCGCTTGTTAAAATTTTCGGCATTTATTGAACAAATAGCAAATGGGAAAATTTGGTTTAAAATTGTAAAATCTTAAAATTAGTCAAATAATATATTGATGAATTGTAAAGAGGTGAATTTTAGACAAGAGTTTAATTGACACAGTTATTTATTCTATATCGAGTAATAAGGTACAATTAAAAATCCAAAAATAAATCATTAACCTCTTTTATACCTAGACCGTGACTTTGACCAAATTCTACACAAATTTACTGTTAAATAAGAAAAATATAACATATATCTTAATCAATAGACAATAGTGCGCCTCTATACACAATAGATAAAACCATTAAACACGAATGCTTCTTTCAAACAAAACAAACCTCTACTGTCCTTACTGCGATGATAAAACATTGGATGGTTTAAATCAGTCGTAAACCCTATCAGTGGTTTCTCCAATTTTATCTACAAGACCGCTTCTTAAATCTCTAATTCTACATTGGACAATATTAGGCTTATATATGCTAAACTAAAGGGTGGGATCTTAAATATGGTATTGAGGAAAACTATGGACACCAACCTTTAGGACAGTATATTTACATATGAACAGAATCGTCCAATACAGTATTAGAACTCTAATAAAAGAGAGATGAGAAGCCTGGTAGATTAAATTGGAGAAACAGCTCTGAGGATTCTGATGAGCCAAACCCCCCTTATATTGTTTTAATCGCAGTAAGGACAATATAATTTCGGTTTTTTAAAAATAAACATCCGTGCTTTATATATAATGGTTTCATTTCTTGTGTATAGATGGCGGGTTATTCCCTTATAATTTATTTTTTCTTAACTAGTTTTGTCCTAGTTGTTTCCGGAATAGCATTACTCGATGCAATATTTATTGCATTATTCTTACATCTAACATCTAAGTACAGTACTTCTGAGATTTAGAGTGAAGAATGTAAATGAAGCCATTCTTATTATTCGGAACCGAAAGCTTCATCATTTGGGAAGCATCTCGGACTATATATAAATGTAAATTGCATCTTTGTGCTCTCTTTACACATCCTTTCTAGATTAAGTGTGTTTTCATTGACAGAATATTGTTAGAAATGGTTCCAAATATCAAATATAGATTGGTGAGACGATAAGTCCACCTGAGGAAGGTTATTAGTGATAACTACTACTGGCGAGTGTCAAAGCTGAAGTCCATTGGAATATACAATTTCCAGAATATTGATTCATTACAGTGGCCATACTGCGGAATACAACAATAACCCTCCACATCATTCTTCCCAACTATACATTGGTTCAGTATATAAGTTTGACGTGGAACAATATGGGGGGGCATAATTATAAATGGGTAGCCTGTAATGAATGATTAAATTAAAAGGGAAAAAAATTCAAAAGCTATATATATTAATATGAAATATTAAGCATTAAATATTATTTTTCAAATAAAACAATAAATTACTACCTTACCAAATACAATGAAATATATTGAACAGTAGGGATACTGTAAATGATTGTTTCTTTCGAAAAGGAAAATGTATGCTTTATTTTTTTTCGTTTATGGCGCTTCATGATTTTATAATTAACGATATGTAAAGGCATTCAAATTTTTAATATATAGAATACAATTTTAAAGCTAGTTCTAATGATTAGCCATATAATAAAGTGATAGAATAAATTAAATTTTCTATTTATTTATTTTATTTCATATATTCGTTGATTTGTCATTATTTTCCATTTTCTCGTATATATCAATTATTTGAACGTGCTTCTTGAAGGTATTTATTCAAAGGATGGTATAAATTATGATTATGAGTCCCAGATGTCTTTGATTTCTAATAAAGAGGCTTGAAAAGCGAATGCAAAGAGTAATAAAGGATTCGAGGGATATTTATTTTTTCACATCAGTTGTAGCGAATTGAAAAGTTGTAGGTATGTTTTCTGAAAATTTTCGAAGCTTGAGTTCAATTAGAGGCCACCATTTGCTTTAAAACCAATTGAGGTACAATAAATATTTTTCATGGTGAGGTAAAAGATATGCAAGTAAATTTTAAAATTGAACAGAAAGCGATGGGAAAGTGAAATTATTGAGAGGACTGGTGCAAGAGCAAATTGGAATAAATCAGCTTATAATCTTGATATGAACCTTTGCTGTTTAGATCAGGAAGGGAAAACATATTGGAAATTATTTTCAATAAAAAAATAAAGGTATTTTTATAAAGAAATATTAAATTAAGCATGAATAATGATTGATCATTTTTGAAAATTAAAATAAAACTATCATTATTAGTTTGATTTTGATTAGGAATAATTTTGCATAAAAAAGATTAGATAGGTAATTTTACTTTTTTGCATTTGAAATAGGTATTTGAATTGCCATTCTGTTGTTAATAACATTGAGTGTAATCTGGAATCTCTTCGTAATTGGGTGATGATTTAACACTCATCCACTAGAGCGATGAAGATATCATCATGTAAAAACTCGATAATTGACATCAAAATATATTTATGTACAATTTTAGTTGTATTCAGATATAGGAATTTGTTCACAGGATGGTATAAGGCACTTCTGAATATTTCTTCGTGATTTTTCGGCTAGATTCCCTTTGAATTTCTAGTGAAAAAGTTTGAGATTAGAATGCAACAGATAGATTTGATAATTTGAGAGAGATTATTTGGTTCCATTTTATTTGTAGCCGATAGAGCATTTGTAGGTAGATTTTCTGAAAATAGTGGGGTATTTAGTATAATTAAGGGCATCCTTTGCTTTATAACCTTTCGAGATGCGGTATATCTAGTTCGCAGTGGGGCAAAAGTCATGATATCAAACGGCAAAATTGAAAAGGAAGCGATGGGAAAAGTTTTAGATTTTGTTTCTTCAAAAGAGAGAGAGAGGGAGTTATTGAGAGGGGGCAGGGGAACGCACAGAAGTAAATGGTATTTAAAATCCAGTATATAATTCAGAGCGTTATATCTTTACAGAATGATTTGAATGATAATTTAATTCCATTTTAATTGTAGCGAATACAACAGTTGTTTATCATATTTATGAATTTCTTCGGATTTCCAGTATAATTAGGGGCATCCATTGCTTTATAAACTATTGAGGTGCAAAATATCTATTTCGCAGTGGGACAACGTCGTAAAAGCGAATATTCTTATTGGAAAAGAAGCAATAGGGAAAGTTTGAGATTTTGCTTATTTAATAAAATATTTAGAGGGCAGGGAGCAGAAGAAAATACCATTTGAAGATTCAGTATATAATATTGGTAGAAATCTCAGAGCTTTATATATCTTTAGAGAATGATTTGAGGGATAATTTGATTCCAATTTAGCTGTAGCGATTACATTTTTTTATGATATTTCTGAATTACTTGGGCTTTTGAGTATAATTAGGGACATCCTTTGCTTTAAAATCTATTGAGGGGCAATATATCTAGTTCATAGTGGGACAAAAATCGTGAAAGCAAACAGCATAATTGGAAAGAAAGCGATGGGTAAAGAAAGTTTCAGATTTTACTTTTTTATAAGCTATTAAAAGGAAAGGGGGCAGAAGAAAATGGTATTTCAAGCTCCAGTATATAAACTTGCTAGAAACTTCAGAGCATTCGATCTATACCAATTATCGAATGATAATTTGATTCCATTTTAGCGAATATAGTAGTTGTTCATGATATTTCTAAAATTCTTGGGAATTTGAGTATAATTATGGGCATCCTTTGCTTTATAAACTATTGAGGGGCAATATATCTAGTTCATAGTGGGGCAAAAGCTGTGAAAGCAAATGACATATTTGAAAAGGAAGCGATGGGGAATTTTCATATTTTGATTATTATATAAGTTATTGAAAGGTGGGGGGAGACTTAAGAAAATGGTATTTAAAGATTCACTATAATTTTGGTAGAAACCTTAGAGAGCCATATATCTTGAGAGAATTTTCCTATATATATTCTTTGGTTCCATTTTCACTATAGTTTGAACAGCAGTTGCGGTTGATATTTTTGAAATTCGTGGGATTTCATAATCAATTAAGGACCTACTGTATATAGTATTGAGGGGCATTGTTTCATGTTTATAGTTGGGCAAAATTCTTAAAATAAAATGTTATAATTGAACAGTAAGCGATGGGAGAAGTTTTGGATTTGTTTCCTTTATGAAGCGATTGAGAAAGGGCAAGGGGCCAGAGGAAATTTTATTTAAAGTTTCTCTATATATTCTTTGTAGAAACCTTTGATCGTTGAAGTCTTAGTTCTTCAAAGAAATATTCGAGGGAATATTTAGTCACATTTTAGCTTTGGCAATACAGATGTTGTGGATAATATGTATAGAATTCGTCGGAATTTGAAAATTATTTTGGGCCAAACTTTGCTTATGAACTATTAAGGGGCAATATATCTTGTAATGGTTGGGGAGAAGCCATGTATTGAAATTGTATAATTGAACAGGAGGCGATGGGGCAAGTTTAAGACTTTATTTTAGTTGAATTTATCTTGAGGGATGGGGCAAGAGGAAATTGTATTTGAAGCTTCAGTATGTGATCTTGATAGAAATATCTAAATTTTGATATTTCCAGTCATCCAATGAAAAGTACTCTTATATTATTAAGTAGTACATCTCTATTATGTTTCTTTAATGATTCTTCGATATTGAAATAAGATAAAAATAATTTGATTATTAAAAGCCTTAATTTGAAATTTGTGTCTCCCGCATTTGAAAGGATGATTTCGTCCAGCAAGATTATTCGATGAAAAATTAGATCCAGCAGGATTCCTCGGTGACAAACTACATTAACAAGACCTCTTATTTGAGAACTACATGCTGCATTTCAAATTGATGACAGATTACATTAAGATATTTTCCTCAATGAAGGACGACGTCCAGCAAGTTCCTTGATGAAAAATTGTTCAGCAACGAACTCAAAAACAGACTGCGTCCACCAGGAAATTTCGATCAAAAACCTCGTGCAGCGCGCAAGATTTCACAATAACCTACTTTTTCCATCAAAAGATGCTTGAATAAAAGACCTAAATTAGGGAAGATTCCTCGAAGACAGACTAGGTGCAACAAGACTTCTCTATGATAGACCAACTTATCATCATTATATTTGTTGAGAAACTGCTTCCAAAACGAATCATCGATGGGGGAGTAGTTCCAACCTTATTAATCCAAATTTCGCCCATCAAGTTTCTCGATGACAGGGTGTTTCCACAAAAATCCTTCGATTCCAGACCACGATGATCGTGTTTCTCCGATGACAGACTACGTCGATCAATTGCCCACGATGATAAGTTGCGTCTATCAATAGTCCTCGATGACAGACCATGGCATGCTTCATGATATCAGATTGCGTAAATAAAGATTTCTCGATGAAAGAGACTGCTTTCATCAATAATCCGCGATGACAGACCACGAACAGCATGTTTCTCCGATATTAGACTGTGCCTATCAAGATTCCTCGATGAAAAATATTTGGTTCATCAAGATTCATCGATGACAGGCCAAGAACATCGTGCTTCTCCGATGACAGACTATGTCTATCAATTTTCCCCGTCGACAAAGTGCTTTTAGCACGATTTCACGATGACAGGCCAAATATAACAAGATTCGATAATGGCAGAATACCTCCAGCGCAAGAATGGTCGATGTGACAGAGTACGGCCAGCAAGATCCTCCATAGAGAGAAGAATTCCTGCATAGATCTTTTCACAGTTACAGCGTTCTCTAGGCAGCCTCAATCCCAGAAGTCGCGGCCATGAAGCTTTGTCAATGAAGATGCCCCAATCTTCGAAGACTCTACTCCACGAACGACAACTTCAGGTTGAGGCTCCAACAGAAACTCCGTACAATCGCGAACGACCCGCAGGAAAGTGATGTTTCTAAAAACACAAAACATCCTATTTAAAAAAAAGTGTAAATATTCATCATAAAATAAATATTTTCAAATTATTATTTTCTAAACTATTTGATGGAGAATTTACATCGTTTTCTCAGTTCTCTAATTAAAGATTCCACTGTATACTCTTGAAGTATTGGAGAAAGTAAGACGTGTCTCGTTATAAGGTCCCATCTTTTGGATAGGAGAAAATCGCTACCTGGGGCTTTAATGTTCGACGACTTAAAATAACTAAGTGAGCCAAGCTGATTACAAAATAATTGCCAAACTCCATCCAATTCGAAGGAAATCACTAACTCTGTGAATTAGTAACAATCATCCTTAAAAATTGATGAAGCATTTAGTGTGGTTAACATACTATTGTAATTAATTATTTGAAAGAAAATCGCCGTATTTTATTCTTCTTAAAATACCTCGATGATAATATTTGTTGAACTTTGAGAGGATACACATCAGTTTTAGTTTAATAAGTAACATTCTAATCCTTTCGGTAAAATTATAGATAAAATAATTCGCTGAGAAATGAATTTCTTTTAATTTTTAGAATAAAAAGAAACTGTTCCCTCAGCGAATTGTATTTTATTAATAAATAAAAAAACATTTTTTTTTGAAGCAGCGTTCTCTTAAAATATTTCATAAATTCATTTTTTTTCAATATAGGTGGAATTTATATACTATAATACTGGGAAATATTTTTTTCCAAGTTAAATAAGAAATTTATGAATCTATGGTGTGCGTGACAATGAATATATTAAGCCCTATAAATATATAATTCAAATAAAAGGATATTTGACACATATGTTTCGAGTCATTACACAAGCAATACCTATTTGAATCTTACCAGTCATCAAGAAATTCCTCAAATATTGACGCTGATATTGCCCATGAAGGTTGCCGCACCGAGACAACGCTTCACTTTGTGGCCCCTACGACATTACAAATATTATGTTTATAAACATTTTTATAGATATGATTTGATAAAACAATTTTAAATTAATATGCTGAGTAGTCGAATATATAAAAAGTAGTAAATGTGTCTCATTTAAAAATCCCATTTTCACCTGCCTGAGGGCAGTTAAACCACTCTAGAGTGGTTAGCCAAGAGGGGCCTAACTGAGCTGGGATGAATAGGAATTCATCAAAATATCTAAGAGCACATTCACTCGCATTTGTATTCATAGAAACCGACTTTAGAGTTTGATATAAATGCAGAAATCACACATAGAGACATAGTAAATTATTAAAATAAATAAAGCATATCCTGGCCAGGAGCACATGTGCTTTACAGAAGGCAGAGCACCATCAAAGGCTAAATCAATGTTTAGTTGATTTCTGTTCAACACATTTTAGCCCCTACAGCACAACACAGAAAATTATAAATGCACTATTTATTGAACTAATTTGAGAATTAAATTTCATTAATATCAAAGTAGTCAAAGGAAGAACTCTAGGAGAGACTCTTTATCTTCTAGGAATTAGAAATCTTTATACAGGGTCTTCACCTGGCAAGGTGTAGTTATTGCCCTAGAGGGACTATCCAGAAAAGACCAAACTGAGCTGTGATAAATCACTAACTAATCCTAATATTAAAAAAAAAACATTCACTTTCCTTTCAAGTTGGAAACAGCCTCTAAAAGAGGATATAAATACTGAAATCCCAGGAAGTACCTGCACATTATATTTGTTACAAATTTATTCAATGAAGGCATCTGAAGAAGTCTTTGAGGAGGCCCATGAATCTCGAAATGACTCGCCTCAAATACAAAAAAAATAGTTTTTTTATCGATATCATCAATTTATAAACTTATTGATATACAAAATTCAATAAAGAATCAAAATTCAAATTCTTTGATATTTTCAAGATTAATAAATTCATGTAATATAAGACAAATTTGGAAATATATGACAATTAATTGATTTCTCTAAACCTAAATCGTATCTGAAGTGCTCAATAAGTGATATATGTCTCGAATCTTCATTACTAAATAAGAAGTTAAATATTTTGTGAATATTATGTTCAGAAAATTATATAATAATAAATATCTAAGACTTAGTTATAGCATGTCTCGATTCATTATATGACCAAACCAATCTCAAAGAATTACCTGGATCAAATGCCCGGAATTTTGATATTTTCCAATGAAATCTGGAGAACGCTCCAGTGTGGATGGTTGCCTCCCCAAAGCAACGCTTGGATTTTGTGCCCCTACAAAATTACAAAGAACTATATATATACATTCACATCAAATATATTTATATTTAAATACGTTGTCGATAATTTTAAAGTATTGAAGTATTACAAAATATTACGAATAATTTTGAAAAAAAGAACAATTTATGAATAAATCTTTAATTAAAAAAGCATAAATTGAATCAAAATTTGTTTTGACCAAATACATGTATTTTTATTTACAAATAATATGTTGAAAAGTAAAACAATATTATCAGAATAAATAGAAATATATATCTAAAATGGTAAATTAGGCTTACCTTTATCAATAAATGCCCCAAAATAAATACAAGGTCTGGAGAAAGCTCCAGTGTTGCCGCCCCTACACATTTACAATCAACTCTAAATATAAATTCACATACAATAGATTTATATAATTTTAATTTTTATAGTATTTTAATATATTCTAATATATATATATTACAAATCTATATTATGATGCATTAGCGCCCCATCTGTTCTCAAAATTCGAAACTTTTATAGACGCGTATGGTTATTTTTTTGAATAAACAATTTCTACTGCCCGTAAAGCAATGGAAAAATTAATAGGCGGGCCTGGCTGATCAGTAGTAGATTAAACTGGCGAAACCGCTAGAAGGGTTCACTATTGATGAGCCAGGCCCTCCCATTAATATTTCCATTGCGATAAGAAAGTAGAAGTTGTTTATTTTTGAAAAGAATCATACGCGTCTATAATAGTTTCGAATTTTGATAACAAATCTATACATATATATAATGAAGGCATATCCTGACCGAAGGCACATGTGCTTTTTAGATGGCGCTCAGCACGAGTAATGTATATATAGTATATTTATTAACAATTTCAAATATTTTTTGGATAGGTATTAATGATATAAATGTAAAAATAATCAGCTCTAGTCATTAGATAAATTGATGGAATAAAAAGTAATTATTATCTGTGTTTTCAGAATGGTTGATGATTTAATGCTGTATTGGAAAAATACCTCAAAACGTAGTAATAGAGTTGATAAAATATATTTTTAAATTGATTTCAAGTAATATTTCTACATTACTTTATTTATATTAACTCCTTCATCTATAATAATTTTGATATTTTGAATATAAAAGTTATCAATTCAATGACAAAATATATATATTGAAATTCTATATGAATATTTGAATGAAAAATAAAAAATCAAAATAAATGTGAAAGGTTATCAGATTAAGCATTATATTGCTACTCTTTAAAAGTAAAT
>CP092878.1:40643822-40723131 GCA_030710605.1 Cordylochernes scorpioides
TGTTATGTATTAATATTAAATAATTAAAAGAGTATTTATCATTATTTATTAACGTTAACTCCTGTTGAAATACTGACAAATCCGAAAGCTTGAAAATAAAAGTTGCACAAGAAACTTAGTCCTGAAAGCTTTATTTTTTTATAATTAAATATTTATTCGCCATAATAATATTATTCGTCAAGTTTTAAAAAAAGGTTTTAAGAAAAACACGAAATTTTAGGACAACCTAATATTATTAGTATTTTGCTATTTTGCTTTTATACTGATACTGAAGATAACTCTTCAAAAAGATTTTTAAATGAACTATGGACATAGGTTTTGAGGACAGTATAGAATACATACAATTTTGATATATAAAGCCTTTTTTATAGAGCGGTATAGACGTCAAAACTAGATGCCATCTATTGACCGTCGCCATAAACTAGCGGACTCGGATTGGTGACAAAGCCAACTAGTGTAAATATAAAAGGATAGATATATGGTGGTGCTGATAGTGTTGAATTTAAAAATATATATATATTTTACAGTATCTGAGATTTTTGGTAACCATATTAGAAAGAAAACACGACAATTACTACTGGGGTCGGTGAAAGAGTGTTCTAAACCGTTGGTTTTCGACCGCTACGATATTATGATATAAAGTAATTGTATTATATATTAATATTTATTCGCCGTTATGTATAATGTCTTAGTATTGTGTATAAATTGATTGTATTATGCATTTTTATGTATTCGCCGTTATGTATAATGTATTTATAATATGTTTAAAGTAATTGTGTATTATGGATTATTATATATTCGCCGTAATAATATTATTCGCCAAGTGATAAGAAAAACAAACGTTTTAAGAAAGATACGAACTTTTGGGATAACCTTATATCAAAAAAGAATAGGTATAATTTGTGGATTAGAGATTATAAACACAGGTTAATAAGACCAAATCCAAATAACACATACTACTACACAAATATACGCTATTTATGTATTTGGTTTTATTACCTTGTTTAAATAACGAAAGGATTGCAATCACTATTATAAGAAAGAAAGTGAAGAATAACCAGATTGAAGTGTCAGTAATGACAAGACATGAGTAGCCCACAATGAAACCATATCAAAAGACAGAGTATAGAGGGAAACATCTAAATTCGACGATGAAAATATAAATTTAAGAGAAAATATTCATTAGGAGATATGATCCTTTCTTGATCTCAATAGAATCATAAATAAATTTATTCTTATAAATGTATTTACATGTAGTTCAATCAAAAAGGCTCATATTGGATCAAAATATCATATATTTATCAATATTTCAATTGGCTGAAAGCCAACCTTTTTCAAGGTATTGCAACCTATTAGTGTCATCAACAAACTGGTGCCTATTTTTAATCTCCCCATTGAATATAAGTAAAAAATATTTTTTAAATTAATTCTATTGATGTTATGCAGCGCTGAGGTTTTTTGTTGACACACATTAATATGTTATAGTTACTTGAAAAAGGTTGGCGTGGAGCTAACTGATAAATTGGTAAATAAATTATATTTTGATCCAATATATGCCTTTCTAATCAGATATCTATGGAATATTTTCGAAAAATATTGGAAATTTTATTTTAATATATGAAGATCATAGCGCTCTATTGATATTTTGGTTTCAAACGATTCCATTTTCACAAAGTCGAGCATTCTATATAAAATCTCAATATTTAATTCACATAGATCATGAATGTATCGAATATTCGTTGAATTCAAATTCCATAAATAAAAACAAAAAAATTCACTTTTGAAATTCTCGCAATTTGATATTTTCATTCATTTCAAGTTAATATGAATATTTAAAGTTGATCTTGCTCGATAATCCGTGATAAATTTCTTGTGTATGAAATAAGTTATATTTTGAAAATATTTATTAATTTTATATAAATATAATAATCGATTCAAGTTATACTTTCACAATAATCGAAATATCGGAGCGATAAGAAGCTATTTCGAAGCGAATCAAAGCGATATCTGAGCATCACAAAGCGAAGAATCATAGCGATGGGCATCTTTAAGTTTTTTAAGAAGAAGAAGTAAGTGATAAATTTTCATAAACAATCTTTCAAAATCTTCGATACAGTTGAACCTTTCTGTAAAGGATACCTAATTGCAGAGCCAAAGTGTCCTAAGGGAGAAGTGTCTTCATACCGGAGAGTTACTAAGTAGTAAAAATGACATTTTTGCAAATGAAAACTTTCCTTTGTGGAAAGGTGGCCGCTAGCGTGGTGTCCGCTAAAGGGAGGTTCTACTGTATATTTCTTTATATAGAAGAAAAATCTAGAAACATATAGAAGAATTATAATATAAAAAATAAACACTATGTTCTAAAAGATAACTATTGATTCCATCTTCTTAAATATTTTCATTATAATAACAATTTATTTGGAGTCAATAAATATGTGGATAACAAATTTCACATTATAAAAAAGTACTATATAGCAAAATGGTGATAATACTTAGGCACTTGAAACTTGTTCATTTGTTTTGATAAATCTCAGAAATTATATTTCCACTACAGAATATGTATTTCGTCATGTTTAAAAATATGAATTTCCCTATTACACCAATTTTGTCCTATTTTAAAAATACAAATTTCTTCACCCACAGAAGATCAAAAATAGACCATATTGAGAAGAATTATGTTTTTAATAATGATAAGAACAAAATGAGCCCTGTAATATACGAGCGTGGTATCATGAATAAATGCAATCGACTCTTTCTCTCTCATTATCTCATTATATAATCTTATTTATTCATATATGAATATTATATTATATTTTCAACTATATATATATTTATTTATATATAATCATATATGGACGTTGTAATAAGGTAGTTTCCAATATCTCTCTTTTTTCGGCCGTGCGGCCACGCGGCGCCCGAGCCTTCTTTTTTTTTTTTGCAATGGAAAGCGGTGAGAATAATACTTATAATCCTTTCCAAATATTGAAAGATAGCCCTGCTATTGATTCAGAATATGATATGATTTTAAATAGAAAATAAAACTGGGTGATCGAGGTGTATCAGTGGGAATTAAATTGAGATATCGAAAGTGACATCCACGGCGCCAAGGATTCTTCTAACGGGGAAGTTGAAGTCAAGTCCCACTTATTGCACTCCTTCTGTTTAATAAAGCGATAACTTTTTTTTCTGAATCCCTTCGAACTCAAGTGTATATCTTTGTGGCATCCTGATTAGACAACGAACACGAACAGCGTCTGGGTACGGCGTAACAATATGATGTCCTTGTGATAGATGCTGGGTAAGGCATCGGTAATACCAGCTGATGAAGATGTAAGACCAAATACTGGTTGGTTCGGCTATCGTCGAATTGCCAATGAACGTGTTGATGAGGGCCTCATCGGCAAAACTTTCTGAAAGTTTACACATCTAGAAAAGGGGTGGAAAAGATAATAGTTGGGAACATCCCACGTGCAATTGAAAATGAGGACGTTGTGGCGGCTCAACTACACTACTTATCCTTGGCACACAGAACTATGTCCAGCTGCGGCTACACCTGGACCACAGGTCCATTTCAAGTTAAATAATCGCCTTGTGCCGTATTTTATGATAATTAAAAAATCGTGAGGCGAATAGTTTCAATAAACCCCATTCCCTCATTATAGATAACGTCACAGAATTCCTAAGAGATATGCATATAAACCCTAACACTATTGAAAAGATAATGATGATTATAGATTATGGACACAAGAAAATAGTTCAACTCACAAAAATATGCTTATCAATGAATATATTTTATTTTTATAATCACTATTTCCAAAAGGTCCGAGGCTCTCAGATGTGCAGCCCTTTATCAAACATAGTAGCAGAAATGTCCCGTATTGATATATATATATAGATCACCCTTCAACATCAATCAGACATTTTTCTTTGGCGGAGATAAATTGATGACGTTTACTGCCTGTACCACAATGGAAAGCGTATTTTCAAAAAAAACCTTAATACCTTTCACCCATAAATATCTTTCACATCTTAAAAATATCATAATGGCTTTCTTCCATTCCTAGATATACTAGTATTAGTTATAAAAACCCCTTCCTTGATACCACACAACAGTCTTTTATAAAGAACTCCACACCCTCATATACCCATTACACCTCCTTTTACCCCTTCAGTCACAAAATAAACGTTGTCTGAACCCTCAATAAGCGTCTTTACACACTTTGTTATTTAGCACCTTTTAAATAATTAGAAGAGTCAAGCATTGTTCATCACCTCAGTTCATCAGGATACCCGATATCATTTTAGAATAGATACAGTTTTAACTCTAGTTTCCCTTACACCCCCAATGTTTACAAACCACAATATATGTTTCCATATTTCTCTGTCTCCAATTTCATATCACAAAATATCCGTAAATTTTGAATAGACAGCCTCTTCTTCAATTCCCTCAATCCAAGCCCAAAACTCAGGAATCCTATAAAAATATCCCCCACCACTCACCCATCCAAAACCGTGGAGCTCGCACGAATGATTTCAATATAGAGATTCAATGTAGCATCTGACACGAACAGAAATAATCTGAGTTCGTATATGTCGAGTATTATAACTTTTGAAATCTGATATGACTGTAACTTAGATGCGATGATGTAATTCCGAGATAGAAAGAAATCAACTTTTAAAATATTTTAACCAACATTACAACCCCCCACTTCTGCCCCTTTCAAGACATAAGTTTAAAACAGAGTTGGCTTTTGGATTAGATGTTGTAGATATAATGTAGAGCGACAAACATGATCTAATTAGATTCATATTGTGTTGTCAGGAAGTTTAATGGGGAGGGGCTACACGGTTACATCAATTACGGTTACGTACCTACACCTCCACGTACACCCCCCACCCCCGGGCTCGCCACCACCACCTTTTAGGGCCATAGACCCAGTGTACCACGAGCCGGGGTTCGGATACACTAGGATATAACAACCAGTATATATTGGGTGGGTCACTTCCAACACATCTCAGACCTGCCATTCACTCTCCTACATTTGATAGCAACACCTCCACAGGCAGACTGGTGGTGGCAGAGTGCTGCCGTGTCACTCTCCACAGAGATGTGGATTGGGGCACGACAGGCTCTGTCCCCTCCCTTATTTAGGGCCCCACATACACAGTGTTAGGTTCAACGGCACACTTTACAGTACAACATCTTTACATAACACTTTACACTTACACCAACACACCTTCTTCCTTCTTCATGTGGCGAGGCCCTTGTTTATTGAGGTGAGTCATTTTCTCTCTTTTTCCTATCATGATATCATTAACATTTAATTAATAATGAAATATAGAAAATATATTTGTTTATGGATAAATTTTAAAGGATTTATTACTTTTTGTATTACCTTTTATATAATCAGTTAATTAATTTATTTATTAAGAAGAGTAATATGACGTTAAGTTATAATTAATCTGGTAAACTTTCAAATTTATCAAAGTTTTTGATTTTATTACTTAGGAAAATATTTGTATAGAATTTCAATAAACATTGTTCATTGAGTTGATAAACTATTACATTCAAAATATCAAAACTAGCATAGATAAATGCTTTTATATAAATGAAGTAATATGTAAATATCATTTGAAATTAATTTTAAAATATTTTTATCAACTTCAATACTACGTTTTTGAGTATTTTTTCAATACAACATTGAATCATCAATCATTTTAGAAATACAGAAATAATCGCTCTTTATTTTAACAATATCTATCATAGCTATTAAAGCGATCGGATATCTAATATCTAGAGCTAATATCTTAATATCATGTGGGAATACTTATATTTACTTAAAATAAAATAAAAATTGTTAATAAACATACTATATATGAATTATATTAAGATAAAATATATATTTATTCCTATGAATAATATATTATCTTCAAATATTATATATTGAACAATAATATACCTCAATATTAAATATCTCTAAATAAAATATACGAAAACCTGATCAATGTGAATGTATATTTATAGTTTCTTTGTAATTGTGTAGGGGCACAAAATTCAGGCGTTGCTTTGGGCCGGCAACCATTCGCACTGGAGTATCTCCAGACTTCATTGGCAAGGTATCAATATTTTGGGGCATTTAATTGAGGTATTTCTCAAATATTGTATTGGTATATTGTGTATAATGAATCTAAATATGACATAACTTAGTCTTAGATATTTATTATTTATAATGTTATAGACACATAATATTTACAGATAACATTAATTATATTAAACAATAATATATATTTTAATATTACATCTCTCTAAATAAAATATAGGAAACCTCAATCAATGGGAATGTATTTTTATAGTTTATTTGTAATTTGTAGGGGCACAAAATACAAGCGTTGCTTTGGGGCGGCAACCATTCACTTTGGAGCGTTCTCCAGTCCTTGTTCCTGAATCTCTGTTGCTGGAGATTCTTCATTGGCATAATATCAAAATTCTGGGGCTTTTTGATCCAGGTAATTCTTAACTATTTTATAATTCATATAGTAAATCTAGACATGCCATAACAAAGCCTCAGATATTTATTTTTATATGATGTTTTAAACACTTAATATTTCCGGGCCTCAAATTCTTATTCAATAAAGAAGATACGAGACATATCACTTATTGAGCCCTTCAGATACGATTTAGGTATAGAGAATTAAATTTATTGTCATACACCTTCATATTAATGGCATAAAATATAACGTAGAAAATTTGATTTTCAAAATATACAAGTTTCTGCATTTCCGGCCCCTATTGAAAAAATAAACATTGAAAAGTAATTTCGGAAATGGTTAATTTTGATAAAATCATTATTTTTCAATATTTGACAGGTGAGTCATTTCGAGATTCATGGGCCTCCTAAATAAGGCTTTTTAAGATGTATTCATTGAATAAATTTGTAACAAATATAATGTGCAGGTGTTCCCTGGCCCTTCTGTATTTATATATATATTAGCGGCTGTTTTCAACTTAAGAGGCAAGTGAATGTATTCTTTAATATTAGGGTTAGTTAGAGATTTATCCTCTCAATATGGTCTCTTTTGGATAGTCACTCTAGGGCGTTATCTACATTTGCCAGGTGAACACCTTGGTTGAGGATTTCAACTTCCTAGAAGATGTATAGTCTCTCTTTCTTAGAGTGCTTTATAGTTAGGCTTATTTTCCAATTCATTTTGACTACTTTGATATTATTGAAACTAAATTCTCAAATTATTTCAATAAAAAATGCATTAATAATTTTCTGTGTTCTGCAGTAAGGGCAACAAAGCGTTGCTTCAGGAGGGCAAACATTTGTATTGGGCATCTTCTAATCCTGGCTTTATGAATCAATGTCGGTGAAACCTGGGCATCTTCATCGGCATGAATTCATATGGACAATGTCTTTCAAGAGCACTTTGTTGATAACAGGTATGTATTCTATTGTTTGCCTAATGATTCAAACATACATGTTTTAATCAATCAATTAGTTTAGATGAGATGAAGAGAACTTAAAATGTATTGTAAATCAAATAAAAAAGGTATTCACAATATTCAAGTATCTGAATTTTCAACTACATTTAATAATAAAGTGCATCCATGAATAAAATTATGAAATCGATAGTTTTGATATACTCATTTTCGATTTATTTTTTCGTTTTAGTTAATCCTAGGCTGACATGCCACTTCAAATAAGCTTCTTCAAATACATTCGTTTATAAATTTGTAAGATATATAATTTACGATGACCTTAATTCTGATTTCTGCATTTACACCATCTTTCAAATTCAGTTTGTATAAATCAAAAGGCGGATGAATTTGCTCTCTCATATTTGGATGAAGTCAGAGATTTATCCCAGCTCAGTTCGGCCCCTCCTGTCTATCCACTCTAGAGCGTTAACTGCCCTTAGGAAGGTGAAGGGTTAGATAGCGATTCTACTTCCTATAAAATGGGACTTTGAACAGAGAAAACACATTTAAAACTTTTTATTACTAAGAATATTAATATATATTTTTTTATAAAATCCGATCTATTAAAAAGGTGTATAAGAATTATATTTGTAATGTCGTAGGTGCAGCGAAGTAAAGCGTTGCTTCGGGGCCGAAACCATCATGGGCAATATCAGCGCCATTATTTGAGCAATTTCTTGATGACAGGTAAGTTTCAAATATTTTATTGCTTGTATAATGACTCGAGAAATATGTTCCAATAACTATTCGATTTGAGTGATATATATAGAGCTTAATCATTTAATTTTCAGGCGCACAATAATCACACAATTCAGAGTATTCTAGTATATAAATTCTACCTATATTAATAAAATAAAAATAAATTCATAATATAATTTAAGAGAACACAGTTTTAAAAAACTGTATATGTTATTTATTGATAAAATAAAATTAGCTGAGGAAAGAGTTTATTTTTATTTTAAAATCGAAAGAAACTCTTCTCTCATTGAATTTTCTTTTATTTATAATTTTACCGGAGGAAATATAATGTTATTTATTGATCTAAAACTGATGTTTACTTTCTCAATCAGACTCTCTCAAATATTTATTTGAGGTATTTTGTGAATAATAAAATGTGGTGACTTCTCTTTGAATAATGAATTACAATAGTATGTTAGCCACACTAAATTCATCATCCATTTTTAAGTATGATTGTAACTAATTTCAACAGTTAGTGATTTCCTTCGAATTAGAAGATTTTGACAATTATTCTGTAATCAGTTTGGCTGATTCAGTTACTTTGAGTTGTTGAATATTGATGCCCTAAGTACCGTTTTTTTCTCCTATCCAAAAGATGAGACCCTATAACCAGACACGTCTTACTTTTTCCAATACTTTAAAAACATACAGTTGAATTTTTAAATATGAAAGTGAGAAATCGATTTAAATTCTCTCTCAAATAATTTAGAAAATAATAAATTGAAAATATTTATCTTATGAAGAATATTCACAATTTTTTTTTTTTTTTTTGAAAATAGGATGTTTTGTGTTTCTAGATGCATCACTTTCCTGCGCGTTGCTCGCGGTCGGCCAAGTGGAGCCAATCTGAAGTCGTCGTTCGTGAAGTAGAGTTTTCGAAGATTGGGGCATCTTCGTTGACAAAGCTTCTTGGCCGCGACTTCTGGGATTGAGGCTGCCTAGAGAACGCTGTAACTGCGAAGATTTCTGCTGGAATTCGTCTCTCTATGGAGGATCTTTCTTGCCGTACTCTGTCGCATCAACCAATATTGCGCTGGAGGTATTCATCCATCATTGAATCTTGTCAGATTTGGTCTGTCTGTCTCACAAGGAAAATTGATGGAAATAGTCTGTCATCGAGAAGCAGGCTGTTCATGGCCTGTCATCGATTATTCTTGATAAACCCAATCTTTTCGAAGAATCTTGATAGACGCAGTCTATTTTCAGAGAAACATGCTGTTCATAGTCTGTCATCGAGGACTATTGATAGACGCAACCTATCATCGAGGAAAATTGATCGACGTAGTCTGTCATCGAAGAAAAACGCTGATCGTGGTCTGGAATCCACGAATCTTCATGGAAACAGCCTGTCATCGAGAACCTTGATAGGATGAATAATATTGAACGTACCCACCCATTATTGAATCGTGCTGGAAGCAATCTCTCAACAAACATATTGATGTAAAGGTGGTTTATCATGAAGGATTCTTGCTGCGCCTAGTCTGTCATTAAGGATCTCACCTAATTTAGGTCTGTCATTCAAGCATCTTGTGATGGACAAATTATTTTATCGTCAAATCTTGCGCGCTACACGAAATCTTTAATCGAAATTAACTAACAATTCTTTCATCGAAGAACTTCTGGAAGTCGCCCTTTATTGAGGAAAATATCTGAATTTGATTATCTGTCATATATTCAAAATGCAGCACGTAGTATTCAAAATAAAATATTGCTAATGTAGTCTGTCACCGAGGAATCTTGCTGGATGTGTTCTATACATAAGAAATATTGTTGGACTTACTTTGAGATCGAGGAATCTTGTTGGACTCACTTTTTAATCGATAATGCTGGCTGAACACAGAATTTCATTGATAATTCTTCCTGCAAACAGGAGTTTATCGGATAATCGTGTGCAAGATGTAGTCTCACATCTTGCTGCATATAGTCTATCATTTGAGCATCTTTCTGAACGTTATATATCTTCTCTCATCTTGCTAGTATAATAGGATATCTTTCTAGATACCATCTGTCGTCTGAACTTCTATCTCGCCGAAGCCCCTTGTTGAATGTTTCAGAGAGACACTCCAAACCCGAAATTATACAAAGGATAAATCTCTATACATTCTTCAAAATGATTCTATAATTGGTCCTATCAACGCAAATTTTAAAATTAATCCTATCAAAATGGCGTACTTCTAAATAACTTCGGAACCTATTCATGACTCAATATATTTTGATTATCAATCAACACCTACAATATCCTTTATTTTCATTTATTTATAAAAAAGAGCTTTCATAATATTTTAAAAATTATTCAGGAGTCCCAATATCTTCTGATGAGAATCATCAAACTTCTATCCATCGCTATGATGCCTTATTCGCCCCAGACGATGTCCGTTAAATCTTTCCTGTATTCACTAGAAACCCTAATTTCTAGGCAATATGCTATTGAAGAAAAATGCGAATTTCAAATAATTAAAATGCAGACAACGCAAATTTCACTCACCTAATCTATATTACAATATAAGATATTTCCAACTTTATGTATAAAAGGCTCTCTACCAATATTATGTACTGAAGCTTCAAAAACTATTTATTTTGCCCCTTGCCCTCTCAATACCTTCAAAGATATAACAAAGCCTTAATTTTCCCATCGCTTCCTGTGTAATCATATCATTTGATTTCATGGCTTTCATGCCACTATAAAATATATTGTCTTTCATATGGCCCTAATTCACTCAATTTTATAAATATTACCCAAAACTTCTTTATTAGCTTATGCTAAAATGGAATCCAATATAATTCGAATATTTCTTCAAAGACCTTTGAATACAAAGATTATAAAATGAAGCTTCAAATTCCGTTTACTTTTCCCCCTTGCCCTCTCAATAACTTCATAAAAGAAACAAAACCTAAAATTACCTCCATCGCTTCCCGTTCAATATATCATTTACTTTCACGACTTTCATCTACAATGAACACGATCTATTGCCCCTTAATAATTTATGCAAGCAAAATATGCCCCTTAAATGCATTCATAATCCTATGAAAAATATAGAAATATTACCAACAACAACTGTATTCTCTACAGATGAAATCGAACCAAATTATTCTTCGAATCTTTATCTAAATATCAAAGATCCTAAATATCAAAAGCTTAGATCCAAGATTATATTCTAAAATTTTTTAAATACTATTTTCTTCTGCCCACTACCCCCCCCCCCCCCTTTCAAAAATATTTTTAAAGAAACAAAGTCTTAAACTTTCCCCATCGCTTCCTTTATGCCATTTGTCTCCAAGACCTTTGCCCCACTAGGAACAAAATATTTATTGCCCCAAAAATGTTTATAAAGCACTAAAGCAATGACCACTACTACTGCTTTCACTACAGATAAAATGTAACCAAATTATTCTTCGAATCTATCTCTGAAGATGTGAGGCTCTCAAGATCAAGGTTTCAAGCAAGACTATATACTAAGTCTCAAATATAATTTTCTTTTCTGCCCCATGTTTTCTTAATACCTTATAAAAGAATCAAGTTCTGAAACTTTCCCATCGCTTCCCTTTCAATTATGCTGTTTGCTCTCAAGACCTTTGCCCCACTAATTATACTCAAAAACCCTAATTCCATAAATAGTGCCTGCTACTGCTGTATTCGCTACTGCCAAAATGGATCTAAATTATCGTTAGAATCTATCTAAAAAATCTAAGCCTCTGAAGATTGAAGGTTTATACCAAGAATATATACTGAAGTCTCAAATGTAATTTTAATTTGGCCCCTGCCTTTCCCCTTCTCAATATCTTATGAAAGAAACAAAGTCTGAAACTTTCCCCATCTCTTCCTTTTTAATTATGCTGTTTACTTTCACGTCTTTTGCCCCACAACGAACTGAATATATTGCCTCTCAATAGTTTATAAAGCGAAAGATGCCCTAAATTATACTCAAACCCCAATATTTCAGAAAGTTCCATACTAATTCTCTTTCCGGTACAGCTAAAATTGAGCCACATTATCTCTGGAATCCAATTCTATCAGTTGCATTCGTATCTCAATTTTTTTAATCCAAAAAATCTCGAAGAAAAATTTGAAACCGTTTCATACCATCTTTTGAATGAATATTTATCTCGAAATACCACCATGTAATTATATAAATTTATTTTGATGTCGACTATCAAGCTTCTATACATTATGATATCTTTATCGCTCTTAGGGATGCAAGGAAAATCAGTACCTTATTCAATGGAAATTCTAGGTCCCACACAGGGTTATTGAAATAATAGAAAGAATTTAAAATAAAATCTTCAAATGCAAAAATACGCAAATGTTACTCATCTCATCTACATAGTGCAAAGAAATTCCTAATCACATAGGAACTTACCATCAAAATAAGACTAACAATTTTCGTTTTGTCTTTTTCTATTTTTAAAAAAATGATCAAAATGAAACACCCTAAAAGTGCAATCCTTATTTATTTTTAAAATTCTAAATATTGATTAAAAATAATTTTCAATATGTAAACCCTCTCTGATCTAAACATCAAACGTTCCTATCAAGAATATATGCTGATTCTTTTCAATTCAATCTTGCAACAGCTCTTTTAAAATCTTCATATAAGAAACAAAGCATCAAACCATTCCCATCGCTTCCTGTTCAATTATGAAATTTGCTTCAACAGATTTTACCCTACAATGAAAAATATTAAATGCTCCCTCCTCTAATTAGTTCATGTAGAAAATGCAGGGGCCTCTACTTGTACTAAGATTTTACAGATCTTATCAAAATTACCCACATTTGCTCAATCTGCTACATCTTGAATGCAACAAAATTATTCCTCGAATCTTTTATCTATCTGATGCATTCTCCTCTCAAACTTCTTCACTCGTATTTCCAAGGGATTTAGCCCTCAAAGTCTTGAATAAATGCTCATTAAAAGAAATTCAAATAATACTTGATTCAAATTAGAAAATGGAAAATAATGGAAAATCAATTAATATATGAAAACTACCTCACTTTGTATGAAAAGAAATAAAAAGGAAAATTACTCCGTGATTTCTCATATGACTAATTATCACATCAAATTCAACACGAAATTACAGCCTCCAAAATATAAAAATGTAGACATCAACATTACCATAACTATATTGTAAGATTATAAACTCAAATGGAACCTCTTCCATAGAACATGTTTATTTCGCTAGCTAATTGCACACCTCTCACATCACACCTTGTCTTTACGCCCGTTGAAGAACGATGTCATACGAAAGCTAGCGAAACAAACATGTTCTATGGAAGAGGCTCCATTTGAGTTTATAATCTTACAATAAAATGTAAATGTCTTTATATATCGCTAATATATATATATTGCGTATGATATTGTTTTTTACAGCACAATACAACAATGTTGGCAAGTTTCTCTAGAGTGGAATGTCGAGGTGACTAATCCACTCCAGGGCCTCCTCTGTGCACCGGTGGATATCCCCAAGTGTTCCCTGGAAGAATCTTCGAGGACAGTCCCTTAGGATATGGTGCATTGTTTGTATTTGTCCACAGTCGCAGTTATCGCTAATATACAGAACTATTAAGCGCGATATTTCCTTTACAAATATATATAAAACAAACTCTTTACTCTATCCTTACAGTTCAATATTTTTACAAACGAGTAATTAATTCTAAATATATATTTTGCTTTCATTTCAAAGGTTGGGTCAATATGTAATACATAAACATCAATATATATTATTATTTGAGAAACCATAAAGATGGCACTTTGTATATATGAATACCTAAATATTAGCTATTTATCAGCATTACACAATATATCCACCTTCCCTCTGTACACATTTGGTTCAACCACCCTCTAATCTCATGGGGTAGCATTTAATCATTTTCAAATATCACCGACCGTTGTCGAATTCCTTTGTTCAAATTAGGCTCCATATCTTATAAACATATACAAAAGAAAAACAAATTTTTGATTGCATATATTTAGAGTGTTCAATTTACCTGTAAAAATGTATTTAATGCTAATAAATATTTTATATGTTCTGCTAGGGGTGATTGTGCATTACTTATTGACCCAACCTTGTATTAAGCATTCAAAATGAGAAAAAGTAAATATTTTGTTAATTTAGTGTATTAATACAGAAATAACTTTTAAATTCAAGCGCCCATATATATTATGCATAAATATTCATTAGCGATCCATTGTAAGGTGGAAGATAAATGTAGAGTGCTATTGTTATATTTCGCAGTATGTCCGTTGTAATGTAACAATATAAGCTGGATTATATATTCCAATTACCTTCACTTTTGAATCTTGCCAGTAGTGGTAGTCATATTTTAACTCTTTCCGGGAAGTTCCATCTACACTCGAGTCTAATTGTCTTATTGTAATCCATTTCTAATGAGTATCCGTCTTGAGAACAGAGTTAATCTAAAAAGGGTATGAAGAGGATCTAAAGAAACTACGTATATTTATGTATAGATCGAGCGGCTTTCCAAACGACGAAGTGTCCTCATCCAGATATCCCTGGGTTCTTCGTTTACCTCCCTATCTCTGAGGCTTATAAATATGTAATTGGATGTATTGTTCTAATTAAGAATTAAGTACACTCCACCTCCAGGTTTTGCCTGAAGAACTAATCAACAATCAACAAAAAGGCTTTTCTTAGGGCCCATTGCCCTGTATGGATACGCCATACAACAACAAAACAACACAGCAATTTTTCTTCCCTTTCCCCATGTTCACGTAAGCCTTTTTTTGGAAAGGGATTTATTTACACATCTGTTCTAAAACTTTCCTCATTACATCCTTTGAGTATGAATCTATTTACAATTGATCTGTAGAAATTTTAGAATTCTATTGCTATATTTTACTTTTGTGAAATAGTTTTCTGCGTCTCCAGTGGGTTTCTAAATCTCCAGAAGGTGTTTCCAAAGCATTTACTGACTATTGACAATTCTCGAATTCTCGAATAATCCAAGGACAGACATATAGCAAATATTCCATGTTTTATTATATACAGTTACTTTTAAACTTTTGGTCAAAACACAATGCCAAGATATAGTAGAGATTAGTGCATTCAATTCTGGATTGATCCAAGATATATAAAGATCTGTGTCAAATCAACACTCGTCTAAAATGTAGCTTATTTTCTACCTAAATATATTATATATTTAATTCAAAATTAAAGGATTTTATTTTTCTTTTCAACAAATTAAACTAATCTATCTTTTCTAAAATTTGAAGCGAGTTGAACAAGCTAATATTTTAATATCTAATATTTGCTTCTAAACAGGAGTTATATCAAAGTAATATTCAGTTTTAGAAATAATATTTGCCGAAATTTACATGATATTTTGTTTCTTGAAAAGTGCGGAAATTTATTTCTTAAGCGAGTTGTGAAAGTAAGGTACGACACCCACGCGTGCAGGAATGAATTTCAAGAGGTGCTAGTCTGGATGTACTACCCGAAAAAGAAAATAATTGTTCTAGAATAAGCTATCGAATACTGGAAAGGCCGGTTTCAAATTTGGAAGGAATTAAAGAATGTCGTATTTAGGATATAACGCAATTCTCACTCTTAATAAAATATTGTCCATTTCAACGAACTAGCACCGTTCAAAGGGTTCGCGGTCAGCGCTACGGGGGCAATCAGACTTTCTCAGGATAAAATGGATTAATGGGGGCAGTGTAATTTTTGCGAGAGGAAGAGTGCAAAAGAGGCGGGGGTGGCGTAGGTTTAGTCTCATGAGAATTCCTGACTTTATTACAAACTAAAACCTCTTTTCACCATCTTAATATAGCAATTTTATTTAAAACTCTCTCTCTACTCATAATAAAGTAAATATCTCTAAGAAAAAAACAACATTGAGGCATGAAAGTTTATTTCACACATAAACAAACCTCTACTAACCTTACTGCGATGAAAAAATATATATTGGGAGGGCTTAGCTCATCAGTCAAGATCTTTACGAGTCCCTTTATAGAGAACTTAATGGTTGAACATTTGAAAAACCTGTCTTAAACATTGTTTAGACCTCTGATGGGGTCAAGATATTCACTTATAATTGAATTAAATAAGTATGAAAATATTTTTTGTTTCTTTATTATCCTGAAATGGTAAACTGAACTAAATATTCGGCATAGAGATATTTTTAACCCAGGTTCCTGGAGCGAAGAGTATATATTTGGTAGACATAGGTTAATTTATATAGGGGCAGTATAGTTTAGCGAGCCAACAAATATATTAGATGCAATATCCTGTAGTATTCCAATAAATTCTGTGGTTGTGTTTTTTATTCAATTAAAATAGCTAAGTTACATATTTTGAGGTTACGCAAAATATTCTCAATCTTAGTTCACACTAAGTTTGAAAAAATTGTAAAATTGATGCATTCTAACGAAAGTTTTCATCGAAGCCCACTTATGAAATTTTTTGAAAATATATATACTTGTATATGTTTTAAAAAAGAAAATATTGGACGATATTTTTTATCCAATAAATACCTTTTCAATTAAAAACTTGTATATGTATGTACTTGTTTATATATTCAAATAGTTTTTATATTGATTAAACTAACTATTGGGGTGGGTTATAACGATAACAGTACCCTTGCAGATTATATATCCTAATGAAATATAGGAAGAACCCAATTAGAATCAGAAATAGGGATTACAAAAGGATTTTTAAAAAATCGTGATGTGGCATCCACGGTGAAGTGAGGCAGTGTTTCAGTCAAATAATAGGCTTTACGACTTCGATAGCTAACATCACTCGGTAATTCTGAAGATTCAATAAATTCCATGTTGATCTCATGGAATAAAATAACTCTTGATTGATTATATCACAAAACCCTGTCCTCCAGGTGAGCCTCTCTGAAATTGCCAAAGTTGGTGTTGGGGCTTTATCTCCGACCAGAGAGTTCTCTAGGTTTAGACACGTTAGAGAGATGTTTAAGTTTTATGGCTATTTTGACGGAAGGTGTGATCGTTCTTCTTATAAATAAGCTTAATACAGTAAGTATTAAGAATAATATGTCGATTTAAATTCCCAAAATTGAAGAAATGGTATTTAATCTTCGTAGTCAGCAAACAAGAAATAATAAAGTGTATCAGCTACTACAACATCATTTTCAACTAAAATTATTGATCATTTCACTTTTTTTGACCAATTCAGAAATTTATTTTATAAATTTACATTTTGATTTATGTTACGACTCTAAATTTGATAATACACCAAATATAAAACTATCGGGATATCTTGTTAAAATAATATTCAAATTAGAATGTATATTTTGTATTAAATTTAAATAATCGACTAATTATACAATTTCTAGGTTACAGGATTTTATAATCTCACAATAATTGAAACTTTCGAAAGTGACGAAGCAAACTGCGAACGAAGGCAAACAGCAAACTTAAAGTAAAAGCGAATCAAAGCAAACAAGGAAGCGATGGGATTCCTAAAGTTTTTTAAAAGAAGGAAGTAAGTGATTGAAAATAATGTTTTGAAAAATATATTGATTCTTAATTCAATAAAAATGTTAAAAGAAGATTTGAGAAATAATCATTTTGAAAATATCAATAAATCATGTGCGCGCAAACACACATACAATTATGTGAATATTAATCTAAAAAAAAAAATTCTTAACCATATTAGATTCTGATATGTAGAAAATTGGTCTATTAAGCTAGAATCAGTTATCATGATGCTAGTTTTCATGATTTTAGAATTAGAAATAATATTTCCTTTTATGAATTGGAGTGGCATCAAAATCTCTTGAGCGTTAATACACCTGTGTTTTTACCATATTATGGGATTAAAAAAAAATAAAAGTAAACATTAGTATATATATAATTGTAAACGTATATAAAAGTGTAACCGATTACTATTGTTATTTGTGTGTTGTGTTTCAAATATTATCTATTAATTACCAAAGGTATGACGCATTACTGAGCAAACAAAATGCTTTTTTTTCATATCAGAAATTCTACTGGTAAAAAATGGAAAGTTACTTTATAGATATAATAGATATTTTGAAGAGAGATTGTTTCAATGGATGATGAAAGGTAGCAAGGAACGATTTTATAAAAACTGTAAAATACTCCAGAATTGGGGACAGGACCTGCTGCTTGTATTATCCTAGCGCCCTTCCACAATGAATCAGAAGACGACAAGACTGGCTGCAATATTACTAGGAGGGAAGGGGTGTTGTGTCTTTATATGTTTGATCTTGTTTTGGCACTATTTTGCATTCTTGTTGTCTATGCTCATTGGTGTTAAACATATGAACTGTAAATTTGACATGAAAGGGTTTGTGTCATTCAATTCAGTATCAAATCATTATTATCAATAGTCATTATCACCTATTTGCTATAAATAAAATATTTTGCTAACGCCGTCGTGTTCTTGATAGTAGAGTACAGCCACAACAAAACACAGATGAGCGTCAATTAGAAGAACCTGAATTAATTTCAAAGAAACTGTCATTCCACATTATTTTATCAGACATCAAAAAATGATAAAGTATCAAGGGATATCAAAAGAAGCAACAGAAAACCCTTCTTATAAGTCAAAACAAAGAAACCTTTTGTGCTATCCCAAATTTTAAAACTCTATCTATCGTGCTAAAAATACAACCTGTAAATATTATATAGAAGATTTTGTGCCGTTCAATTCAGTATCAAATCATATTCAATAGTAGTTGCTATCACTTATAGATTTTCTAGAAATAAAATATTTATTGATAACGCCATCGTGCTTAGTCATCATACTAAAACAGAACCAGACAGAACACAGATGAATGAGTGTCAATTATAATAATCTGAATTTATTTCAAAGAAATTAGTATTCCACCTTTTTTATTTAGACACCATAAAATGATGCAGTTAAGTATCTTGAGGGCTATCAAAAGAAGAAACAGACATTACTTTCCCTAGATTGATTTGTTTTACCACAAATCAAAACTATTGTCGTTGGTAAAATGAAAAATATGTTTTTTCTACATCTTTAATTGAAAAACAACGATTAGTGTGCTGCAATTTTATTGTAATATTTTTTTAATGCAATTTAATTACAATGGTACCGAGAATAGATTCTTTATTGGTTCCCCTAACCGGAGTTTAAAGCTTGTCTCCTACACAATGGTTGTGTATTACCTCCAACACACGAAAATACCTGTTGTCTATTTACCCCATATGAAAGAAACCTATTCGACTCTTGAGAAAAAAAAACTTATATTTGTTGAATTATACCAAACAATCTTAGAAAGGTCTGCGATTATCTTATAATTATCGGGATTTTATAGGAATTCCAGAAGTGAAATACAAAGGATCCTGGTATTTTATACAAGAGAGCAACAGAAATAGAAAAAATCATTATATGCAAAAGGATATGTGTAATGATTAAAATATTTTCGCTTAGGCAAAAAAAAAATGTTGAAAATGAATCACTTTTCCCTAAACTAAATATTCTTATTTCCCTTTTAATATCAAGTTAGAATTAATGAAACTTGTGCAAAGGCTTTAAAGAAAGATAAATATGCTGTTAAAAGTGTATGATAAAATTTTCCGATGATTAGTTATTTTAAAATAATGGAAGGCATTTTCATTGGACTTTATTCACTAATAAATATCGGTAAGTTTTTAGTACAACATTGAAATCAAAATAATTATTATGTTAGGAATGCGTTCATCAACATTGTCAAACATATTTAGGGAAATAATTGGTTACTGTTTTATATTTAAAAAAAATATATTTAGAGCTAGTGGGCCGAGTGAATCTAAAAATGTATTTCTTGGATTCACATTTGAACTTTTCCCTGATAATTTCGGTACAGAGAGCGTAAAACAAGGCAAATACTTCCACTAAGATATTAAAATAATTAAGCCACGAAACAATAGTCTTTGGAATCAACATATTGTGACGGAAATTATTTGAAATATGATGCTTAGTGTAAAAAAAATGAAAAATGACGTCACACAAAAATTGAATGAATGAATAAAATTTTCTTATTAAGTCCTATATTTTGCTACATCTTTATAATTAGTGTTATATAAATCAAATGTTACTTAGTACTCACATTTTTGTTAAAACCTCCATCTTGTAATAGAAGCAATCCCTGATTATTATAGATAATTATTTTAAAAACCTCTCTAAAACTATTTTTTTATAGTTTCTATTTGGTTCGGGGATTTTGAATTCGCAAGAGACATATTGATTTCTAAAACTGTTTAAATAAAGATGGTTCGTCAATACCTAAAACTCTTATATACTATTTAAATATAATGTGATGTTGCTGTTATAGGATATTCAATACATGGAACTTATATACAACCAAGCATTATACAATATAAAACATTTGACAAACATCTTATTAACAAACCCCTACACTGCATTCTTATCCATTTATACATGAATATATTAAACATATTTCCATACACATAGACAATTCACAATGAATAAATTAAAAAAACTAATAAAACAACAATTCAATTCAAATATAATTTACAAAGCATAAACTGTTCCATTTGAAAAACCATAGTTTGAAGAGAATCATAGAATATATTTTCAACTCCTTTTACTTATTTCTAATCAACTTAAAAAAAACTATCACAAGTAAATATTTATTCCAATTACATATCGTGACATAGCGCGCCATCTATAGATGAAATTTGTAGCTTTTTGGCGGGAAATTATCCGATTATAAATATAAGAACTCTCTACTACCATTTCTGAAATGAAGGAAAATATTAGAAGGGCATTGTGTATCGGTCGCCAACTTTACCGATTGTTTTGCGAATTTATATTTCGAGACCCTACAATATTACAGACACTATAATATATACATTTGGGAGGCAGTTCGACTATAAACTTATAAGTGCTCCAGATCTCGTTTGGCTACTTGAATTCACTAGTAGTAATGGAATTATTTGTCAAAATCTGCGATTCTTGAGACAGAGTTTTCAGAAAAAAAGTGCTCAATGCAGAATTCGATCTTGGACAATTGCTGTCTAAAAATCGACAGTTTATACCACAGGTTCACAAACTCCATTTCAAAAGGTTATTTGGCTGAATTAAAACTTATTGAAATAAAAATTGAGAAATGCCAAAGTCACGTTGATTTTAAATGAAATCAAACATATAGAGAGGTGACTTTCTTATAGAGGATTGTATGCTTTGAAACACACTATAAATTGATGCTTCAGACAGACATATGTCCCAGAATCATTAGGCCTACTTACAGCCCTTACTGTAAAATAGTGTAATATTGATGAAACGAAATATTCTGATGGCTTCATTATTGTGTTGTCAGGAAGTTTAATGGGGAGGGGCTTCATGGTTACATTAATTACGGTTATGTACCCACACCTCCACGTACACCCCCACCCCCGGCTCGCCACCACCACCTTTTAGAGCCATAGACCCAGTGTACCACGAGCCGGGGTTCGGATACACTAGGATATTCAACCAGTACATATTGGGTGGGTCACTTCCAACACACCTCACACCTGCCATTCACTCTCCTACATTTGATAGCAACACCTCCACAGGCAGACTGGTGGTGGCAGAGTGCTGCCGTGTCACTCTCCACAGAGATGTGGATTGGGGCACGACAGGCTCTGTCCCCTCCCTTATCTAGGGCCCCACATACACAGTGTTAGGTTCAACGGCACACTTTACAGTACAACATGTTTACATAACACGCTACACTTACACCAACACACCTTCTTCCTTCTTCATGTGGCGGAGGCCCTTGTTTATTGAGGTGAGTCATTTTCTCTCTTTTTCCTAAGAGTATTTTATTTTTATTATTATATTGCAAATATATATATTCATAAATTCAATAATGTGAAACGATTCTCTTTACCTATATAAGTGTGGCTATTTGTTATATAAATAAATTTTAACCTTTATATATAATTGGACTAGAAATCGTCACCACCTTTCCAATCAGTTTTTATATTCGCTTCAGAGAGTAGTAAAAATAATAAGTTGATATTATTCTGATAACACATTTCTTATATTTTAATATTTCAGGTGACTAATATATCATATAGAATTTCAATAATTATATTGTTCATTGTAATGATAACTGTTCTATTTTTTAATTTTAAATTAAATCATAGAGATAAAGTAGTTAATATAAATAAAGTAATATAAAATATATATTCATATTAACCCAAAATATATTTTATTGACTCTATTATTTGATATTTAGGTATTTGTACAATGAATAATCATATTTACATCTTTGAAAATACAAAAGAAAATCGTTCTATATAATTCCAATATATCATATCTAGTAGAGTGATGAAATATAAGCGGACTATAGCTGATATAAAACCTTTCACCTTTATATCATATATACCTACTTATATATATTTTTTATATAAAAATGTTAATAAATATAATTTATATACATTATATTAAGATCCAATATATATTTATTTCATAAATAACATTATTTTTAAACATTATTAATAGCAATTTAATATACTTCAATATAATATCTCTTTAAATTTTATCTCCACATGTAATTCTCTAATCAATGTAAATGTATATTTATAGTTGCTTTGTAATTCTGTAGGGACATCAAAATCAAGCGTTGCTTTGGGCCGGCAACCATTTCCACTGGAGCATTCTCCAGACCTTGTAAATATTTTGGGGCATTTATTGATAAAGGTAAGTCTAATTTACCCTCCTTTTTACATATATATTTATCTTTGATAATATTATTTCACACACACACACAAACACCTCCGCAATATATTATTCATAATTAAAAAGGCATATATTGGATCAAAAAATAATTTGATACAATATATGCCTTTCTAATTAAAGATCTATTTATAGATTGCTCTATTTTCAGAATTATTCCTAATATTTTAATATATTATTATACTTTAAAATAATCAAACGTATATTTTTATAAATATATTTGCTGTGAATGTATATTTATAGTTGCTTTTTAATTGTGTAGGGGCACAAAATTCAAGCGTTGCTTTGGGGCGGCAACCTACATCACTGGAGTATCTCCAGACTTCATTGGCGATATATCAAAATTCCGGGGCATTTTTTCCAGGTAATTCTTAATTATTGGTTAGGTGATCTAATGAATCGAGACATGACATAACAAAGCCCCATATACCTTTTATTATATAATATTTTAAACTATATTAACAAGAATTATTTTCTTATTTAGTAATAAAGATTCGAGACATATCACTTATTGAGCCCTTTAGAAAAATTTAGGCATAGAGAATTCAATTTATTGTCATATACCTTCAAATTTATGTCATGAAACATAACTTTGAAAATTTCATTTCTCAAAATATCCAAGCATCTGTATTTCCGACCCTTTTCTAATATACATATATCATTTCGAAATCATGAGCCTACTTAATAAGGTTTCTTTAGATGCATTCATTGAATAAATTTGTAACAAATATAATGTGCAGGTGTTTCCTGGGATCTATGTATTTTTATCCTCTTCTAGAGGCTGTTTCCCACTTAAAAGGTGAGTGGATGTTTTCTTTAATATCAAGATTAGTTAGAGATTAAAATCAACTTAGTTTGGTCTCTTCTGGATAGTCACTCTAGGGCGTTAAACTACACCTTGCCAGGTGAAGACATTGGATAGGGATTTATTTTTCCTAGAAGATATAGAGTCTTTCCTAGAGGGCTTCCTTATGAGGCCTATTTCCCAAATAACTTTGTCTACCTTGGCATTAATAAAACTGAATTCTCAAATCAGTTCAATAAAAAATGCATTAATGATTTTTTGTGTTGTGCTGTAGGGACAACAAAGCGTTGCTTCGGGAGGGCGATTATTTGTATCAGGGCATCTTCCGATTTTGGCTTCGTGAATCAATGTCGGTGGAGCTTGGGCAACTTTATCGTCATGAATTCATAAGGACAATGTCTACTTTTAGAGCACTTTGTTGATAACAGGTAAGTTTAAATTATTTTATTGGTTGTATAATGACTCAAACATACATATAAAGCTCTTAATTTATTTTCAATTAGGTAAAAAAAGGTTTTAAAATATTCATGTATCTGCATTTCATTTAACAATAATGTACCTTTATGAAAGAAATTAGGAATTCGATGGTTTTGATTAACGCATTTTATTTATTATTTAGTTTTAGGTTCTCCTAGTCTGATGTGCCATTTCAAGGTGGCTTCTTAAAAATTTATTATTTTAGAAAATTTGTAAAAAATATAATTGCGGTGGACTTATGTGTGATTTCTGCATTGATACCATCTTCCAAAGTCGGTTTCTACGAATTCAAAGGCGAGTGAATATGCTCTTACATATTCACCCCAGTTCAAGTCGGCCCCTTCTGGCTAACCACTCGTTAACTGCCCTCAGGCATGTGAAGGGGTAGTTAGGTATTTCTACTTCTTAGAAAATGGGACTTTGAAGTGAGACACATTTCAAACTTTATTTGAGTACTTATAATATTGATATAAATTGTTTTCTTAAATTAGATCTATCAAAAAGGTTTATAAACACTATCTTTGTAATGTCGTAGGGACAACAAAGTGAAGTGTTGCTTCGGGGCGGCAACCTTCATGGTCACCATCAGTGTCTATTTTCGAGCAATTTCATTGTGACAGGTAAGCTTCAAATATTTTATATTATATACCAAATATTTATATTCATACAAAAATTTCAAATATAGTATATAAATTCACTCCTTTTTGAAAAAGAAAACTAAATTTTTTAAAATATATTATGATTACGCAGTTTTATTTTTTGATGTATATGTTATTTATTAAACTAAAACTGATGTTAATCCTCTTAATCATGCTTTTCCAAATATTTTCATGCGGTGAATTTCCTTCGAATAATGTATTACAATAGTATGTAAGCCACACTAAATGCTTTATCCATTTTTAAGGATGATTGTACTTAACTCACACAGTTAGTGATTTCCTTCGAATTGGATGGAGTTTGACAATTATTCCGTAATCAGTTTGGTTCACTTAATTACTTCTAGTCGTTGAACCTAGAAGCCTCTGGTACCGTTTTTCTTCTATCCAAAAGATGGAACCCTATAACGAGACACGTCTTACTTTCTCGAATACTTTAAGAGCATACAGTTGCATTTTTGAATAGAAAAGTAAGAAATCGATCTAACTCTACCAAAAGGTTTAGAAAATAATTATTCTAAAACATTTTATTCATGATAAATATAAAAAATATTTTGTAAATAGATTGTTTTGTGTTTTCAGAAACATATTTTTCCTGCGGGTCGTTCGCGCCATTATCGAATCTTGTTATATTTGGTCTGTCATCGTGGAATCGTGCTAAACGCACTTTGTCGACGAGGAAAATTGATGGACATATTCTGTCATCGGAGAAGCAGACTGTTCTTGGCCTGTCATCGGAAAAGCAGGCTGTTCTTGGCCTGTCATCTTGAAGAACCCAATATTTTTCATCGAGGAAACTTTATAGACGCAGTTGTTATCTGGAAGCATGCCTTTCGTGGTCTGTCATCGAGGACTATTGATAGACGGAACTTATCATCGAGGAAAATTGATCGACGTAGACTGTCATCGGATAAACACGCTGATCGTGGTCTGGAATCGAAGAATATTAATGGAAACAGCCTGTCATCGAGACACTTTATAGGCGAATTTCGGATGAATAAGGTTGGACCTATTTCTCCATCGATGATTCGTGCTGGAAGCGGTCTCTCAACAAATATATTGAAGAAAAGGTTGTCTATCATAGAGAAGTCTTGCTGCACGTAGTATTTTATTGAGGAATCATACCTAAATCAAGTCTGTCATCCAAGCATCTTGTGAAGGACAAAGTAGGTTATCGTGAAATCTTGCGCGCTGCACGAGGTTTTGATCAAATCCTGGTGGACGCAGTTTTTTTTAGTTCTTTGCTGAACAATTCTTTCATCAAGGAACATGCTGGACGTAGTCCTTGATTAAATAATATTTCTGAATGCAATCTGTCATCTATTTGAATGCAGTATAAAGTCAACAAATAAGAATTCTTGCTAATGTAGTCTGTCACCGAAGAATCTTGCAGTATGGACTGGTACTATCCATACCTTCATAAAGGAAACCAAACCTAAAACTTCCCTCACGCTTCCTGTTCAATTATAACATTTTCCTTCGAGGCCTTTGCCCAACTATGAACAAGATATAATGTTGCCTCAATACTAGATACATAAGGCCCTTAATTGAACTCAAAATTCCTCGAATTTCAAAAATATTATCCTCAACTGCTGTTCACTCTATAGTAAAAATGGAACCAAGGTATATAACTAGAAACATTTAAGATATATGGCTCTCTAAGATTCTACCAAAATTATATAGCGTATCTTGAAAAATACATTTTATTCTGTCCCTGTCCCACCCCCCATCTCAATAACTTTTAAATGGAGCAAAATTTGAAACTATCCCCATCGCTTCCTTTTCAATTATACTCAAAACCCCACGGTTTTTACAAAATTCCTGAACAATTTAGCTGCAGCTAAAATGAAATCAAATTATCCCTCGAAACATTCTATAAGGATATATAAAGCTCTGAGGTTTCTACAATTTTATATACTGAATCTTCAAATACTATTATCCTCTGCCCCCTGCTCTCTTAATATTTTATAAATTAAGCAAAATCTTAAACTTCCCCCATTGCTTTCCTTTCAATTATGCCCTGAATTTTGACCCCTAAGAACTAGATATAATGCCCCTGAATATTTTATAATGTAAAATATACCCTTATTATTCTCAAATATATAAATTCTCTGAATTATTCTCAAAATCTCAAGAATTTCAGATATATCACAAACCACTCTGCTTTATTAGCTACAGCTAAATTAGAATCATAATATCCCTCGAATCATTCTCTAAAGATCTAACGCTCTTGAGTTTCAACCAATATTATATAATGGAGCTTGAAATACCATTTTATTCTGTTCTTCCTCCTTTTCAATATTAAATGTAAATATCAAATATCAATAAAAGAAGCTAAATCTGAAACTTTACCCATCACCTTCTTTTTAATTATTCCATTGGCATTTCCCGCTTCTGCCCCTCTATGAATTAGATATATATTGCCCCATGTAGTTTATAAATAAATGGTGCCCCCTTAATTACACTCAAAATCTCACGAATTTTATGAATATCACAGAAAACTGCTTTTTCGCTACTGAGGCTTGAAATATATTCTTCTGACCCCTGCCCTCTTGATATTTTTAAAAAGAAGCATAATCTGAAAATTCCCCTATCGCTTCCTTTTCATATATGCTGTTTGATTTCACGATTTTTGCCGAACTATGACCTAAATATTCATTGCCCCTCTATAATTTATAAATCAAAGGATATACATAATTATACTCAAAATCCAAAGAAATTCTGAAATATCATCAACAAATGCTGTATTCGCTATACAACTAAAATGGAATAAAATTATCCCTCGAATTATTCTATAATGATTCAACGCTCTAAGGTTACTACCAAGATTATATACTGGAGCTTGAAAACAATTTTATTTTGCCTCCTTTTCTCTCAAAACTTTACTCATCGCTTCCGTCTCGATTATGCTGTTTGCTTTCACGATTTTTGTCCCACAATGAACTAGACATATTGTCCCTCAATAGTTTATAAGTCAAAGGATTTCCCTAATTATACTCAAATCCGAAGAAATTCATAAATATCATCAAAGAATGCTGTATTCGCTACAGCTAAACGGAATCAAATTATTCTATAAAGATCTAACGCTCTGAAGTTACTACCAAGATTATTTACAGAATTTTCAAATACGATTTTATTCTCTGTTCATGCCCCTGTCTAAATAACTTATAAAAGAAACAAAATCTGAAACTTTCCCCATCGCTTCTGTTTCAATTATGCTGTTTGCTTTCACGACTTTTGCTTCACCATGAACTAAATATATATCGCCCCTCAATCGTTTATAAAGCAAAGGATGCCCATGATTATATTCAAAACCCTGATATTTTAAGAAATTTTCCTTCTAATGCTCTATCTGCTGAATATTAATTTTATCTGTTATATTCGAATCTCAGGCTTCTTTATTTGAAATTCGAAGGCATCTAGCCCAGAAATCACGAAGAAATATTTAGAAGCGCCTTGAACCATCCTGTGAATAGATACCTCTAAATCTAAATACAACTATATAATCATATGAAGATATTTTGATGTCAATAATCGAGTTTCTTACATCATGATCTCTTTATCTCTCTAGAGGATGCGTGTCAAATCATTACCTTATTCCGAAGAAATTCCAGATTACACTCAATGCTATTGACAACAGAATGGCAATTCAAATAACTCTTTCAAATGCAAAAAAATCAAAATTACTCATATGATCATCATTATGAAAAATTATTCCCAATCACGTGTTTCAAGTATACATCAAAATAAAACTAAAATGATAGGGTTTTTTTCGTTTCTGAAAAAGATCAATCAATATTTATGCTTTATATAATCCTAATTTATACAATTGCCAATATTATTGATTGAAAAATAATTTCCAATATGTTCATCCTTCCTGATATGAACATCAAAGGTTCAAATCAAGATAATACGCTGAATATTTCCAATTTGCTCTCGCCCCAGCCCTCTCAATAACTTCATTAAAGAAACAATAGCTAAAACCTTTCCCAACGCTTCCTGTTAATTATAATATTTTATCTCTAGCGCTCCACTATGAACAAGATTTAATGTACCCCAATTTGTTTTAAAGAAAATGGTGGACCCTGATTGCAACCAAAACTTCACAAATCTAAGAAGAATTATCCATAACTGCTCAATTCGGTACAGGTAAAATGGAGAAGAATTATTCCTCTAATCCTTTATTACTCTTTGCATTCGCTTTTCGAGCTTCTTTATTAGAATTTCAAAGATATCTAGCTTTCATAATGAGGAATAATCCCATCTTTCTAATAAATACACTCAAGAAGAACGTTCAAATATTTGATGTATGAGATATATTGGAAAATATTGAAAAATCTAAGAATATAGAAAATTCTACTTCGATCTTTATGGAAAGAAATAAAAAGGAAATTTTCTTCAATTTTTTAAAATTCATATTTCTAATTATTACACCCATATCTCTAAATGTCTACATTATATATATTAAAATGGCTTTTTAAAGAACAACACAAATGAAACTTTTCAAAGATTCTTCCCTAACAATATACCAAAATATCTCAGGCCGAACTTTCATATGTATCAATTCATTTCTAATCATGGAAATATCAGTAGGAATTAAAGCAGTGGAAGACTCGATTTGTTTTTGTGGACATGAGGAACAAACCTCAATACATCTTTTACTAGGTTGTCCTGTTTTTCAAGACTTTAGAATCGACAATAATATAATAGTAACAGACCCAAATATTTTTATATCCAGTAAATAAATGTTTATTAAATTCAATACCTTTAATAGATATATTTTGAATTATATAGCAACATATATCTTTCAAGAAACTGATAATTTATATTATGTTGATTGTACATATTGTCAGACACTTCTTTCTTTTGTACACAGTTATTTGTTCTCCGTTTCTCCTTGATAATACCATATGTCTATTTTATTCACGGCCTAAATTTATTGTAGACATATATGTATAGACAAATGTAAAGGCATAAATGTATGACAGCGCAAGTGTCCCTAGGGAGACATAACGCTTTAAATAGAAATAAATGAATAAATAAATATTGATAGTCGCTTTTAAAAATGTAAATATCTTTATATATCGATAATCATAGGGTTGTATAACCCGCTATCTATATATACGAAATAAAACTACTAAAAGCCTGAATTTTCCTTTTCAAATATATAGGAAACAAACGTTTCACTTTATCCTCACTTTTCAATATTTTTTATCTCATTAAGTAGAATATTTTGTTTTATTCAAAATATAATATATTATTTTTAATAGTTAGTTTTTCTGTATATAGCATTCAGAATTAAAATAAAGTGTAATATTCTTTTGTTAGTTTAGTGTATTATTACAGGCAGAGAACATATCAAATTATACACTCATATTATTCAGATCAATAATAAATAGCGATCCAATGTATAGTTAGGATGTTAGATGTGGAATGTTATTGTTGTATTCAGCAGTATTTCTGCTGTAATGTAACAATAAGATGTATGTTATACATTCCAATAATTTGCACCTATGACTCTAGCAAATGGTGGTAATCACTCTTAACCTTTTCCAGGAGGTTTCATCGATTTCTTAGCCTAATTGTCTTATTGTAATCCATTTCTAATAATATTCCGTCATAGGGAAACACTGTTACACTAGAAAGAGTTTAAAAAGGATGCAAAGAAACGTTGTAAATTTATGTATAGTCCGAGAGGCCTTCTAAACGACAAAGTGCTTTCATCCAGATATCCTTAGGTTCTTCGTTTACTTCTCTATCTCTGAGGCTCATAAAATTGTAATTGTATGTCTTGTTCTGAACAAGAATGAAGGAAGGTTCGCGAAATACAGCCTTTACCTGAAGAGCTAGCTCTGTAGGTGAGGTGTTCTCTGGATAATTTCCAAGGCCTTCTGAATGAACCAATGACTATTGAGAATTCTTGAACGGAGTATCCTATGTGTAGGGTCTGCGGGTACAAACAGATTGCAATATATTCCATGTTTTCTTATATAGAGTAACTTTGTGTAACTTTTGTTCAATGTCAAGACAACGGTCAAGATATAGTAGAGATTAGTGCATTCAATTCTGGATTGATCCAAGGTGTGATGAAGATCTTTAAACTCAAAATTGGAAGATTTATTTTTTTATAAGAAATTTGACAGAATCTCTATATTTTCAAATTTTTGGAGCGAGTTGAACAAGCTAACATTTTAAAATACAATATTTGCTTCTAATCAGGAGTGATATCACGATGAAATTCAGTATCACTAATAATATGTGTGAAAATTGACATGATATTTTGTCCCTCTAAAAGTGCTGAATATAATTATCAAGCGAGTTCGTGAAAGTAAGGTACAACACCCACGCGTGCGGGAATGAACTTCAACTGGATGCACTACCCGAAAAGAAAAAAGTGTTCTCGCATAAGCCATCAAATACTGGGAAGGCCCGTTTCAAATGGTGAATAATTAATCTCACTGTAAACCAAATATAGTCCATTTCAACGAACTAGCACCGTTCAAAGAGCTTCGGATCAGCTCTGACGTGGCAAGCAGTCTGTTACTTATTAATTATTTTCTCCCCGAAAGTAGTCAGTGTAATTTTGGCGGGAGGTATAGTTTAAGTGGCGGGGTGGCGTGGGTTCGGTCACACGAGAATTACAGATTTTATTACAGAATAAATCATTCTCCACCATCTTGATATAGCAATTTTATTTGAAACTATTTATAATAAAGTATATCCCTATAAGAAAAGAAAATATTTAAACACGAAAATGTAGTAACACATGAAACAAACTCTACTGTCTTTACTGCGATGAAAAAATATATCGGAAGGGCTTGACTAATCGACCAAGGTATTTTAATAGAGAAGCTTAAGGGAGAATAATGGTAGAACATTTTAAAAACCTATCTTACACATGTTGAATGCAATATTCTGTGTGGTATTCCACAAAATTTGTGGCAATTTGTTTCTAATTGATTGTTAATTAAAAGGCTAAGTTATATATTTTGATGTTATGCAAAATATTCTCTAACTTGTCTAACATTAGCTTTGAAAAATTCAATTAAAATTGATGGCTTCTAGGGAAGGTTTTCAGCTAAGCCCAATTATAAAATTTCGTATTACATATTTAAATAGAGAGATTTAATACTGATTACACGAACTATTGGGGTAAATTAATAACGATTTCAGTACTCTTGCGGAATTCATATTCTAATGGAAGGTTAGAAAGAACCCAATTAGAAGCATAAAGAGGGTTTGCAAAAGTATTGAAAAAGAAAATTGTAATATAACATCCACGGTGAAGTGAGGCCCACCTGAGCACTGTTCCAGTCAAAGAATAGGCTTGACGACTTCGATAGCAATCAAGACTGGGTAATTCTAAATATTTGATGAATTCTATGTTGATCTCATGGAAACAGAGAAAGCTTCGGATTGATTAGAGCACGAAACCCTGTCCTCAAGGGGGGGCCGCTCTGAAATTGCCAAAATTGCTGTTTATTGGTGGCTTTATCTCCGACCAGAGAGTCCTCTAGGGTTTAGATAGGTTAAAGAGATATTTCCGTTTTTACGGAAATTTTGAAGAAAGATGTGACCGTTCTTCTTATAAACAAACTTGATAAAGATTGGTATTAAGAATAATATGTCGATGTCAAATTCCCAGAATTGAAAAAATGGTATTCAATCTTCGTAGTCAGCATTCAATAATTAATAAAGTGTATCAACTACTACAACATCATTTTCAACTAGAATCATTGATCATATCACTTTTATGATCAATTCAGAAGTTTATTTTGTATATTTTTATATTATGTTAGGACTATATAAAATTGATTATAACCTAAATATGAAACATCGGGATATCTTGTAAAAATAAAATTGATATTAGAATGTATATTTTATATTTAATAAATTCGATTTATTTATAATTTCTAGGTTACAGGATTTTATAATCTCACAATAATCGAAACTCTCGAAAGTATCAAAGCAATCAGCAAACGAAAGTCAAAGCGAACCTAAAGCAGAAGCGAATTTGAAGCAAATAAGGAAGCGATGGGATTCCTAAAGTTTTTTAAAAGAAGGAAGTAAGTGATTGATCATTTCACAAATAATTTGATTCTTAAATGAATAAAAATGTTAAAAGAAAATTTGCGAAATAATTCTTTCGAAAATATTAATGAATGATTACATGTGTGTGCATACAATATAGTGAATATTAATCTACAAAAATTGAAATTTTTGACCATAATATGCTATGATATATAAAAAACCGTAAACATTATTCTATAAAGCTAGAATTTGGTATCATTATATTATTTTATATATCGGAATTCAAAATAATCTTTCCTTTTATAAATTTGAGTGGGATAAAAATATCTTGATCGTTGATACACCTGAATCCTTTACCACATTATGGGATAAAATTAAAAGTATATATTAGTGTAAATAAGTGCAAATGATTACTAGTATGTTAAGTTTGTGTGTGAAATTTTCCTACTACATTCACAAGTATGACGTATTACTGAGAAAACAAAATACTTTTGCTATTCAAGAAGTTTCTAATGGCAAACACACATAAAAGTTACCTCATTGATAATCAAGATAAATTGAGGACACACTAAAAAAATGTTCAATTCTTCCTTATACTCATTAACGATAAATTTCTTTTTCGAAAATATTTGTTCAAGATGTAATATTCACTCTGAAATATTATATTGACTTAGTTGGAAGGTCTGGAATACATCTACCAAGATTGAATGGAATAGATACTGGGAGGACCTGTATTATTTTTCCTAATAAAATTTCAAAATGTATATATTCAAATATACAGTGCATAAAAACATACATGGCTGCAAAACAAGCCAAATAACTCTCGTTATCGGAATATTTTTCCCAATGGTCTACTACAACATGCTGATCAAAATAAAGTCAAATATGTGAACAAACGACCTATTTGTTAAAACCCTATATTGGGAAAAATAGGGAGAATATAAATACAGGAATATTTTATTCGTTTTAATTTATATATAGGTGAGTGCATATAAAATAGTGAGTTGGTTCTAATAAAATAGCGTTTGAAATCATCAGTAGACACATTTTTCCCCTCTCAATGTTTGAAAGTTGTTTCTGGTTAATTCTAATCCATATATAATGAATAAAACTTTGATTTTTGAAATGTTCCAGAGAATATTGAGAAATATTTGTAGCAAGAAAAAAGTCTTGGAATCTGCAGAAACGATTACTGCAGGAACACGATGATATCACCTCAAAGAGGTTATTATCTGTAGCCTTAGCATTTGAAATAGCAGGACTAAATGACAAGGAAAAACAAATATATTTATAATCTGGGGGAAAAAATAACCTGCATTTTAGAGGGAAGCACAAATTTGGAAAATTATAATGAAAACAATGGGTAGAATAAAATTTATATTAAAAAAGGGAAATTGTTCTCTTCCGAGGCGGCGAAAAGAAATTGTATTTGTCAACTACATATATACGTTCATAAAAGACCAAGTTGGTCAACTGAGTATATGGTGTAAAAAAATGATATGTTTCATCATAATCTTTTTTATACAAAACATTCCAGTTGATAAAAAATAAATTTGATTAAAAAAGTATTTGTATCAATTTTGAAATCAAAACATAAAGACTCCAGGGAAAAAATATATTTTAAGAATACTTCAATTAATATATCTCTAACTTTCGGGCACCAAAGATCTTTTACAGGAGAAAATATTTTACATTAAACCGCTAATCAAATTAGAGTTAAAATAAAATCAAATGCATATGGTGTTTACAGTTATTTGAATGAATAATCAACGCGCGCTAAAATGGCCCAATATTTCAATATAAGTGATGAACTTGGTTCAGGGTTCGGCTGTATACAATGGAAAAAAATATATATATTATTCCTCAAAGGCTGAAACGGTTTTTGTTACAATATTTGAATGAAATGCATTTGGTAATAGTAAAGAAGAAAATTATGGCGAGGCGATACTTCGGACAGAAGTATAGAGAATTTATACAAAAGTGAAATAATATAACAAATATGTTTGGAATGCGTTCATTAACGATCTCAAACACATTTGAGCAAAAATAATTCACCGTTTTATATGAAAAATAAATGACTTCCTGTTCTGATGCCTATTGAATCTAAAATTTATTTTTTGGATTCACTTTTAAACTTCCCCCAATAATTTCGTGCAGAGCGTAAAACAAGGTGAACACCTCCACTAAGATATTAATATAAGTAGGCAACGTACAATTGTCTTTGGAATCAAAATCTGGTGGCCGAAATTAGTTCGAACCTGATGCTTAATGTCGAACAAACACAATATAAAAGACGTCACATAAAAAAAAATTAATAAATAAATCTATGAATATAATTTTCTTATTAGGTCCTTATATATTGATGAACCTTTACAACTAGTGTTTAAGAAGCCAAATGTCACTTATACATTTTTTTTAAACTTCCATCTTGTAATTAAAAAAATCTCTAATTAGGATAGATAATCATTGAAAAAAAACCCTCAAAACCTGTTGTGAGAACTTCAATTTGGTTCCGGGAATTTGCCTTCGTAAAAAATTGATTTCTAAATCATTTTAAATGAAGCTAGTTCATCAATACCTAAAACTCCTATTTCCTATTTAAATATAATATGATTTTGCAGTTATAAGATTTCCAATACATGGAATTTATATACAACCAAGAATTATACAATTTAAAATATTATGACAAACATCTTCATTAACAAACCCTCACACAGCACTCTTATCCATTTATACATAAATATATTAAACATATTTTCATACACATATCAATGACTGAATTAAAACTAATGAAAAACAACATTCCAATTGAAATATATTTCCAAAAGCATAAACGAACATTTTTCCTCTAAACACTTTCAAACGAAGAGAGAATCATATCTCAATTATTTTTTTTCAATGCATACTTTTTTTTAATATTAGGTATATATCAATTTAAATTAATCGAGGTGATAATAAATTTTCTTTCAACCCCTTTTACATATATTTAATTAACTTAAACTGATTATAACGTAAACAAAACCCAAATTAGATATTGTGACTTAGCACGCCATCTATAGATGAAATTTGTAGATACTTAGAGAGAATTTCTTATTGTAAATATAACAACTCTCTATTATTCTTTCTGCACTGAAGGAAAATATTAGAAGGGGATCTTTTATATGTCGTCAACCTTTCAAAGAGTTTTTCCACTTTGGCTTTTAAGACGCTATGATTTTATAATAGGATGTTTTGCTTATATAGCAGACACCAGTCTAGACATGTAAGAAACAGTTCGACCTTTGCACTTACAAGTGTTCCAGAGCCTGATTGGCTACTTGTATTTATTAGTGGTGATAGAAATTATTTTTAAAAATGAGCTCTTGAGAAGGTTTTCAGAAAAAGAATGCTCAATGCAGGATTCGATCTAGGGTAGCGGCTGTCGACAATCGACAGTTTATACCATTGTTCTCAGACTTCAAATCAAAAGGTGATTTGACTGAATAGAAACTTATTGGAATGAGAATTGAGAAACACTAATGTTATTTCAAATAACATCAAACATTTTAAATCTAACACTATAGAGAGGCGGCTCTTTCGATAAAGGATTGTAAGCCTTAAAACAAACTATAAATTGATGCTTCAGACGGTCAGTTGTCCCAAAATGCTTAGGCCTACAAATAACCATTACTGTAAAATAGTGTGATATTGATGAAACGACATATTCTGATGGCTTCCTCATTGTGTTGTCAGGAAGTTTAATGGGGAGGGGGTTCACGAATACATTAACTTCGGTTACGTACCTACACCTCCACGTACACCCCCCACCCCCGGCTCGCCACCACCACCTTTTAGAGCCATAGACCCAGTGTACCACGAGCCGGGGTTCGGATACACTAGGATATACAACCAGTACATATTGGGTGGGTCACTTCCAACACACCTCACACCTGCCATTCACTCTCCTACATTTGATAGCAACACCTCCACAGGCAGACTGGGGGTGGCAGAGTGCTGCCGTGTCACTCTCCACAGAGATGTGGATTGGGGCACGACAGGCTCTGTCCCCTCCCTTATCTAGGGCCCCACATAAACAGTGTCAGGTTCAATGGCACACTTTACAGTACAACATGTTTACATAACACTCTACACTCACACCAACACACCTTCTTCCTTCTTCATGAGGCGGAGGCCCTTGTTTATTGAGGTGAGTCTTCTTTTCTCTTTTTATTTCCTACCATGAGATTATTCAACTTTTCATTAATAATAAATAAATGAAATATATTTTTTATAAATAAAATATATTTGAAACCATTCTCCAGGAATATTTATCACTTTTTGTATTACCTCCTATATAATTAGTTTCATATATTTACTTTTTGAAGAGTAGTAATAAAATGCTAGGTTATAATTAATCTGATAACCTTTCAAATTTATTAGAGTTTTGATTTTTTATTATATAGTCAAATATTTGTATAGGATGTCAATATAAATATTGTTCATTGAATTAATAACTTTTATATTCAGAATGTCAAAATTATTATAGATAAATGAGTTAATATAAATAAAGTAAAATAAAAGTTTTACTTGAAAATAATTTGAAAATATATTTTATCAACTTCAATACTACTTTTCGAAGTATTTTTCCAATACATCATTAAATCATCAATCATTCTAAAAACCCAGAAAAAAATCGCTCTTTATTCTATCATTATATATCATATCTAGTAAATTATCTAATGACTAGAGCTGATATAAACCTTTTTACATCTATATCATGACTACTTAAGAATAAATTAAAAATTGTTAATAAATATACTATATATACATACTTGTGCTCTTTAGATGGGAGAGCGCCATCTAGTGGAACAGAATACAACTAAACATTGATTTATAAATATCAAGGGAACAGGATAAATCAATGTTTAGTTGATTTCTGTTCCACTAGATGGCGCTCTCCCATCTAAAAACCGCATGTTCTTTCGGTCAGGATATGCCTTCTGTATATTTATATATATATGTATAGATTTGTATATCAAAATTCTAAACTATTATAGACTCGTATGATTCTTCTCAAAAATAAACAATTTCAATCTATTACCGCAATCGAAAAATTAATTGGAAGGCCTGGCTCATCAAAGGTGAAACCTCTCAGTGGTTTCGCCAGTTTAATCTACTGCTGATTAGCCAGGCCCTCCCTTTAATTTTTCCATTGCAATAAGGAGAGTAGAAATTGTTTATTTTTAAAAAGATACCTTACGAATTATAACAGGGGTTTGCCAACCTACAAGAATCGACTGGCTTCCAGTTCTTGCTCACATCTCTCCACCTGAGCTACGCAGAAAGGAAGCCACCAAGAAAATGTACCAAAAACTCTTGGATTCACCCGACCTCGAAATTAACCCTATCCTACAGTCTCCCCCAAAACATAGACTAAAATCAAGGAAGCCGATATGGTCCAGAGGAAACCAACTTCTCTCCCAAAATTTTAATATCTCAGAAGCATGGACAAATTCCTGGATCAGCTCCGACATCACAAGCCCAAGTGTCAAGATCCCAGGTTTTTCCCTTCCTCGACGAGAATGGGTGCTTCTAAACCGCTTTAGGACAGGTCAGGGAAGGTGTGCAGAGCTGATGAAGTTATGGGGCTACACCAAAGATCCAAATTGTGCCTGCAACGTCCCACAATCAATGTCCCATATACTAGATGACTGCCCGCTGTACAAATTCAATGGAGGAATCTCCATTCTGTCACCCCGGAAGCCCTGAACTGGCTGAAGGCCTTGCCTCTCAGACTTTAATGACCGATATGCCCTCACTTCTTTTTTCTAGATTTAATTCATTTTGTCTCCTCTCTAATTGTAAATACGCTGCTGTATCACCTCATAAGCATAAATAAAAATTTAAAAAGATTCATACGCGTCTATAAAAGTTTCGAATTTTGATAACAGATGGGGCTAATGAGCTGATAATATAGATTTGTGATATATATATTTTTAAATTAAAAAGGCATATATATATTACAAAATATTAAAATACTATAAAAATTAAATGAATCTATTATATGTTATTGTATATTTAGAGTTGATTGTAAATGTGTAGAGGCGGCAACACTGGAGCATTCTCCATACCTTGTATTTATTTTGGGGCATTTATTGATAAAGGTAAGTCTAATTAACCATTTTACATATATATTTTTATTAATTCTGGAAATATTGTTACACTTCCAACATATTATTTATGATTAAAAATACGTATATTGAATCAAAAAAAAATTTTTGATTCAATATATGCTTTTCAAATTAAATATTTATTCATGGATTGTTCTTTTTTTCAAAATAATTCGTAATATTTTGTAATACTATTTAACTTTAAAATTATCAAACTTGTATTTATATATAAATATATTCGATGTGATAGTATATTTACTTTGTAATTGTGTAGGGCACAAAATTCAAGCGTTGCTTTGGGTCGGCAACCATCCACAATGGAGCATTCTCCAGTTCTTGTTTCTCATTCTTTGTTGGTGGGGATTCTTCATTGGCAAGATATCAAAATTCTGGGGCTTTTTGATCCAGGTAATTTTTAAATATTGTATTTATTATATAATGAATCGAAACATGCGATAAAAAAGCCTTATATATTTTTATTATACTAGCGGACGTACCCGGCTTCGCCCGGGTTTTAGCCGAGTAAAGGTTTGTCTAACGAACATTTGTTAAAACAATTCTCAAAAAATAATAGATATATTTTGATAATTTGAAACTCTTAAATTTGAATCTCTCGATAAAGTGAACATTTTTCCCGGTCCCTTGTCTCATCTTGTCTCAAATAAATTGCCGTGTCATCCTGAATTTTGTCTTTCCTAATTTTCTACATTACAAAATCATCGTTTTATCTAGTGAACATTTTTCCCCGGTCCCTTGAAAAATAATCGATAACTAACTTTGACTTGTGCGCAATTAATAGGTAGAAAATCTTACTTTTGATAAATTATATTTAAGATAATAAACTTAGTGATAATAAAACTTATAGATAAAAAAAACTTGTTATCAAACGTCGCAATGGGGGCGCTGCTTGCGAGTTAAATCTACAAATCTGCAAATAACTCTAAGGATATTCAAGATATTCAAGAGATTATTTTTCAGAAACCTTCCCAGTACTATACTAAATATCTTCCCAAAGTTTCAATGTTCTGGACACATAATATTTGCAAAATATTTAATTTCTTATTTAGTAATAAAGATTCGATACATATTACTTTTGATCCTTTCAGAAACGACTTAGGTATATAGAATTCAATTTATTGTCATACACCTTCAAATTTATGTCTTAAAATACGTGAATTTATTCATCTTGAAAATAATAAAGAATCTGCATTTTGATTCTCTATTGAAACTTGTATATCAATAAAGTTTATAAATCGTTGATATCGATAGAAAAATCTATTTTTTTTAATATTTGAGGATAGTCATTTCTAGATTTATTGGCCTCCTTAATAAGACTTCTTCAAATACCTTCATTGAATAAATTTGTGACAAATATAATGTGCAGGTGCTTCCTGGGCTTTCTGTATATAAATATTATTTTAAAGGCTGTTTCCAACTTGAAAGGTGAGTGAATGGTCTTATTTAATATTATAATTTGTTATAGATTTATCACAGCACAGTTTGGTCTCTTCTGGATAGTCACTCTAGGTCAATAAATACACCTTGCCAGGTAAACACCCTGGATAAAGATTTCTTATTCCTAGAAGATAAAGAGTCTCTCCTAGAGTGCTTCCTTTTGAGGCATATTTCCCCAATCACTTTGACTACTTTAATATTATTGAAATTGAAATCCCTAATCAGTTCAATAAATAGTGCATTTAAAATTTTCTGTGTTGTGCTGTAGGGGCAACAAAGTGCTGCTTCGGGATGGCAACCATTTGTATCGGAGCATATTCTGATTCTGGCTTCGTGAATTAATGTCGGTGTAGACTGGGGCATCTTCATCGCCATGAATTCATATGGACAATGTCTACTTTTAGAGCACTTTGTTGATAACAGGTAGGTGTCAATGGTTCATTTAATGATTCGAGACGAGTATTAAAAAGAACTATCTAATAAATATTAGATATACGAGCTCGTATAGAGCCTAATTTATTGTCCATTAAATCAATAAGTTACGTTTAAAATATTCAATAATATATGTGTGTGCATTTTGAGCCTACATTTAACAATAATGTACATTCATAAAATAAAAAAAATTTCGATTTTTTTGTAAAAGCTTTATTAAATTAAAAATTTAATAGAATTAGTGTCCTAGGCGAATATGCCTCTTCAATCAAGTTTCTCTAAATGCATTTATTAAGAATATTTGCAATAAATATATTGTGTGGCGGTTACAATATGCTTTTATGCATTCATAACCTATTTTAGAGAAAGTTTCAAACTTCAATGGAAAATGAATGTCCTCCCACCTTTTTAGTTGAAGTCAGAGATTTATCCAAACCTCAGTTCGGCCCCTCATGGATAACCACTCTAGGGCGTTAAGTGCCCTCAGCCATGTGAAGTGTTAGATAGGGATTCTACTTCCCAGAAAATGAAACTTTGAAGTGAAGAACACGTTTCCAACCTTTTGACTACTAATTATATTAATTCAAAATTGAATTATCAAATCAGATCTATTTAAAATCTTTATAATAATTATCTTTGTAATGTCGTAGGGGAAACAGATTAAAGCGTTGCTTCGGGGCGTCAACCTTCATCGCAATTATAAGCGTCATTTCTGAGCAATATCATGATGACAGGTAAGCTTCAAATTTTTGATTGCCTGTATAATGACTCGATAAGTATGTTTTAATGAACCATCTATTTTATTGTTGTATATAGAACTTAATAATATCATTTTCACACACAAAATAATTATTTATTTTATTATTTAACTTGAGAAACCTAGAATTTAAAGTATTCTAGAATCTAATTTCGACCCCGATTTTAGAAAAAAAAAAGGAAATTTGTAAAATATTTTAAGGGAACGCTGATTATTAAAAAAATGTGCATGTTATTTATCTAAATAAAAACGGATGTTTATCCTCAATCAGACTTCTCCAACCTCTCTCATTCATTGAGGAATTTTATGAGGAATAGAATTCGGTGACTTTCCTTTGAAAAATAAATAACTAAATTATAATATCCACACTCACAAAAAGTGTTTCATCCATTTTTAAGAATGATTCTAATTAACTCACACTGCGAGAGATTTCTTTCGAATTTAATGGCGTTTGACAATAATTCCATAATAAGTTTGGCCCACTTAGTCAGTTTAGGGCGTTGAAAATCAAAGCCCCAGGTGCCGATTTTCTCTTATCTTAAAGATGTGACTTTATAATGAGGCACGTCTCACTTTCTCCAATGTTTTTGAAGAGTATACATTTGAATTTATAATTGAAAAAGTGATGATTTGATCTTAATTTTTTTGAAATAGTTCAGAAAATTAATTTCAAATTATTTAATTTATGATGATTTTTTTTTTTATAAATGGAATGTTTTGACGTTTTAGATGGATCATTTACCTACGCATGGCCCGCGTTCAGCGAGCTTTCTGATGGAGCCTCATCCTGAAGTCGTCGTGTCATGGAGTAGGGTCTTCGAAGATGGGGGCGTCTTTGTTGACAAAACCTCATGGCCGCGACTTCTGGAATTGAGGCTGCCTAGAAAATATTGTGACTACGAAGATTTCTGCTGGAATTCATATCTCTATGGAAGATCTTGTTGTCCGTATTGTCACATCGACCAATCTGGCGCTGAAGGTATTCTGATATCGAATCTTGTTAGATTTGATCTGTCTTCGTGGAATCGTGATAAACGTACTTTGTCAACGATGAAATTTGATGGACAGTCTGTCATCGGAGAAGCAGGCTCTTCTTGGCCTCTCATCGATGAATTTTGATGAACGCAGTCTTTTTCATCGAGGAATCTTGATAGACGGAGTCTTTTTTCGAAGAAGTATGTCTTTAGTGGTCTGTCATCGAGGACTATTGATGCACGCAACTTATCATCGAGGAAAATTGATCTACGTAGTCTGTCATAGGAGAAACACGCTGATCGTGGTCTGGAACGAAGAATCTTCATGGAAACAGCCTTTCATCGAGGAATATTGATGGACCAATTCTAGGTGAATAAGGTTGATACTACACCCCCATCGTTAAATCGGGCTGGAAGCAGACTCTCAACAAATATATTGATGAAAAGGTGGTCTATCATCGAGAAGTCATGCTGCACGTAGTCTTTCAATGGGTTATCTTACCTAATTTAGTTCTGTCATTCAATAATATTGAGATGGACAAAGTATGTAATAGTGAAATCTTGCGTAGAAGTTTTTGATCGAAAAAATCTTGGTGTACGCAGTCTGTTTTCGAGGTCTTCGGCCTTCATTGAAGAAAATATCTGAATGTAATCTGTCCTCGATTTGAAGTGCAGCAGGTAGTCCTCAAATATGAAGTCTTGCTAATTTAGTCTGTCACTGTGGGATCTTGCTGGATCTGGGCAGACACATGCTTTCAAATTCAGAATACGTAAATTTCATTCACCTAATCTAGATGTTGAAATATTATTTCCATTCTCGTCAGAAGTTCACATTGAATCAAGGCTATTAATAATCATATTATTTTTATTTTATCTAAATTTTGAAGAATCACTTAAGAAACTTTATATTTATACACTACTTAATAATATAAAAGTATCTTTTATTGATTGAATTGAAATTTCAAATTCCTGATCCCTTTGGCTTTATAGAAAGAAGGCTCTTATCAAGATCACATAAAGAAAGTTTAAATACAATTTCTTTTTTGCCCATCCCTCAAAATAAATTCAAATAAAACGAATTCTTAAACTTACCCCATCGCTTCCTATTCAATTATAAAATTGTAATTCATGGTTCCTCTCCAACCATGATAAGATGTATGGCCCCTCAATAGTTTATAAACAAAATATGGGCCCTAATTATACTCAAATTCCAACAAATTCTAGAAATACCACTCAAACAATTTGTATCATTAAAGCTAAAATGCGACCAAATTATCCCTCGAATATTTATTTGAAGAACTAAGGCTTTAAATTCCAAAGGTTTAAATCAAGAATATTCAGAGAAACTTAAATACCATTTGTGTGCTCTTGCCCCCTGCCCATTCTCAATAACTTCATAAAAGAAACATAACCTAAAAATTACCCCATCGCTTTTTTTTTCAATTATAATATTTTCCTTCAAGGCTTTTGCCCCACCATGAAAAAGATATAATTCCCCTCAATACATTAAAGCCCTTAATTCAACTCAAAATCCCACGAACTTCAAAAATATTCTCCGCAACCGCTGTTCACTCTATAGTTAAAAGGGAACCAAAGAATGTATATATATTCACGAATTTCAGAAATATCACAAACAACTGCTGTATTCGCTGCAGCTAAAATGGAATCAAATTATCCCTCAAATCATTCTCTAAAAATATATAAAGTTCTGAAGTTTCCACCAAGATTATATACTGAATCTTCAAATACCATTTTCTTCTGCCCCCTGCTTTATTGATAATTTATAAAGGAAGCAAAATCTTAAACTTCTGCATTGCTTCCTTTAAAATATGCCATTTGCTTTCACGATTTAACCCCATTATAAACTAGATTTATTGCCTCTCAAAAGTTTATAAATTAAATGAAGCCCCCCCTAATTAAACCTAAAATCCTACGCATTTTAGAAATATCATGAACAACTGCTGTATTTGCTAAAATGGAATCAAATTATCACTCGAATCATTCTTACAGATCCAACGCTCTGAAGTTTCTATCAAGATTATATACTAACGCTTGAAATACTATTTTCTTCTGCCCCCTGCCCTCTTGATATTTTGTAAAAGAAGCGAAACCTGAAACTTCCTCACCGAATCCTTTTCAATTATTCTGTTGCTTCAAGATTTTTGTCCCACTGCGAACTATATATTTTCCCCCTCAATAGTTCATAAAGTAAAAGATGCCCCTACTTATACTCAAAATCCCAAGAATTTAAGAAATATCATGGACAACTGCTTTATCCGCTACAGATAAAATGGAATCAAATAATATATCGAAATATTCTCCAAGATCTAAAGCTCTGAAGTTTTTATCAAGATTATATACTGGAGAGCTTGAAATCAATTTTCTTCTGCCCCCTTCCCCTTTCAATATCTAATAAAAGAAACAAAACCTGAAACTCTCCCCATCGCTTCCTTTCCAATTATGCTGTTTGCTTTCACGACGTTTTTCCCACTATGAACTAGATATATATTGTCGCGATGAAAAATAATTAACTAGGCCTTCGAATTACTTTAAATATTTATTTAATGAGTTATATGAGAGATTTTAAATATAAAATAAGAGTTACTATTTACATGAGCCAAATCGACCCAGCCGTTAGAGCAAGCGGGGAGAACTGAGATATATCCTCCTTCCACGTGACGCCACTGTTTACCCCCGACCGGTCGGTCCAGATAAGGGGGAATACCAGGAAACTCTGTCCTCCTGACATCACTCCCTCCACAAGAGAAACAGCGTTCCGCTGTTTACTAGTCGGTCACATGACCTTGGGCAATCTGTTCTTGGACTTCAGGGTCGTGGTAGGGCTTCATTCTCACTACATGGACGATATCTTGGGTTTTTCGTCTTCTCCTAGTATTCGTCACGCCTTCTACTTGATAATTTACACTCGATATTTTTCTGATCACTCGATAGGGTCCGAAATATCTCTTCAATAACTTCTCCGATAAGCCAACGGTACGGACTGGGGTGAACACCCACACCAAATCACCTTCCTTGTACGTCACCTCCTGGTGCTTCTTGTCGTAGCGTTCTTTGTCTTTGCTCTGAGCCTGCAGGATGTTGAGACGGGCTAACATTCGTGCGTCCTCAGCGTTGGTCACAAGATGGCCCACATAATCTTCTGCAGTTCCTGCCGGCTGGTACGGGGGGGGCAGTATAGAATCCAGCGGTGTTTCAACTTCTCGGCCGTGGACGAGGAAGAACGGGCTGTATCCTGTTGTCTCTTGTCGAGCGGTATTGTAGGCGAAGGTCACATATGGTAGGATGTTGTCCCAATTTTTCTGATCAACGTCAACATACATCGAGATCATGTCAGTCAGGGTCTTGTTAAGTCTTTCTGTCAAACCATTCATTTGAGGGTGGTATGCCGTGGTGAATCTGTGAATTGTTCCGTTTAGATTATTTATTTCTCGTATGGTCTGAGACATGAAATTTCTTCCTCTGTCCGTGATGATTTCCCGAGGAGCGCCGTGCTTGAGTATGACGTCTTCAATAAGGAAGGTTGCTAATTCAGTAGCTTCCGCTGTTGCCGCGGCCTTTGTTATCGCAAATCTGGTGAGATAATCAGTCGCGACTATTATCCATCTATTTCCCGTGTGAGATATGGGAAATCTTCCCAGATAATCAATTCCTATCTTTTGAAAAGGCGAGGTCGTTGGAGGTATTGGGACTAGTAGTCCAGGAGGTTTCTGAGGCACGCCCTTCCTTCGCTGGCATTCTTTACAATGAGCAATGTATTGGGAAACTGTCCTATAAAGTCCAGGCCAATAGAATCTCTTTCTAACGCGGTCATAGGTTTTGGCAAATCCCAAATGACCGGCCATTGGAGTTCTTGGACATCTTTAAGAATTTCGTGCCTCATTTGTTTTGGGACTACTAGCAGCCATGGTTTGCCCTCAGGGTCGTAATTTTTCTTATAGAGAACGCCTCCAATCATCTGATACCCTTTTAAATTTTCATTTGCAAGTTTTTCACGGATCCCAACCAAATGAGGGTCTTTACTTTGTTCTTCTGCAATGTCTTGGATGGAAGTAATGTGCCCTTCTATCTCTGCGGTGTCAGCCAAGGGGCTTCTTGACAAACAGTCAGCGTCTTTATGCTTGCGTCCGCTTTTGTAAACGATGTTTATGTCGTATTCTTGTAGTTTGAGGGCCCAACGAGCTAAGCGGCCGGATGGATCTTTCAAGCCTACCAGCCAACATAGCGAGTGATGGTCGGTAACCACAGTAAAGGGTCTGCCATATAGGTACGGGCGGAATTTACCAAGGGCCTAAACAACTGCGAGGCATTCTTTTTCTGTAGTGGAATAATTCTTTTCCGCTTTGGTTAGTGTTCGTGAGGCATAGGCTATAGGTCTCTCCGCGTCATTCTGGATTTGAACAAGAACTGCCCCTAAACCATAGCCGCTTGCATCAGTATGGACATGAGTTTCCGCACCTTCTATGAAATGTCCTAACACAGGCGAAGATCCCAATTCCTGTTTGAGAATCCGGAAAGATTCATCTTGTTCTTCGCCCCAAATGAATTTTTCATCTTTCTTTAAAAGGCTATTCAAGGGTCGAGACTTGTTAGCATAACTTTTGATGAAGCGTCTATAGTATGAACTTAACCCATTACGGGGTTTTGGAAAGTGGACAATGGCTTTCACTTTTTCTGGGTCTGGCTGCGTTCCAACTTCATTAACGACGTGCCCGAGGATAGTTATTTGTCTCGAGGCGAAATGATACTTTTTATAATTCAGGCACAGTCCGGCCTGCTGAATGCATCTCAAAACTTTGTATAAACGTGTTAAATGTTCTTTAAAGGTCGATCCATAGACTACAATGTCATCTAAGTAGCATAAACACATGTCCCATTTCAATCCCCGTAGGACGTTGTCTATCATTCGCTCGAAAGTTGCTGGTGCATTACATAGACCAAATGGCATTACATTAAATTCATAAAGCCCATCTGGAGTGATAAATGCCGTTTTCTCCCGGTCCTTATCGTCTACTTCGATTTGCCAGTAACCCGATCTCATATCCATAGTGGAGAAGTACCTGGATCCAGAGAGGGTGTCCAGCGCGTCATCGATACGAGGGAGAGGGTAAACATCTTTCTTTGTAATTTTATTTAGACGACGATAGTCGACACAGAATCTCAACGAGCCGTCCTTCTTCCTCACTAATATAACGGGAGAGGCCCATGGACTTGATGATGGCCGGATGATTTTAGTCTCCATCATTTTCTCTACTTCACTCTGAATGACACGTCTTTCGGCGGGAGACACTCTATAAGGACGCTGTCTGACAGGCGGATAATCACTCGTATCGATTTTGTTTTATTTCGCCAGAGACAGGGAAGCTCTTTTTCTCAAAGTCGAATATATCAGAAAACTCATTTAGGCACGTGAGTAATCTGTTTTTCTTTGTTTCCTCCAAATCAGTAGAAATCATTGAAATTAAACATTCTCTCACATCTGGGGAAGTTACTTCGTCTTTTCCAGCTATTTCAGAACAAGCGTCAAGATTAGATATGCTCCCTACTTCTAGATCTTGCATTGTTCCTATCTTCATGTCCGAAGGTATCACTTGAGACTGGTGAGTACTGTTAGTCACCCACAACACCGCTCTGCCATGTAAGAACCTAACAAGGGAAGAGGGAATAAAAAGTCCTTTTTCCAACTGCAGGCGTTTGGAACCTGTAACGACTACATCTCTGCTGCCAAATACATCCTGGCTGGTGACAACAATCTTGCCAAAAGATTTCGGCGGTATGACACAGTCCATAGCAGCACAAAGTTTCAGGTCTTTCCATTCGTAGGATTTTTCAGCTTCGCTTAAATACAATTTGTTTTCCCCACAATCTATAATGGCATCTGTGGCTTTGAAGAAATCCCAGCCCAGTATAACATCGTGGCTACATTCAGCGGCTACTACAAAATCAAAAATAATATCGAGTCCTTTGATTTGAACTTCTAAAGAGCACTTACCAAGGGTCACGATAGGCTTCTTGTCCGCGGCTCTTAGAAGTGGTCCATTTTCTTTAAAAACTGGGGCCTTTATAGAACGTCTGAAAGCTTCAGAAATTACTGAGTAATCAGCGCCGGAGTCCACAAGAGCTTGTACATTTCGTCCTTGTATGTTGACAGATATCCAGTTCTTTTCCATTGTAGCGGCTATACGGCAGGGAGGATTTTCGTCTGTGGCGGCCACACCTCAAGAGGGCGCGCCATCTAGTTTTCCTCACTGCGGCGACTGGGTGAGCGGCTGGGACGGCGAGCAGGGGATTGTGAGGTTCTTCTGGGAGCTTGGAATCTTCCGCGGTGGGGATATGGCGACGGGTTTCTAAATCTTCCTTGGGATAGTTCGCTTCCTGATTCGCCCATGGTGTAATTTTCCGTTCTTGGTCTTCCGAAATCGACTGTTTCTCTTCCAAGTCTGGCATCCGCAAAAGCTTGACGTCTGTCTCTGCAATAACGTGCAACGTGGCCAGGGCGCCCACAGTGTAAGCAGATCGGTCTGTCATCTTCAGTACGCCACTGAGTCCTTTGATTATTTGGTGGCCCTTCGGTTCTTCGTCGGTAACCTTGATCGTTCTGGGGGAGGTATTGTCGCCTAGGGCGGAAGCTCTCGGGCTGACGAGGGGCAGAGATAGGAGCCAACGTTTGCTGGATTTCACTACGGATGACATCCCGTAGGTCGGGAGATGGAGTGTCGATATCCTGGGCGGCAAATGTAGAAGGAGGAGCCATAAACTTCTGCACCTCCTCTCTTACTATTCTTCTAATCAGGGCTTCTAGGTTCTCAGGTTCAGCGGTCGAGATGGTGGTAACATTGGGCAGTCGGTTGAACCTGGGCGGTGCAACACGCATCCTCTTGAATGCCTCGAATCGGCGGCAGAACGCAACAAATTGGTCCACCGTGCTGATGTCCTTCCCAACAAGTGCCTGATACACTTCCTCCGCTACGCCTTTAATCAGGTGGCTCACCTTTTCTCCTTCCGACATTCTGGGGTTGCTCTGTTTACAAAGAAGGAGGACTTCTTGTATGTAGCTCTCGACGTTTTCCCCACTCGTCTGCGCTCTAGTTCGAAGAATGTTCTCGGCTTTTCTAGCCGTGTCTTCCTTGTTCCCAAATATTTCACAAAACTTTATCTTAAATTCCTCCCACGAATTCAAGATTTCCTCGAAGTTTTCGAACCAGCACTTCGCTGTGCCAGTGAGGTAGAAGATGACGTTGGCCAGACACATGGAGTCATCCCACTTGTTGTAACGTGCCACACGCTGGAAGTCGCTCAGCCAACGCTGCGAATCTTCCCCACGTTCCCCCGAGAAGACAGTGGGATCTCTCCACCGATGGCAGAATGGTCGGTTTTCTTCTCTTTCCATTTTCTTCCGAGCGGGAAATGCAAGCACTGTAGATAGCTCTGGTTGCAATCCTTGAAGGCGACGACTTCGTCTGGTGACTGTCTCGTTACCCGGCGTCTCCACCACAATTGTCGCGATGAAAAATAATTAACTAGGCCTTCGAATTACTTGAAATATTTATTTAATGAGTTATATTAGAGATTTTAAATATAAAATAAGAGTTACTATTTACATGAGCCAAATCGACCCAGCCGTTAGAGCAAGCGGGGAGAACTGAGATATATCCTCCTTCCACGTGACGCCACTGTTTACCCCGACCGGTCGGTCCAGATAAGGGGGAATACCAGGAAACTCTGTCCTCCTGACAATATATATATTGCCCCTCAATAGTTTTAAGCAAGTTTTAAAGCAAACGATGTCCCTAATTATACTCAAAATTCCAAGAAATTCATAAATATCATCAAAAATGCTGTATTCGCTACAGCTAAATGGAATCAAATTATTCTATAAAGATCTAACGTTCTAAAGATTCTACCAAGATTATATACTGAATTTTTAAATACCATTTTCTTCTGTGCGTGCCCCTGCCCCCCTCTTGATAACATTTTAAAAGAAACAAAATCTGAAACTTTCCCCATCGCTTCCTTTCCAATTATGCTGTTTGCTTTCACGACTTTTGCTTCACTATGAAATAAATATATATCGCCCCTCAATAGTTTATAAAGCAAAGGATGCCCATGATTTTTTTTATACTCAAAACCCCAATATTTTAAGAAATTTCTCTAATATATATAATGCTCTAACCAGTTCATATCAATTTTATCTTATGCATTCGGATCTCAAGCTTCTTTATTTGATATTCGAAGACATCTAGCCTAAATATCACGAAGAAACATTCGGAAGTGCCTTATATCATCCTGTAAATAAATACACCTATCTCTAAATGCAACTATATACAGTAGTATGTAGTTATATAAATATATTTTGATGTCAATTATCGATTTTCTTATATCATGATCTCTTCATCGCTCTAGAGGATGCGTGTCAAGTCATTACCTAATTCCGAAGATATTCCAGATTACCCTCAATTCTATTAACAACAGAATAGCAATTCAAATACCTATTTCAAATGCAAAAAAGAAAAATTACCTATATAATTTTCTTTATTAAAATTTTTCCTAATCACTTTTTGGAAGTCTACATCAAAATCAAACTTATAATGATAGATATTTTTATTGTAATACGCATAGAATCAAAAAGGATGAGTTTCTTTTATTGGGAAAAACGTTTCTAGCTTTCGGGCGTAAGCGGCCCTTACACAGGAAATAATGGAACAATTTCAAGTAAAGATGTATATACATATATATAACAGGTAATTTTTGCATATCTAGGATTAACTATGAATTATTATATTTTATTATTTAAGAAAATTTATTGTTATGTAAATTAGTCAATTTGCTGATATTATTATTAAATGCAAAATTGTAAATTGGTGTGATGAAGAAAAAACGGAAAAATCTATTTGAGTTTTTGGACCAGCCTATCATATGTCTCTGGGATGTCTATATGTCTGTTTATACTATTATATTTTGTTGATATCAATGCTTCTAGTATTAATCTTTTGTATTTACTGTTTATGTTTGTGTAATGAATATTTGGGTTTGCTAGATTGAATTCATGATCTGTGTGTCTGATGTGTTGCACTATTAGAGATTTGGGGTCTTTGTTTTTAATGTTCCTTCTGTGTTCGTCTATTCTGTCTTTTATCTGTCTTCCTGTTTCACCTACATAGACATTATTACATTGGGTGCATGGTATGGAATATACTGCTTTGCTATTGTATAGTTTTGATATAGGAATACTGTTTCTGGTAATGGGGTTTCTTAAAATGGTTAATATGCTCGGGTTGCTTTCATAATATGTTCTGATACCGTATTTGTTTAAAATTCTGGCTATGTGGGTACTACTGTGGGAATATGGGATTGTACATATCGATTTATAAACATGATTATTTCTTATGAGATAGGGATTGTAGAAATGTCTTAATATAAAGTTTTTCGGATAACCTATAGAAGTGAGTTTGTTGATCAATAATTGGGTTTCTGTATCTTTTGAGAGTTGGGTGGTACAATGTGTATATATTCGTTTGGAAAGGGTTTTAACTGTGTTGATCTTGTGACTGATGGGGCAATAAGAGGAATAGTGTATATAATCTGGAGTGGAATTTGGCTTGTGGTATATTTCTGTTGTATATTGGTTTTGCGTTTTTAGTATAAGTACATCTAGAAATGGTAAGGTGTTATTGTTTTCTGTTTCTATGGTGAAATCTATGTCATTATGTATGGACTTTAGTTGGGTAAAAATGGAATCTATTTTGTTAGAGTTGGATATACAAAAGATGTCGTCTATGTATCTCTGCCAGATGATGATGTCTGTGGAAAACAGGTTGGTTATGGTTTTATCTATTTTTCTCATGACTATTTCTGCCAAAGGTGAAGAGAGAGGACTTCCCATGGGGGAGCCCTTGGTTTGTTTATAAAATTGGCTATTGAAGGAGAATATATTGTGTTGTAGGCTCAGCTTAATTAATGAAATAATTTTAGATGAGGTATCTGGATATTTTTATTATTTCTGAAAAATGATCAATTATTATTCATGCTTAGTTTAATCCTTCTTTATACAAATGCCTTTATTAAGATTGAAAAATAATTTCCAATATGTTTACCCTTCCTGTTATAAACATCAAAATTTCCGATCAAGATTACATTCTGAATATTTCCAATTTCACCATAAATCTCATAAAGAATTATCCATAACTGCTCAATTCGGTACAGCTAAAATGGAAAAGAAATACTCCTCGAATTCTTTATTAGTCTTTGCATTCTCTTTTCGAGCATCTTTATTAGAATTTCAAATATATCTAACTCTCATAATGATGAATAATCCTATCCTTTAAATAAATACACTCAAGAAGAACGTTCAAATATTTGATGTATAGAAGGAAATGGAAAATAATAAAAAATAAATTAATATGGTAAATTCTACTTTGAACTGTATGAAAAGAAATAAAAAATAAATTTACTTCCGAAAAATAATAATAAATTTCTATAATCACATGAAGCTTCTTTTTATTCTTTTTTAAACACATCTCTCTTTATCCTTGTTAATATCATTTGACTATTCTTTATGACCTACAATTATTGTAAATATATATGTATAGACAAATGTAAAGGCATACATGTATGACAGCGCAAGTGTCCCTAGGGAGACATAGCGCTTTAAAATGAAAAAAAATCTACTTATATATTTGCCTTATTCTGTCTGTCTGAAGCTCACGGATGGGATTTTTCATAACCATCGGTGGTTCAGTGGTAGAATGCTCGCCTGCCACGCGGGCGGCCCGGGTTCGATTCCCTGCCGATGCATTTTTTTTTTTTTTTACAATTTTAAAAACTCATTTATATATTATACAAGAATGACATCCACGGCGCCAATTTATTATTGTAACGAATAGTATTTGAATAAAAGCATTTAATCGGGTAAAACCCGGGCGTTGCCCGGGTCATTCGTATATAATAATTGTATAAACGAATGCAAGACAAAATCACCGCGAATGTTTCTTTTTTTTAAGGCAATTTCTTTTTAAGGCAATTATCGTTATTTATCGTTAATTTTTGTTTCGATTTTATTGAAAAAAAAAACGATATGGTGCCTTTAAAAAATGATCTTTATTACTATGCAGTTTTCTATTTAGTCAATATACCTAAGTTCATGTTGCAAATGTAATTATCTCTATCGATTTAGTAGGTGAAATGCAAAAAAAAAAATCGACATGATGAAATCTTTATGAAAATTCACATTTTTATTTTTATATTTTCAAGACACACACAGTTTGGGGCGGGACGTTTCACAAGAGAGACATCCACGGCGCCAATTTATAATTGTAACGAATAGTATTTTAATTAAAACATTTAAAAACACACAGTTTGGAACGGGACGTTTCACAAGAGTGACATCCATGGCGCCAATTTATAATTGTAACGAATAGTATTTGAATTAAAACGTTTTTAAAATATATACGCACTCGGGTAAAACCCGGGCGTTGCCCGGGCCATTCGTCTAGTATATATATAAGAGTATTGAGAATAGTATAAATATATAATATATAGAATTTTATGTTCAAAAGAAACATTCATGTCATAATGTTTGAATTACCTGAATAAAGTAGAACTATGTTACAGAAAAACGTATATAAATAAGAACCGAAGGTTTTTGATAGATATTACCTAAATCTTAAAATTGCGTGAGAGTATGTATGTTACCAGAATATTTTCAAGATATATATTAGTTTTATATTGAACTGAATATTGCGAAATTGGTAATTTTGAAAATACAGAAGTTTTCATCTATAGAGAGTGGATAAATTTCAAAATAAAGTTTTTGCAACGTTTAAGAATATGTCGAGGAGAAAGAGCGATATATACACTATATCAATTATAAATATTAAAATGACATAATTAACCTGCCTCAATTGTATTTTAAAAATTCTTAATAATATTACTCTCTAGAATTAACATCTTTAAAGTTATTGTTACGTCGTCCCCAGACTGTTCGTGTTCTTCGTCTAATCAGGAAGCCACAAAGATACACACGTGAGTTCGAAGGGATGCAGCAAAAGTTATCGCTTTATTATACGTGGCACTAAACAGAAGGTGTACACTCAGTGGGACTTGCCTTAAACCTCCCCGTCAGAAGAATCCTTGACGCCGTGGATGTCACTCTTGGGAAACGTTTCGCTCCACACTGTATATGTCCAGCTTGAACTATACCGCCTTGTAGGTTGCTCCGATGCCAGGCTCTCCTGGCACCGTCTTGTCTTTCTACCATGCAAGTGCGAATTAAGAACTCCATGTTTACGAAGTTTTGAGAATAAAGAATAAAATAATTCATTTCTCAGTTATTATTTGGTTTTGAAAATCGTATAAATTGAGGATGAGCAATGTCTTGTTGAAAAATAATGTATTGAAATTGGCAATAAAAGATATGACAATAGAATGTACCCTCTTTTCCACATAGAGACAAGTAGTCTTAAATTCTTAAATGGCAGCCAACTACGTCCTACTGATACAGGTGACTGCCGTTCAAACTATGATACGGATGTTTGAATCAGTGTAGCATTCTGGAGTTACGACTGGGTTGAATATTTCGCTAGATCGCTAAAGGACACGTTGTCGACAGACAATTTGCTAAAACTGAATCGGGAATCATCACTAAATACGCACACACATATATATAGCTTTATTAAGACCACTGGTCTTATACAGTTTCACCACAGGAAGGAAGCATAGATATGCTACAATACTCCAGGCAGCACAGAACCCAACAACAGCCTTCAGGTCCGACGTATGTCCAATGGCCACAGATTCCACCTTGCACACGTCAAGATTAACGTATCACTGAAAAGACGAGTGTGGAATCAGCCGCGTTTTAGTCTTCACTTTCCTCATCCAAATGGACTACGACATTCGGCAATTCCATTAATCTCCTCCGAACGGTGACTGTGGTCTTGTAAAACTTATATAAACCAAATATAAAAACCTTGATCAAACATCATTATTTTCATCTAGATAAATATTTGTATGTTCTTATTCATAAAATCACAAGAATCTGTTCTATTCTAGATGCATATGTTTGAAGGCAAGGTATTCTAGATTTGGTTCTTCTTTCTCTCCACATATTTCTGGTAATAAGAATACTCAACATAAAAGGTTATAATAAACATAAATGCGTCAAATAGAAAACGTAAACTTAGAGAAAATTGGTAATCTTAAATTTAGGTCGACGTTTTTTTTTTTTGATAATATGTTGATTGCATTCAATTGCATTGTTGCATTATTCAAATTGCATTATATTAAGCTGAACCTTTTGTATATTTATTTAACTTATAATATTTCAAAAATTTATATTTTTATCAATGTAGAAGAAAAAAAAAATTTCTTTCTACGGTTCGCATTTCTTATTTAGAATGGTCGTTTTCGAAGAGCAGATAATCTGCATTAAGTTTTATTTTAAATTGAAAAAAGGTTCTACTGAGATGCATGCATTAATTAAAGAAGCATTTGTCAATGATGCTTTATCCCGTTCAAGAACTTTGAATGGTTTTCACGCTTCTAAAAGGTTCGGGGGAAGAAGTATATAATGATCAACATAAAAGGCGTCCAAGAACATTAAGTTGCGAGGAAAACAAGCTCAAAATGAAAGAATTAATAAAAGTTAACAGGATAATTTCTATTAAAGACTTACCTTCACAGACTTGGGGCTATCTGTAGGACTGTGTCATCAAATAGTAACACAAGATTTAGATATGATCAAGATGTCTTCAAAATTTGTTCCCCGGATTCTAGCGGATGAACAAAATGAGGTTAGAATGGAAGTCTGCCAAAACATGATCGAAATGACTCGGATTGATCCAGAGTGGAGTCAAAAAATCATTACCAGGGAGGAGACATGGGTGTATCTGTATGACCCGGAAATTAAATGTCAATCCAACCAATTAAGGAAAGATGGGACCCGAAGCCTAAAAAAGCAAGGTTCGCAAAATCCAAAGTTAAGACATCGCTTGTTTCATTTTTCGATATTAACGGTTTGATTCACCATGTGAATTTATTCCTTTTGGACGTACAATTGATAAAGAAGTTTATTTGGGGATAATGAATGAGGCGTATAAGGGAGGCAGTGCGCCTTAAAATACCTGAAAGATGGCAAAACGATGACTGGATACTTCACGTCGATAATTCCCGACCGCACACAGTCCATATTGTTTTGCAATTCTTGGCCAAGCATTCAACCACACAGCTCCCTCATCCACCCAATTCCCCTGACTTAGCCCCAAATGTCTCTTTCTTCTATCCTAAATTTAAAATGAAGTTGAAAGGAAGGAAATTTGACAACGTTGATACGATACAAGCTGAAATTAAGGAAATCTTGAGGAACCTCTCAAAAGTTGATTTTATCTCCTACTTCGACAATTGGAAAAAAGATGTCACAGGTGTATTAAGGCAGGAAGGACATATTTTTCAGAATATTTAGTTTAGAAAAAAACCGCCTAAAAAAGGCAGTTCATTTAAATCAGCTTTATGGACTAACTATCAGCTCGACGGTGGCACTCAAGTTGCAGATATCGGAATTAAATTTGGCTTTGAATTATTTGAGACAATTTTGAAAAAAAAAAATGATTGGAATTTTTTAGCTAATTGTTTATTTACAATTATAAGCATTATACACATGTAACCCTACATTAAACGAATCGTGAAAAAATATTAAGAAAAATTTACTTCCAATTTTCGCCACGCGAGCGCCACCGTCGAGCTTCTATTAGGTTCATCGAGTTCGTTTGAATTATTTGATTTATTATTATTATTTTTTTTTTTTTTTGTGATTGGAGCTATTTTTCTATCGATTTCAAGATGTTTCTATTTTACAATTAAATATTCATAATCGCTTGAACCTATATGTAAATATGAATTAAGAGAGTTTTTTTTTTTTGCTAATAAAGTAGAACCTTTCTTTAGCGGACACCTCTCTACAAAGGACAGTTTCCATTTGCAAAATTAACATTTTTACTATTTAGCAATTCTCCGGTAAGAGGAAATTTCTCCCTAAAAGACACTTTGGCTCTGTAATTAGGTGTCTTTTACAGGGAGGTTCTACTGTAAGAGGACACCTCTTCCTAAAGGACACTTTGGCTCTGCCATTAGGTGTCCTTTACAGGGAGGTTCTACTGTATATACAAATTAAAAACTCTCTTTTATTACATTTAAAATATATATCTGTCATTCTGATTCATATTTATATGTTTTCATTGATTTTTATTATGACATTGATTTAATATATAAACATGATGTATTTGCGCGCCATTTATTATAATAAATTTGAACTATTTATAAAGTGTATGATTCTTTTATTTGAAATATTTTTCCCCTGCCCATCCCTCCCTTTAATATATTGATATAAATGATGGGAGGCTTGCTCCTCAGTGTTGGACCCTCTCAGCTGTTTCGCGAGTTTAATCTACAATACCACTCTACAAGGTTGTCCCAAAAGTTCGTAAACCTATGAAAAAAATTGAAATACCAATATTGTTCGCCGTTGTATATAATGTGTTTGTATTAGGTATAAAGTAATTGTGTTATGTATTAATATTAAAATAATAAAAATAGTATTTATCATTAATTTATCAATGTTAACTCCGGTTGAAGGACTGACAAGTCCGAAAGCTTGAAAATAAAAGTTGCACAAGAAACTTAGTCCTGAAAGCTTTATTTATTTTATAATTAAGAAAAACAATAAATTTTAGGACAGCCTTATATTATAGTACTTTGCTGTTTTGCTTTTATGCTGATACTGAAGATGAACTCTTCGAAAAGATATTTTAAATGAACTATGGACATAGGTTTTGAGGACAGTATAGAAATACATGTAAAAGATTTGAAACGAACGAGGATACTTTTCTTTTAAACTTTAATAAAGATTCGAGCTTTCGGGCCAATTACCCTTCTACAGGACTACCTGTAGAAGGGTAGTCCTGTAGAAGGGTAATTGGCCCGAAAGCTCGAATCTTTACTAAAGTTTAAAAGAAAAGTATCCTCGTTCGCTTCAAATCTTTTACTTATATTCCTCATAGGATTCCAACTTTCCATAGAAATACATACAATTTTAGATTTATAAAGCCTGTTTATAGAGCGGTATAGACGTCATATCTAGATGCCATCTATTGACCGTCCCCATAAACTAGCGGACTCGGATTGGTGACAAAGCCCACTAGTGTAAATATAAAAGGAAATATATATATATACGGTGGTGCAGTAAGTGTTGAATTAAAAAAAACTTATCTATTATAGTATCAGAGATTTGTGGTAACCATTAGATAGAAAACACGACAATTACTACTGGGGTCGGTGAAAGAGTGTTCTAAACCGTTGGTTTTCGACCGCTACGACCTAGGATAGAATCCCACATTTTTTTTCTAATTAAAGCACAGTTCGCGCAGGAGAGATAGAATTGAAGGAAGTTCTTTCATACCAACCAAGTCCCTTATACATAAAATATTCTCAAATAAATGTTAATGGGATCCAGATAATAATAAGTTAAGACCCGGGATTGAATCCCGCATTGGGCACTTTTTTATAATTGAAAAAACTTCCAATGGCTCCCGATTCTTACAAAAGTCCAACCCCACCAGCGAGGGCAAGTAACCAAACTGGGTTCTGGCTCATTTGTAAATGCAAATTTGAACTGTGTAGACACATGTGTAGACATGTGGTGCACTTACAGTAAAGCAGTCGACAACTTCTACCCACCATGATTGTCATGGCCTGTACCACGCGTACTAGGGATAATAAATATTACATCATTAATTTGAGGTGATCTATTGAATATATTTATATAAAAGGCGACCGGGCTCAACCCACGATTTTCTGCGCTTTGGGTTGTCGTAGTGAATCCACTTTTCGTCCCCCGTCACGATTCGATGCAAAAACCCTTCCGATTTTGTCTTTTGAGCAGTAGTTCGCAGTGCAAATACGGCGCTCGATGTTTCCTGGCTTGAGTTCATATGGAACCCAATTTCCTTGTTTTTGCACCATACCCATGACCTTGAGACGGTTCGAAATCGCTTGTTGAGTCACTCCCATGGTTTCAGCGAGCTCCTCTTGAGTTTGGCTTGAATCTTCGTCCAATAAAGCCTTCAACTCAGCCTCTTCGAACTTTATTGGCCTCCCTCCGCGTTCTCTGTCTCTGGTGTCAAAATCGCCACTTTTGAAACGCCGAAACCAGTACTCACATGATTTTATTGATAGAGCATGTTTACCATATGCCTCACACAGCAATCGATGTCCATCAGTTGCACTTTTCTTCAAATTAAAACAAAAAAGCAGCGCTTCCCGCAAATTGTGTTTTGTTGGCAAAAAGGTTGACATGGTTAGAGCACCAAAAAAAAGTTCCTTACACTTGAGTGAAAAGACTTCTTCTGATTTTTTTTTTGCAAATCCCTCAAAACTTATTTGTACTCCCAATAGTATCATTGTAGTATTGTAAATATTTCGATATTTATTCGCATATATCTGTTTATATTTAGTGAAAGGATTTGGGCACGAATGTTTCTTTTATATACAATACAAACTTCTCCTGTCCTTACTGCGATGAAAAAAAAAATATATATATATATTGGGGGGGCTTGGCTCATCAGTGGTGAACCCTCCCAGCGGTTTCGCCAATTTACCCGTCAGACCGTCTCTTAGAGTTCTAATACTGTATTGGATCATTCTGCTTATATACACAACACTGAAGGATGGAATCTTAGAAATGGTTTTCAAGAAAACTATGGAAATAAGCTTATAGGACAGTAGAATTATATATAAATTGGCGAAACCGCTAAGGTGGTTCACCACTGATGAGCCAAGTCATCCCAATATATATATTTATTTCATCTCAGTAAGGACAGTAGACGTTTGTATTGTATATAAAATAAACATTCGTGCTCAAATCTTCTTACTTTATATATTTAGATGGCGCGTTATTTGCTTTGTGTTAATATAGCTTCCTATATATTATATCAATTATACGAATATACTTTTTATGAATCACATTTCTAGATTTTCCCATACTGAAAGAAAACATTGTATAAGTTTAAGTAAAATTGATCAGGCTTCCAGGGAAAAGTATCTTTTCAAAAGGGTTTTTTCTCTAGCTTTCAGGCACGGACGCCCTTCTACATTATACCAAGTTTTCTCCTGTAGAAGGACGTCCGTGCCCGAAAGCTAGAGAATAAAAACCTTTTGAAAATATACTTTTCCCTGGAGGAATGATAAATTTTACTCAATATTGATACAAGAGATTATTCTATTGAATGATATAAGTTTGTATAAATTTATTGACTTTGTGTTTCACAGGAAAAGAAAGCAGGATATCAGTCAACTGGTGATGAAATCGTTCAACAAATCCACGGGTTGAAAACGAAGAACCTTCAATAAACCACAAAGGTAAGTAGCTATCAGAGTGTTTTATCCATTTAGATCAATTACGGTCAAATTCTATGAACACAAAGTCTATATTACAAATGTCAAAAGAGTTATCTCGGTAGACTTACAAGAGCTCAGACCATTTAACAACTACAAGGTTGTTTCAAAGGTTCGTAAAAAATTGAAATACCAATATAATTCGCCGTTATGTATAATGTCTTTGTATTGTGTATAAAGTAATTGTATTATGTATTATTTTGTATTCGCCCTTATGTATAATCTCTTTCTATTATGTTTAAAGTAATTGTATTATGAATTATTATCTATACTATATATTCGCCGTAATTATATCATTCGCCAAGTAATAAGAAAAACAACGTTTTAAGAAAAACAAGAACTTTTGGGACAACCTTATATTAAGAGTGATTAGGTATAATCTGTGGATTATAAATTATAATCACAAATGATTAAATACAAATAAATAGCACAGATCACTACACAATTACACACAATTCAATCATATTTGGTCTTATTACCTTGTACGAGTATATCTAGCAAAATAATTACAATAACTATTATAAGAAAAAAAGTGAATAATAACCAGGTTGAAGAACAACCAGAAATAATAAGACATGAGTAGCCCACATTGAACCAATATCAAGTAGTAAGCAAACATCCAAATTCGACAATACAATTATAAATTTGAGAGAAAATATTCATGATTCGTTCTTCCTTCTCAATACAATCTTTTAAAATTTCATTCTTATAAATGTATACATGTATTTCAATCAAAAAGGCTTATATTGAATCAAAATATCATATATTTATCAATATTTCAGTTGGCTAAACGCCAACCTTTTCAAGGTATTACAACATATTAGTGTCAACAACAAACTCAGCGCCATTTTTTTTCTCCCCATTGAATATAGGTAAAAAATATTTTTTGAACTAAATTCTATTGACGTTATGTAGCGCTGAGTTTGATGTTGACATTAATATGTGGTAATACCTTGAAAAAGGTTGGCGTTCAGACAACTGATATATTGGTAAATAAATTATATTTTGATCCAATATATGCATTTTTAATTGAAGATCTATTAATGTGTCGCTCTATTCTCAAAATCAATATATATATATATGTATATATGGTATCCAAATATATAAGAATTATGGAATATATTCGAAAAATATTGTATATTTTATATTAATATATGAAGATCATAGCGCCTATTGATATTTTGGTTTCAAACGATTTCATTTTCGCAAAGTCGAGCAATCTATATCAAATCTCAATATTTAATTCACATAGATTATGAATATTGGTTGAAATCGAATTCCATAAATAAAAGCCGATAAAAAATCACCTTTGAAATTCTCGCAATTTGTTATTTTCATTTCCTTCGAGTTACTTTAAAGTTAATTTAAATGTTCAAAGTTGATTTTGCTTGATAACCTGTTGTAAATTCCTTGTGTATGAAATATGTTACATTTTGAATCTATTTTAATTTTATCGAATTATAATAATAGATTCAAGTTATACTTTCACAATAATCGAAATATCGGAGCGATAAGAAGCTATTTCGAAGCGAATCAAAGCGATATCTGAGCATCACAAAGCGAAGAATCATAGCGATGGGCATCTTTAAGTTTTTTAAGAAGAAGAAGTAAGTGGTCAATGTTCATTAAAACCTTTCAAAATATTCTGATACAGTAGAACTACCTCCCTGTAAAGAACAACTAATTGCAGTGCCAAAGTGTCCTTTAGGAAGAGGCTTCCTCTTATTGGAGAGTTGCTAAATAGTAAAAATGGTAATTTTGAAAATAAAAACTATCCTTTGTGGAAACATGTCCGTTAGCAAGGTGTCCGCTAAAGGGAGGTTCTACTGTATATTTCTATTATATAGAAAAAAATTCAATTCAAGAATCATAAAGAAGAATTTTTTAGAAGAATTTTGAAATATCCAAAATATTGATTCCATCTTCTTATAAATATTTTCTTATACTATCAATCTATTTGGAGTCTATAAACATGAGGATATAAAATGTAACATTATAAAAATGTAATGATATAGCAAAATGGTGATAATACTTAGGCACTTGAAACTTGTTCATTTGTTTTGAAATATATCAAAAATTATATTTCCACTACAGAATATGTATTTCGTCAAAAATATAGTTGCCATATAAATGTTTTAAAATATGAATTTTTATATTACACCAATTTTTTCAATTTTAAAAATACAAATTTCTACACCCACAAAATATTTGAAAATTAGAATATTTTGAGAAGAATTATGTTATTAATAATGATAAGAACACAATGAGCGCTATAATATACCAGCGCGCTATCATGAATAAATGCAATCGACTCTTTCTCTCTCATTATCTCATTATATAATCTTATTTATTCATATATAAATATTATATTATATTATATTTTTAACCATATATATATTTATATATATATATAATCATATATGAACGTTGTATTAAGGTAGTTTTCAATATCTCTCTTTTCGGCCGTGCGGCCACGCGGCGCCCGAGCTTCGTTTTTATTTTTTTCAATAGAAAGCGGTAAAAAATAAAACTTATAAACCTTTCCAATTATTGAACGATAGCCCTGCTATTGATTCAGAATATGATGTGATTTTAAATCGAAGATAAAACTGGGTGATCGAGGTGTATCAATGGGAATTAAATTGAGATATCGAATTTTCACAATAAAAAAAATATCGATGGAAGAAAATTCCAATTGGTCAGACGAGGTAAAATTTTCAAAAAGGAATAAACTTCTAAAGGTTAGCAAAGGCTTAAAACTTCAAAAACAAAAGACTTGGACTTTCCGTCCATTTTAAAATATTGTGAAATGGATACACCCCTCTTTTCTGTATGACAAGCTATCCAAGAAGTGAAGATCCCAGAGTGAAGTTGTGGAAAGATGGGTGGACTCCAGCTGCGGGAGAATGGCCCACGCGTGTAGTGGGGGGGGGGGGGGTGACAGGTGCCAAAAACAGCAAGAATTCTTAAGAGATATGCACATAGACCTCAACACTATTGATAAGATAATAAAGTTTATTGATTATATATACAAGAAAATAAGACCTAATCCAATAATGTTTTAGGTTCATTGAAGTCTATCAAAAATGATGAAGCACAATTTGGATTATAGATTATAGACACAAGAAAATAAGACCTAATCCAATAACTTCTTAGGTTCATTGAAGTCTATCAAAATGATGAAGCACAATTTGGATTAAAGATTATAGACACAAGAAAATAAGACCTAATCCAATAACTTCTTAGGTTCATTGAAGTCCATCAAAAATGACGAAGCACAATTTGGATTATGGATACAAGAAAGTAAGACTTAATCCAATAACTTCTTAGGTTCATTGAAGTCTATCAAAAATGATGAAGCACAATTTGGATTATAGATTATAGACACAAGAAATTAAGACCTAATCCAATAATTTTTTAGGTTCATTGAAGTCTATCAAAAATGATGAAGCACAATTTGAATTATAGATTATACAAACAAGAAAATAAGACCTAATCCAATAACTTCTTAGGTTCATTGAAGTCTATCAAAATGATGAAGCACAATTTGGATTAAAGATTATAGATACAAGAAAATAAGACCTAATCCAATAACTTCTTAGGTTCATTGAAGTCCATCAAAAATGATGAAGCACAATTTGGATTATAGATACACGAAAATAAGACTTAATCCAATAAATTCTTAGGTTCATTGAAGTCTATCAAAAATGATGAAGCACAATTTGGATTATAGATTATAGACACAAGAAATTAAGACCTAATCCAATAACTTCTTAGGTTCATTGAAGTCTATCAAAAATGATGAAGCACAATTTGGATTATAGATTATAGACACAAGAAATTAAGACCTAATCCAATAACTTCTTAGGTTCATTGAGGTCCATCAAAAATGATGAGGCGCAATCTGGATTATAGATACAAGAAAATAAGACTTAATCCAATAACTTCTTAGGTTCATTGAAGTCTATCAAAAATAATGAAGCACAATTTGAATTATAGATTATAGACATACGAAAATACTTCAACTCACTAGAATATGCTTAGCAATGAATATATTTTCTTTTTTATAATCACTATTTCCACCAGGTCCGAGGCTCTCCAATATGCAGCCCTTTATCAGCCATAGTAGCAGAAATAATCATATCCTGGATTTATAAATGGATCACCTTTCAAACTCAAGCAGACAATTTTCTTTGGAGGAGATAAATTGATGATGTTTTATGTAACTGTCTGTATCACCATGAAAAGTGTATTTTTAAAAAGCCTTAATACCTTTCACCCATAAATATCTTTCATATCATAAAAGATCATAATGGCGTCCTTCCATTCCTAGATATATTAGTTAAAAACACCCTTCCTGATACCGCACAACAGTCTTTTATAAAGAAATACACACCCTCATATACCGATTACACTTTCTTTTACCTCCTCAGCCACAAGATAAACGTTGTCTGAACCCTTACTAAGCGTCTACACACACTTTGTTCCTTACCACTTTTTAAATAATTGGAAGAGTCAAGCATTGTTATCACCTGAGTTCTTCTGGATATCTGCTATCATTTTATAATAGATACAGTTTTACCTCTAGTTTCCCTTACACCCCCAATGTCTACAACCCACAACCCCCCTGTCTCCAATTTCATATCACAAAATATCCGTAAATTTAGTATAGACAGCCTCTTCTTCAATTCACTTAAACCAGACCTCCAAAAAACTCAGGAATCCAATTACAAAATCCACCACCATTCCAGAAACCTTTTCCAACACCGTGGAGCTCGCACGAAAGAGTTCAATATCGAGATTCAATGTAGCATCAAACACGAACAGAAAAAAATCTGAGTTCAGATATGTCGAGTATTATAACTTTTGAAATCTGATATGACTGGAACTTTGATGAGATGATGTAAATCCGAGATATAAATAATTCAACTTTCAAAATATTCTAACCAACATTACAACACCCCACTTCTGCCCCTTCGAAGACATTAGTTTAAAACAGAGTTGGCTTTTGGATTAGATGTTGTAGATATAATGTAGAGCGTCACACATGATCTAATGAGATTCATATTGTGTTGTCAGGAAGTTTATTGGGGAGGGGCTTCACGGATACATTAACTACGGTTACGTACCTACACCTCCACGTACACCCCCCACCCCCGGCTCGCCACCACCACCTTTTAGAGCCATAGACCCAGTGTACCACGAGCCGGGGTTCGGATACACTAGGATATACAACCAGTACATATTGGGTGGGTCACTTCCAACACACCTCACACCTGCCATTCACTCTCCTACATTTGATAGCAACACCTCCACAGGCAGACTGGTGGTGACAGAGTGCTGTTGTGTCACTCTCCACAGAGATGTGGATTGGGGCACGACAGGCTCTGTCCCCTCCCTTATCTAGGGCCCCACATACACAGTGTTAGGTTCAACGGCACACTTTACAGTACAACATGTTTACATAACACGCTACACTCACACCAACACACCTTCTTCCTTCTTCATGTGGCGGAGGCCCTTATTTATTGAGGTGAGTCTTTTTACCCTTTCTTTCTTACCATAAGTTTATTTATATTTTCATTAATAATAAAATATAGAAAATATATTTGTTAACCCATGAATTTTGAACGATTCTCCTTAAATATCTATCACTTTTTGTATTACCTTTTATATAATTAGTTTAATATATTTATTTTTCAAAGAAGAGTAATATGACGTTAAGTTATAATTAATCTGGTAAACTTTCAAATTTATCAAAGTTTTTGATTTTATTATTTGGGAAATATTCGTATAGAATTTCAATAAACATATTGTTCATTGAGTTGATAACTATTAAAAATATCAAAAATACCATAGATAAAGGAGTTCATATAAATGAAATAATATAAAAACATCATTTTAAATTAACTTTAAAATGTTTTATCAACTTTATTACTGGCTTTTCGAGTATTTTTCCAAAACAACATTAAATCATCAATCATTTTATAAATACAGAAAATAATCGCTTGTTATTCTATCAATATATATCCTAGCTAGTAAAGTGATCAATACCTAGAGCTGATACAAACCTTTTTACATTAATAGCATTTGGGAATTCTTATATTTACTTTAATTAAAATAAATATTTTAAATAAATATACTATATATGCATTATATTAAGATAAAATATATATTTATCCCTATGAATAATATATTATCTTCAAATATTATTTATTAAACACTAATATACTTCAATATTACATACATCTGAATAACATATATGAAAATGTAATTGTGTAGGGGCACAAAATTCAAGCGTTGCTTTGGGCCAGCAACCATGGAGTATTCTCCAATCTTCATTGGCAAGGTATCAAAATTTAGGGCCATTTAATAGAGAATTTTCTTAATTATTGTATTGGAATATTGTATATAATGACTCGAGATATGACATAACATAATATTAGATATTTATTATTATATGATGTTCTAGACACATGATATTAACAGACACCATTATTCATGAAATTATTCAATAAACATTAATATACTTCAATATTACTTATATCTAAATAAAATATATGAAACCTCAATCATGGAAATGTATTTTTTATAGTTTCTTTGTAATTGTGTAGGGGCTGAAAATTCAAGCGTTGCTTTGGGGGCGGCAACCAATCACACTGGAGCGTTCTCCAAATTTCATTGGCAAGTTTTCTAAATTTCGGAGCAATTGATCCAGGTAATTCTTAAATATCCTCAATTTCCTATTTAATAATGAAGATTCGAGAAATATCACTTATTGAGCCTTTCAGAAACGATTTAAGTGAAGAGAAATCAAATTATTATCATACACCTCCAAATTTATGTCATAAAAGATAACGTGAAATTTTTTAAAAATAATATTCAGGTATCTGCCTTTTCGACCCCTATTGAAAGAAATTAGGCATAAAAAGTATTTTCATAATTCGTTGATTTTTATAAACGGATTATTTTCTAATATTTGACATATATCATTTCGAGATTCGTGGTCTCCTTAATAAAGCTTCTTCAGATGTATATATTGAATAAATAGAATACAAATATAACAAATTTAATGTGCAGGTGTTTCCTGTTCTTTCTATATATATCCTTTTAAAGAGGCTGTTTACAACTTAAAGGGTGAGTAAGAATATGTTATTCTGTATATTAGGATTATTTAGATATTTATACTGGCTCAGTTTGGTCTCCTCTGGATAGACAATCTAGAGCATTAACACCTTGCCAGGTGATTTCTACGTCCTATTAGATAAACCACTTTGGAGTATGAAAAAAAAAATATAATTCTATTTTATGATTTGTAGGGGCAACAAAGTGAAGCGTTGCTTCGGGGCGGTAACTTTCAGAGATGGGACATCTTCCAACCTTGTCTTGAGGAATCAATCTCGATGGAGATTGGGGCCTCTTTAGCATCATGAATTCAAATGGTCAACCTCTCCTTTCAGGAAGTTTTGTTGACAAAAAGTAAGTTTCAAATATTATATAGTTTGTATAATGATTCGAGACATGCATTTTCAATAACTATTTAATATGAATGACCTAAATAGATTATAAATTTATTGACAATAAATAAATGAGCTTTTTATATATTATTGTTTTTATAAATTTCTGTGTTATGACTTAGGAGAAACCAAGTACAGTAGAACTCCTCAAATTCGGAAAGCTTGGGGCGCAGGGTATTCCGAATTTGAGGATTTTCCGAATTTGAGAGAGTTAGATTTGTGAATATTTATGTGGCATAAATAGGCATCTAGATGACTGAGACAAAGATTTTGAAGCATATGAACAATTTTAGGTTGAATATTATATGTACATTACATAATTTTAATTACGATTTTTAATCAAATGTTCCTTGACTTTTATGAGTTTTGAGCATGAAACCGATGAAAAATAGTAAAATATTTTATTATGTATGTAATGTAATTGATGGCCAAGTAAGTTATGGCTTGGCAAAGAAGTTGCTGATTGTTGTCTGTTTCTTTGGCTTGTTTAACAAAGCTTCTTCTTCTCTCATAAGCATAGTTCGAAGTTCGTCAGTCATTAGTTTGTGAAAATCATCTTTAAAGCGATTAGCTGCATCTTCGTCAGCACTCAATGCTTCCCCGACAACTTTTTTATTTTCAAATTATGTCTGGCTCTGTATCGTGACAACCATCCACCACTAGCTTCAAAAGTGGGATTATTCAATTTTGATGCAAAATGACTGGCAGCTGTTTGGAGTTCAATACCACGAATAGGAACCCCTGATAATCTCTGACTTTCGTACCAGATGTTAACTGCTTTATCAACATTTTCGTATAACGGATTTTTTACTTGAGAAAACTTTTGACATCTTTTTCGGTAGAATCAACAAACTTTGTAAGTTTAAGCTCAGACTTTTTTATATCATAAACAGTTGTCTTAGAAATTTTATACTTTTGCATTATCGTTGTATAGCTTAATCCTTTTTTTAATGTCACTAAGAACATCTAACTTTTCACCAAGCTTAAGAATTCGATACTTGCCTCGTTTTTGCCGCTCCTCTTTGGATGCCATTTTGTTGAAGAACAAACTTGTAAATGCAAAAAATTGAGAGTTGAATAAAAGAATTTGAAACTTACAATGTCTGAAAATGTTTGATAATTTGAACTTTAGGTGAATCAACTTTGCAATAAAAAATGCGTGAATGGCTTATGACGTAATAATGCTGCCTTCTTATTGGACAATATCCTAAACTAAGCACAAAGGTCAAATGAAACTGTTGATTTATTTAAGCTTTTAAAAAAGGGGATAAACCCCTAATTAGCGATTATAAATAATCGGTAAAAGTAAATTAATTAAACACTTAAATTAATAATAAATTACTAATAAAAATTAAATAAAATAAAAGCAAAGCAAAAGTAAAAGTAAATAAAATAAAATAAAATAATGTTGAAATATCAACAAAATAAAAGCATGTGAAAATTGATTTTTTGTATATAAAAAAAACATTACAATACTTTCCGAATTTGGGAGTTTCCGAATTTCAGAATTTCCGAATTTGAGGAGTTCTACTGTACATCGTTGCTACGAGGCGGCAACTTTTATATCCTTAAGATTTTTCAGTGAGGATTTATGAATTGTTAACAGGTAAGTTTTAAATATTTTATTGCTCGTATAATGATGTTTCGAGGCATACCCTATATTGAACCATTTAATTTTAATGAGATAAAGAGAACGCTTAATTTATTTGCGTGTTTATAAATCGTTAAATTTATTTTGATATTCTATACCAACGTTAAAAAATGAAAATTCTGTAATATTGAAAATTTTAAGAAAATTCTGATTATAAAATTGCATGAGGTATTTATTAAACTAAGTTGAGACTTCTATATCAAGTTTCTTCAAATGCATTCATTGAGGTATTTTGTGAGGATTAAAATGCGGTGGCTTTACTGTGATTTATGTATTACTAGCGGATGTACCCGGCTTCGCCCGGGTTTTACCCGAGTAAAGGTTTGTCTAACGAACATTTTTTAAAACAATTCTCTATAAACTTATAAAAGAAATAATAGATATATTTTGATAATTTGAAACTCGTAAATTTGAATCTCTCGATAAAGTGAACATTTTTTCTCGGTCTCTGTGTGCCGTTCATCCTGAATTTTGTCTTTCCTAATTTTCTACATTACAAAATCATCGTTTTATCTAGTGAACATTTTTTCCCGGTCCCTTGAAAAATACTCGATAAGTTGAATAAAATTAATATAAATTGGTTCCCTCGGTAATTGGAAGTTAAATGAATAGTATCTTTGCCTTGGAATTGTATCATTATTCTTGTCTCAAATATATTGCCGTGTCATCCTGAGATAATCTTACTTTTGATAAATAATCTTCAAGATAATAAACTTAGTGATAATAAAACTAATATATAAAAAAAATATTATCATCGTCGCAATGGTGGCGCTGCTTGCGAGTTAAATATACAAATCTGCAAATAACTCTAAGGATATTCAAGATATTCAAGAAATTATTTTTCAGAAACCTTCCCAGTACTATACTAAATAACTTCCCAAAGTTTTATGGCGTTCCAATGAGTGGTTTGGTCAGGCATAAAGGACAGACACACACACATACATTCATTTATATATATATATAGATTATGATGTGTTTAACAATAAATGCTCCATATATTTTTATATAAGGATTATTTTAACTAACTTCAACCGTAAGTGATTGCCTTGAATGAAGTTTGACAATTATTCCATTATCAGAGAGAGAGTTTGGCCCACTTAGTTAAATTGGGATTTTGAACACATGTTAAATCCCCAGAAATGGAGATTTCACTATCTAAGAGGGCAACTCCAGTACTTTTAGAGTATACATTTTAAACGTTTTAATTTAAAAAGTGTGAAATTATTTTTACTTTTCTATAAAAGTTAGTATAGAAAAAATAATTAGATATTAGTTATTTCAAAAATAATATTTACAATTTTTAGTAATATATTGATTTGATGTTTTTCAGAAGCATAACATTTATGCTCGTCGTGCGTGGTCGACGGCGTTTCTCCTGGGGCTTCATCCTGAAGTTTCTTACCATGGAGTGGAGTCGTCGAAGATTGGGGCATCTTCGGCGACAAAGCTTCATGGCCGCGACTTCAGGCCTTAAGGCTGCCTAAAGAACGTCGTTACCTTGAAGAAGGCTACTGGCGTTTGTCTTCCATTGGATGATTTTTTTGGCCGAAGTCTGCCACTTCGAGCAATCTTGATGTATTCTGCTATCGACGAATTATGCTAGACTTTGTCAGTCATCGTGGAATTGTGCTGAACCCACTTTGTCTTCGTGGAAAATTGATGGACGCAGTCTCTCATCAAACAAGTACGGTTGTCATGATCGTTTATCAAGAAGTTTTGATGCATGCAGTTATCATCGAGAAAAATTGATTGATGAAGCCTGTCATTGGAGAAGCAGTTGTTTGGGTTCTGTCATCGAGGAATATTGATCAATGCAATCTATAATCGAAAATAATTGATGGACGAATTTCGGAGAAATAATGCCAGTCTTTCATCGAGAAATATTGGTGAAAAGGTGGTCTATCATCGTGGAGTCTTACCAAATCGAAGAACTTGCCTGATTGAAGTCTATCACTCAAACATCTTGTGATGGACGATGTTACCGTGATATCTCGCCGGACAAGGTCTGTAATCTAAATTTCTTGGTGTACGCAGTCTCTTTTGGAAGTCCATTTCAGACCAATATTGTCTTCAAGGAATTTGCTTGATGTACCCGCTCATTGAAAAATAATTATGAATGTAATTTATCATCGATATATAAAATTCAAGAAATAGTCTTCAAATAAGAATCTTGCTAATGTTGTCTGTCACCGAGGATTCTTCCTGGATGTATTTTATCCTCAAGCATTATTTCTGGACCTTTTCTGTGATTGACTTATTCATATTATTTATGATTCTAGCTCTATATCTAATAGGCTCTTTACCAATATTATATACTGATGCTTCAAATACCATTTCACACATTGCCCTCTGCTCTCTCAATACTATCATAAAAGAAACAAAGACTAAATTTTCCCCATCGCTTCCTGTTTGATTATACCATTTAATTTCATGGTTTTCAAGCCACTATGAAAAAAATTATATTGCCCGTCATATGGCTCTTAATGCACTCAATGGTATAAATATTACCCAAAGCTCCTATATTCGCTAAAGCTAAAATAAAATCAAATTATCCATCTTATATTTCTTCAAAGTCCTGAGGCTTTAAATATCAAAGTTGTCTACCGAGATTATATTCTGAGGCCTCAAATACTTTCACTCTTGTCCTATTTCTCTCAATAACCTAAAATAGCAAAAGGAAACAAAGCAAATCATTTCCTTCATCGCTTCAATTATACCATTTACCTTCATTGTTTTTATCCACAATGAAATATATATATTGCCCCTCAATATTTTATGTATCAAAATATGGCCCTTATTGCACTCATAACCCCACGAATATAGAAATATTACCAAGAACTACCCAAGATCAAAGGTACTACCAAGATTATATATATTGAAGCCTCAAATATCAATATCTTCTGCCCCCTGCCCTCTTAAACCATTATGAAAGAAACAAGTTCTGAAACTTTCCCATCGCTAGCTTCTCAATTATGCTGTTTACTCTCATGACTTTTGCCCACGCTATGAACTATATATATTGCCCCTCAATAGTTTTTATTAATATTATTTTATTAAATATAATAGCAAATATGCCCCTAATTATACTCAAAACCCCCAATATTCCGGAAATAGTGGCTACTACTGCTGTATTCGCTACAGCTAAAATGGATCTAAATATCCCTCGAATCTATCTGAAAATATTAAGGCTCTGAAGATTGAAGATTGCTACCTATATTATATACTGAAGCTTCACATATAATTCTAATTTGCCCCCTTACACCCCCCCCCCCCTTCTCAAAATCTTATGAAAAAAACAAAGTTTGAAACTTTCCCTATCGCTTTCTTTTCAATTAAGCTGTTTTCTTTCGCGACTTTTGCCCCATTATGAACTGAATATATTGCCCCTCAATAGTTTATAGAGCAAAAGATGCCCCAAATTATACTCAAAACCCCAATATTTCAGAATTTTCCCTACAAATGCTTTCTCCGCTACAGCTAAAATGGAGCTATATTATCTCTGGAATCTAATTCCATCAGTTGAATGCGTATCTCAATTTTATTATTTTCCAAATTATCTCGAAGAAAATTTTGAAACCGCTTTATACCATCTTTTGAATGAATACTTATCTCGAAATACCACTATGTAATTATATAAATATATTTTAATGTCGACTATCAAGCTTCTATACATTATGTTTTCTTTATCGCTCTCAAGGATTCCCGTCAAATCAGTACCTTATTCAAAGGAAATATCTAGGTCCTACATAAAGAATGGAAATTCAAATAATGTTCTCAAATGCAAAAATACGGAAATGTTACTCATCTAATCTACATAGTACAAAGAAATTCCTAATCACGTAGTAACTTAACATCAAAATATGACTAACAATTTTACTTTTGTCTTTTCTATTTTCATAAAATGATCAAAATGAAACATCCTAACAGTGCAATCGTTATTTATTTGAAAAATGCCAAATATTGATTGAAAAATAATTTTCAATATGTAAACCCTCCCTGATCTAAACATCAAAGGTTCCTATCAAGATTATATGCTGATTCTTTTCAATTCAATCTTGCCCCAGCTCTTTTAAAATCTTCATATAAGAAACAAAGCATCAAACCTTTCCCATCGCTTCCTGTTCAATTATAAAATTTGCTTCAACAGATTTTACCCTACAATGAAAAATATCAAATGTTCCCTAAATTAGTTAACGCAGAAAATGCAGGGGCCTCTACTTGTTATAATATTTTACAAATCTTATCAAAATTACCCACATTTGCTCGATCCGCTACATCTTGAATGCATTCAAATTATTCCTCGAATCTTTTATCTATCTGATGTATTCTCCTCTCAAACTTCTTCACTCGTATTTCCAAGGGATTCAGCCTCAAAGTCTTGAATAAATGCTCATTAGAAGAAGTTTAAATAATACTTGATTCAAATTAGAAAATAGAAAATAATGGAAAACAATGAATATATTAAAACTACCTCACTTTGTATGAAAATAAATGAAAAGGAAAATTACTCAGTATTTCTTATATGACTAATTATCACATCCAATTCTACACGAAGTTACATATTTTAAAATGTAAATGTAGATATCAACATTAACATATCTATTGTTAGATTATAAACTCAAATGGAAACTCTTCCATAGAACATGTTCATTTCGCTAGCTAATTGCACCCATCTCACATCACACCTTGTCTTTACTCCCGTTGAAGAACGATGTCATACGAAAGCTAGCGAAATAAACATGTTCTATAGAAAAGGCTCCATTTGAGTTTATAATCTTACAATAAAATGTAAATGTCTATATATATCGCAAATATACAGAACTATTAAGCGTGATTTTTCTTTACAAATATATATAAAACAAACTTTTTACTCTATCCTTACAGTTCAATATTTTTACAAACGAGAAATCAATTCTTAATATATAGTTTGCTTCCATTTTAAAGGTTGGGTCAATATGTAATACATAATCATCAATATATATTAATATTTGAGAAACCATAAAGATGGCACTTTGTATATATGAATACCTAAATATTAGCTATATATCAGCATTACACAATATATCCACCTTCCCTCTGTACAAATCTGGTCCAGCGTTCTTTCCAACTGATAAAAGCACTTTGGTAAAATGCAACATATTGCTTTCTGAACTACCCTCTAACCTCATGGAGTTACATTTCATCATTTTCAAATTTCAACGACTGTTGTCGGTTTCTTGTGTTCACATTATCTGCTGTGCTCCATATCTGAAAAATTTACAAAGATAAATCCATTCTTATTACAGATATGCAGTGTTTATTTACCAGAAAACATGTATTTTATTATAATAAATTATTTATATATTTTGCAAGGGGTGATTGTGCATTACTTATTGACTCAACCTTGGATAAAGCATTCAAAATGGGAAAAAGTAAATATTTTGTTAATTTAGTGTATTAATACAGGCAGAACTTTTAAAATTATGCGCCCATATATATTATGCACAAATATTCAAAAGCGATCCAATGTAGAGTTGGAAGATAAATGTGTATATTCCAATTACCTTCACCTTTGACTCTATCCAGTAGTGGTAGTCATTTTTAACTCATTACAGGAAGTTTCATCAACTTTCCAGCCTAATTATCTCACTGTAATCCATTTAAAACAATATTCCATCATTGGGATACACAGTTACCCAGATAGAGTATGAAGAGGGTACAAAGAAACTAAGTATATTTATGTATAGTCCGAGAGGCCTTCCAAACGACAAAGTGCTTTCATCCAGATATCCCTAAGTTCTTCGTTTACTTCTCTATCTCTGAGGCTCATAAAATTGTAATTGTATGTCTTGTTCTGAACAGGAATGAAGAAAGGTTCGCGACATACAGCCTTTGCCTGAAGAGACAGCCCTGTAGGTTAGGTGATCTCTGGATAATTTCTAAGGCCTTCTTAATGAATCAATGATGAATTGATCATTCTTGAACAGAGTGTCCCATGTGTAGGGTCTGCGTGTACAAACAGCAATATATTCCATGTTTTTCATTTAGAGTTACTTCGTGTAACATTTGATCAAATACAAGGTCATGGTTCAGGTAGAGTGGAGATTAGTTCATTCAATTCTGGATTGATCCAAGATGTAATGATCTGTGTCAAATCAACACTCGTCTATAATTTAGTTTATTTTCTATCTAAATACATTCTTAAACTCTTATTTAAAAGGTTTATTATTTTTATTTTCAAACAAATTTGACTAAAATTTCTATCTTTTCAATAATTTGAAGCGAGTTGAACGAGCTAACATTTTAAAATCCAATATTTGCTTCTAATTAGGAGTAATATCAAAATAATATTCAGTATTAGAAATAATATTTGTCGAAATTTACATGATATTTTGTCTCTCGAAATGTGCGGATTATAATACTTGTGAAAGTTAGGTACGACACTCACGCGTGCAGGAATGAATTTCAAGAGAGATAGTCTAGATGTACTACCCAAAAAAGAAAAAAAAATGTTCTCGTATAAGCTATCAAATACTGGAAAGACCGTTTCAAATTTGGAAGAAATTAAAGAATGTCGTATTTAGGATATAACGCTATTCTCACTCTTAATAAAATATTGTCCATTTCAACGAACTAGCACCGTTCAAAGGGTTCGCGGTCAGCGCTACGGGGCAATCAGACTTTTTCAGGATGAAATGGATTAATAAGTAATCAGTGTAATTATGACGAGAGGTAGAGTGCAAAAGAGGCGTGCGTTTGGTTTCACGAGAATTCCTGACTTTATTAATAACTAAAACCTCTTTTCACCATCTTAATATAGCAATTTTATTTAAAACTCTCTCTCTCTCTATTCATAATAAAGTAAATATCTCTAAGAAAAAAAAAACAAGCATGAAAGTTTATTTAACACATAAAACAAACTTCTAATAACTTTACTGCAATGAAATAATATATTGGGATAGCTTAGCTCATCAGTCAAGATCTTTATGAGTCCCTTTATAGAGAACTTCATGGTTGAACATTTGAAAAACCTGTCTCAAAACATTGTTTAAACCTCTGATTGGGTTCAAGATATTCACTTATAATTGAATTAAATAAAAATGAAAATACTTTCTGTTTCTTTATTATCCTGAAATGGTAAACTGAACTAAATATTTGGTAGAGAAATATTTATAACTCAGGTTTCTGGAGCGAAGAGTAAATATTTGATAGACATAGGTTGATATATGTAGTGTAGTGGCAGTATAGTTTAGTGAGAAAAAAAAAGATATTAGATGCAATGTAGTATTCCAATAAATTCTGTGGTTGTGATGTTTTTATTCAATTAAAATATCTAAGTTACATATTTTGAGGTTACGCAAAATATTCTCAATCTTAGTTCACACAAAGTTAGAAAATTTGTAAAATTGATGCATTCTAACGAAATTTTCATCAAAGCCCACTTATGAAATTTTGCATATATATATATATATATACTTGTATATGTTTTGAAAATAGAGCAATATCCATAAATAAATATTTAGTTAAAAAATCAAATATAGGATGATTTTTTTTATCCAATAAATGCCTTTTTAATTAAAAACTTGTATATGTATGTACTTGTTTATATATTCAAATAGATTTTATACTGATTAAACTTACTATTGGGGTGGATTGTAACGATAACAGTACCCATGCAGATTATATATCCTAATGAAATATAGAAAGAACCCAATTAGAATCAGAAATAGGGATTACAAAAGGAATTTTTAAAAATCGTGATGTGGCATCCACGGTGAAGTGAGGGGCACCTCAGTACTGTTTCAGTCAAATAATAGGCTTTACGACTTCGATAGCTAACATCACTCGGTAATTCTGAAGATTCAATAAATTCCATGTTGATCTCATTGAATGAAAGAACTCTTGATTGATTGAATCACAAAACCCTGTCCTCCAGGTGAGCCTCTTTGAAATTGCCAAAGTTGGTGTTGGGGATTTATCTACAACCAAAGAGTTCTCTAGATTGTAGACACGTTAGAGAGATGTTTCAGTTTTATGGCTATGTTGACGGAAGATTTGATCGTACTTCTTATAAACAAGCTTAATTCAGTAGCTATTAAGAATAATAGGTCGATGTCAAATTCCTAAGATTGAAGAAATGGTATTTAATATTCGTAGTCAGCAAATAAGAAATAATAAAGTGTATAAACTACTACAACATCATTTTCAACTAGAATTATTTATCATTTCACTTTTTTGACCAATTCAGAAATTTATTTCATAGATTTACATTTTGATTCATTTAACGTCTCTAAATTTGATAATAAACCAAATTTAAAACTATCGGAATATCTTGTTAAAATAACATTCATATTTGAAATGTATATTTGATATTTAATAAATTCGATTAATTATAAAATTTCCAGGTTACAGGATTTTATAATCTCACAATAATCGAAACTTTCGAAAGTAACGAAGCAAACAGCAAACGAAAGCAAAAGCGAACTTAAAGTAAAGGCGAATCAAAGCAAACAAGGAAGCGATGGGATTCCTAAAGTTTTTCAAAAGAAGGAAGTAAGTGATTGAAAATAATGATTTGACAAATATATTGATTCTTAATTCAATAAAAATGTTAAAAGAAAATTTGAGAAATAATCATTTTGAAAATATCAATATATCATGTGCGTGAAAACACACATACAATTATGTGAATATTAATCTAAAAAAATAAAAATGATTGACCATATTAGATTCTGATATGTAGAAAATTGGTCTATAAAGCTAGATTCAATTATCATGATGCTAGTTTTCATGATTTTATAATTGGAAATAATATTTCCTTTTATGAAATGGAGTGGCATCAAAATCTCTTGAGCGTTAATACACCTGTGTTTTTACCATATTATGGGATTAAAAAAATTAAAATTAAACATTAGCATATATAGGTGTAAACGATTACTAGTGTTATTTGTGTGTGTGTGTTTCAAATATTATCTATTAATTCCCAAAAGTATGACGTGTTACTGAGCAAACAAAATGTTTTTTTTTTTTTCATATCAGA